>JBAMJV010004029.1:67500-390000 GCA_037951105.1 Echinarachnius parma
TGCTAGTAGTGGGTGTACATGTATGTACAAGCGTTTCTTATTATGGATACAGTCGGTGTAAACATGCTTTGACATTTAGGTATATTTTCCCTGGTCTCATGTAAACTCAAGGCAATGCCATCTGTAAAATCAACCGCAGCAACTTTGCCTGTTTATTTGTGCCCTTTACTCTTTCCTCTCCTGAAGAAAGCGATTTGCTTTATTAACATTGTTGACAATCTCCTTTATTCCTTCACTTTTTAAAACTGAAACCCTTTGCGTAAATTTCAAGGTAAATGCTGCCCATAAATAGCTGCAAGTTTGTCTTGATTATTTGTGCCCTTTACTCTTTCCTCTCATGTGTGACTTGAAGAAAGGGATTTGTGCAACATTGTTGACAATTTCTGAATCTTCTTTCAGTTTTTAAAACTAAACCCTTCTCTGTATATGCCCATAAATAGCAGTAACTTTGTCTGATGAATTGTTCCGTTTGCCCCTTCCTCTCATGTGAGACTTGAAGAGAGGGATATGTGTAACATTGTGGAACATTTCCTCATGTTCCTCCATTTTTAAAAACTGAATCCTGGTGTGTACATTTCAAGGTAAATGCTGCCCATAAATAGCTTCAAGTTTGTCTTGGTTATATTATATGTACCCTTCGATCCTTCCTCTGTTGTGCGACTTGAAGAAAGAGATTTGCTTAAAGGGGACCAAAAGATACCCAACATTTTGAAAGGGTTGTGTAATTCATAAACAATGCAATTAATTACCACCACTTACGGAACCACTATTATTTCGTGGTTCCGTACGCGCCAAACATTTGCGAGTGCGCCAATTCTATTCACGCGTACATTTGGAGACAATAGAATCCCGGACGATTCGTTCGCTCTGCACAAAGGTAGTCTTCGTACATGCAGACCTATGAACGCATGCTTTAGAATAGTGATGCATTTTCCAATTTTTTTCTTTCTTTTTCTGGAAACTTATTTTTCTGTACTTGTTTATGGAATGGACTACTAACGATGTTACCTTTCATTTATAAGATTATTATTTTTGGGTGGTGGTACCCTTTAAAGGCCAATGCAACTCTAGAATAGAGTTTATCCTACTTTATAGATCGTAATATGCTTGTTTATTTCGCATAACATTACCCCGACTCAGATTTCTGCTTTGGAAGAAATATGTGAAAACACTATCGGGTACACCACTATTCACGCGAACGCTCGAGGCCGCCATTGTTAGGTCTTTGCAGACACCACTAGCATGTGATCAATCAATGATGCATTCCTGCACTTAACTACCATTGTTTGAATAGTTGTTGATGCATTGATGAGTCTGCAAATCAGTGAAAAGATCTTTTTGTTCGGCTATCCGCACAGTCGTCAGAATTTGCGAAGCATGTCGGGTAGTTACCCTTCTCTGTATGCCCATAAATAGCAGTAACTTTGTCTGATGAATTGTTCCGTTTGCCCCTTCCTCTCATGCGTGACTTGAAGAAAGGGATTTATCAACATTGTGGAAAATGTCTACATCTTCAAAGTTCATATTTTCAAAGTAAATGCTATCCATAAATAGCAGCAACTTTGTCTGATTTGTTTGTTCCTTTCACGTGTGATCTGAAAAGAGAGATTTGTGCGACATTGTTGAACATATCTGCATGTTTCCTTCAGTCTCATGTGAGAGTTGAGCGTTTCCTTAACTTTTCAAATTTATTGTTTCCTTAACATTTCAAGGTAAAGTCGCATCCATAATTAGATGTAGGTTCGTCTCATTGTTTTGAATATGTTTCACAAAGTTTTTTACCGCCGTCCATAAATAGAAACCGAGCTAGCATGTTGATCCCTGAGCTGTATCTGGTCATGTGAGTGTTCGGAGCAAAGGCATTTATCAGATTTCCCCCCCTAGAATTATCATGGCATTGTGAGAAATGTTAATATTGTTTTATTACAATTATAGCAAAAATTGTGAACAATATCTTTCTATATTAAAATCAATATGGCTCATTGGGACGATACGGTTTTAGTATAAAACACATTTTCTATAGACTCTAGTCCGAGTGTTTTGGGGACTATAGTCTGAAATGAGTTGACCTATTCAGGACTGCTCCCAAAATACTCTGGCTTATTTCTTAGGACAATGCCTTATTTACCAAACTTAGATTGTTCAAATTATGTCGCAACAAATGTTTCTAATTAATACTTAGTGGTTGTCCATGCTGTGGGAACTCACCAAATAGGTTCTAAGAAAAGGAAAACAACAACAGTCGATGTGATGTTATTTATTATAAACACTTCCGCATTCATGTAATGAAAACATCAACAGTACTAACAATACTAATTGAACACAATTATATTCCAAAATTAATACTGATAGCATGGCCCTGCTGTGTGTAGCTGTCAAATCTAAAAAACAAATGGTTTTTTTTATCATCACAATTTTGAAGGAACTAGTGATTGAAATGTGTGCTGTGGGAAATGAGACAGACTGGTCCAATGAGAGACGGCGTAACATTATGATTAAACATTTCCGCATTTATTCATCAGTCTAATGTAAGGGATATCGTTTCCTGTTTTGAGTACATTTGAGGGTAAAGCCATTCATAAAAATAGACACTTGTTTGTCTGGGAATGGCCTTCATTCTGTATTCTTTCTTGTGTAGTTGAGTGTATACATCTGTTTTGCGAAACATTTTGTATTTTGTGAAAAATAAGATAATTTACATACTTTGCTTCTGCATCTTTCCTTTAACTCATAACGTGCCAAGCTCGCATTTTTGCGAGTTACAGTGCACACAAGTGCCATAGAGCATTAAAATCCCCGGCACTTTAAGAGTTAAAGGGATATAGTAACATTGTCCAAATCCACAAATCATACATACTGTAGTACTCTAGTGGTTCATTCATACCTTGTTGTATTCATATTGCCAATAGAAGCATGGAACAGGTTTAATTTTTTTTAAATTTCCCTTTCAGTAAAAAAGATATTTGTGATTAACAATGTCATGTCAACAAAGTTACTAGATCCCTTTATTAAACTACTTTCCCTATTTACACTACGTAACAAATCAAACAACCCAGCAATATAATTATTAAGCAAACTTGTCTGGCAATTCCTTCCTTTTAAAACCTCAGTGAAGCAATTTCTTTAATAATAATAATAGAATGTATAAACAATCTTTAAACACGTGCTTCTTGTTGTATTCTAGTAGGAAGTTATAGTGGGTGTAAAGTGTTCCTACAATAGTCGTGATAACATCTTTGTGGAGACAACATTGTTAAGTAGTTCTGCATTTCTTATCCTGTCTCCTGTTTCAAAGCGAACCCTTTTCCTGACCATTTCAAGGTAAAGGCCGTCCTTAAATAGATGCAACTTTTTTTTAATGGCTGTTGACTCCTTCATTCTGTACACTATGCTTTGTTTACAAGGAATGCCCTTGGCTTGAAAACTACAACAATTAAGTGATTAAACAATGTTGCAAGTACTAACCCCCCCCCCCCCCCTCTTCCTGTACATATCAACGTATTAACAGCCATTTGTGAATATATTAGTTTAGGGGTTATCCATATCTCAATCTTCTTTTTCTGAATGTCCTGATCAAAATCCCATTTTATCTTGAGATTAGAGCTGTGTTTCAGTCAAAAATAGACTGAGGCCGTCTTTCTTTCGATATAAAAATAAAAAAGATCATGTGAGTAAAGTCATGCAACAGATGTTTCAATTTGTCCTGTAAAAGAACTTTTGTTTAGTTTTGGTAAACTTCAGATAATAATGCAACATGTAATGTTGCTGTGGGCTATATATTGATCAAACAAAATTTATGGCAGTGTTTTTTTGACAAAAATAGACTTGGGCTGTCTCCAATGAAAACACAAAAGGGATCATGTGGTTAATGTCACGCAGCAAATATATACGTCGCTAACGATTTCAATTCTTCCTCGAAAAGAACTATTTTTAGTCGTTAAGCAAATATGAAAGTTCAGGTAACAATGCAACATATGTTATTGTTGTATGCTATCAATTACATTTTTTTAAATGTGCTTTCCTAAGGGTGTTGTCACATATCACTGGAAAGCGTTTACGGATGCCCGATGGATAGAACATTTGTGAAAACAAATAATCGGGTGGTGAAAGTTGTCTTCATTGCTGCATGCACAAAACTTTCCACCAGATAAAACAATGGACATCGCCTGACAAGGAACACATTCGCCGAACAATAAACAGGGAAGAAACGCATACGAACGGAGACGAATGGATTTATAATTTTGCTCTCCGCTGGGTGTTCAGTAATGCTATCTGGTGATATGTGACAAGGACTTTAACATTTCACCTGTTCTTATCGCCTTGCCTCAAAAGAGCTACTTCAGTGTTTGTATCAATTATGAAATATCAACTAATAATTTTAGCCAAATATAATATTGCTGTACTCTATATTAACTGCAAAAAGAGAGTTTACCTAAACATTTACAAAGTCTATGTGGATTTCAGAATCTTGAAGGGGACAGGTGAAATGCAATCAGTGATGTTGTTAGTTCTTGAAACCCTGGTTACATATATATGTCTTGTTGTCCACTCTTGCCTATTGACCTGCGCATCCATTTTAATGACCACTTCGAAGGGTAAATAAATATGTTAGAAGCTAAAAGGGCAAACAAGTGTACCACCATTTGCAGTGGGGTAGCTACGAGGGGGGGGGGGGGGGGGGGCTGGGGAGGGGGCAGGGGGCCAAGGGTAATTTGACACAAAATCAACAACAAAAAAGCATAAGGGTTAAATTTGTGAACAAATACAAAAATGCATAAAGTAAGAGATACATAATCATTTGCATGCCCCCAATCATTCCGACCACACTATGCCACTGATCCTATGTTTACTTCTTGCCTGCGACCTTTGCATTTCGTAATGGCAGTAATGGCCATTCTGAGAGCAAATAAGGAGGAAAGTGTCAATCTTACACTTCCAGAGCCAACAGCAAGGTACACTGTAATACATAACCTTTGAGTGTCAGTGCTCAAGATGGTGATGGGTTTCACAAATTTCCTTCTCACTTCCAAGTTAACCCATTCCCTTCATGTTTCTGAAATTCGCATTTACATTTCCATAAGCAAGGGGTATATAACCTTAGCTAACAGGAACCTGGTAAAGCAAGTATTAACTCGATGGGGATTGCACAATCTAGCATGAAACATGTCAACGTTGCAAATTAGTAAATTGCTAATCAAGGAGGCCTATTTGAGTTCTAGTTTGTTCACTCAGATAAATGTTTTAGAGTTTTTTTCTTTTTTTTTCTTTTTCATTCCTTGCCATATCGAACCTGGTGGGCTATTTAGTTAAGTTAAAGTCCTTCCCGTGCCAATTTTGGCACATCGGGCAGCGCCTATCTCCGATTCATTAGCCCTAGGCCACACGTCTACTAAATGCAGCAAAAGCTACGTGTGATTAACTTTCCCTTCTCCATTCTATAAATGCTGAGCGCATGGCTAGAAGGCAGAAGGTGCCATTTTTAAAGTCTTTGGTATGACCCGGTCTGGGTTCGAACCCGGGACCTCCCGTACATGAGGCGGACACTCTAACCGCTAAACCACCATGCTCGGTACCTATTGGGCTATATTATGTATAAAATATTTGGGAATGTCAGAATCTTGGAAGGGAATGGGTTAAATTCTGTGTGAAAGCACTTTTAATTTGTCTTTTATATTTCAGCTTGTCACCTCTGGCACTGTTTTAAGGTTAATAGGATATGTGCTATTCATCGGATTAACATTTAACATTCTGCCTCCAGCGTTGTCAAGTCCTAGGCCAATTTCATCAATTACAGTAATTGAAGTTATTAGGAATCCACTTGATTTCCCACCCGTTTAATTCCTGATTAAATTACAGAGTCGTGACCATAATATAGTGTCTTTATGTCTTGCTGAGTGATACAGTGAACATGTGTATAATTAATTAATTAAAATTATATATGTCTATGAATTTTGTTTGCACGTCTGTTTCAATTTGCTGCCAACTTCATTAATGTTTAATTTTCCAGCCTTGATTGAATTACTTTATGCCACACAGTACAGTAGTCAAATTGGCCCACTGTAATCATCCCTTCTTGCTCTCTGTCAATAGATGGCGCTGTTGATAATTTGTGCTTCTTCAAGATATAATATGATATACATGTATATTTTCTCATGTAAATATGGGTGAGTCTTGTTTTGCAAACCATGTAACATAGTGAAGAATAGTATTATCTTTTTTTTTTTATAAATATAAAATACAAATGAAATAACTTTTCATTATTTCATCTCTTTCATACTTTTTATCAACAGCTTATCATTTAAATATTAGCTGAAGTATATTCTGTAATGAACTTGATATGTGTATGTACACATTAAACTAATCTAATTGTTTCTTTTTGTTCTTCTCTTTTCTCTTTTTCATGTTCTTCTCATTCTGATTGTGGACCTTCTATGATGTCATCCTGTGAATTCTATAATTGCTGTTCCTTCATAACAATGCATTGCATTCATCCAGGTAAGTGCAATACTGCCAAATGCAATTCAACATATTATTTAACTCCTTGAGTGCCAAGCTCACATTTTTGCACAACACAATATACAAAAATGCAATAGAGCTGTAAAATACCTGCCACTCAAAGTGTTTAACACTGAGTGCCATGCAGTAATGTTACAGCTCTATGCTATTTGTGGTCATTGCGTGATGCAAATACGCAACATCGTCACTCAAGGAGTTAAAATCTGTATTATATAAAATGTGCCCTCTTGTAATCAGTATTTGATGATGAACAAGAAATATCATCTAATGCCTTTTTGCTCTCACTTACATGTTCATTATGATTTCATATCTATCAAAGAATTAGTAGTTCTAAAGCAAGTCAGTTGGCTATATGTGGGAGAGAAAGATAGAAGTAAAATTTGCGTATCAAGACGCAATTTCTGACTTGGGATTAATTGTAACTTTGCTGCGATTAATGGCAACTCTTTATGCAACTCCTCCCCTGATTACAGGTAGAGATGAATGTGTGAGTGTTTGTCAATGATGTCTAGCGCCATCTCTTGGCCCAAACTGGAGTATGTCACAGACAATCGATGTAAACTTGGCCACTGACTATTTTATGAACTCTAAGATAAAACTCTTTCTGACCACTATTTGTAAAGCCTATTACAGATAATAATAATCATCACTGCAAATTGACATCCGCCCTTTTCTCATCACCTCCCCCACCGCAACCACCCTACACACCTTTTATGTTAGAAGTATGAAGGTGTCTGTTAATCCTTTAATATCCGTATTAAGAGTGCCCATGACCAGTAATTATGGCAGGAGGATGTCATAAATGTTATCACCCTAGCTCCAGGCTATATATCCAGGGGATATTGCTGGACAAGGTGTTTGCATGCAGAGGATATCCTCACACGTAGGGTGCTAACATAAAATACTTCCACAACTTGAAAACAAAAATACCATGCTTAGATCATGAACCTAGGTAGTAGGTTCATGCTTAGATAAACATGTATATAACCAAGTTGTTATTCATCAAGTTATTTACATACTTAAAGAAAAGCTTCAACCATTTTGTTACTAGCCCTTGGTCTATCAGGACAAATGTGGGTCCAATGAACAGTTCCATTTCCCCTTCCACAGTTTGTTATTAAATTGAAGATGATAAAATGTATATAGCTCAATGCAAGAGCTAATTCAGTATAAAGTAAGCATTGTAGTATGGGTCATGGTTAGAATATGGATGGAAAGACAAGATAATATATGTTACATTTAAGTAAGAGCAAAACTATTTGAAAAGATTATTCAAACTTCTTTCTTTTGAAATATGATACGAAGGATGCTCCTGCTGTGGCAACGAGACCAACAAAGGCAGTTAGTTACCTGGGAATCCTCATATGGGATTGTTTTTTCTTCTTTTGATTGCTTTAGAGCAAGCCATCAAGGAGAAAGATGAAAACATCGGTTGAGAAAGAGAAGGGCGCTAAAGTCACTGGTTGCACTTTAGAGATAATCATATCTTACATTTGGGAGCCTTGTAGAAACCAATTTGAGCTATCTTTTTTGTTGTTGAATATTCCCAAAATAAGAAGGACAAAAAAAGGAAATGATTATTATTTGAAGATTTGGCATCACATAGAGGTTTCAATCTACAAAATGGAACTCAATTTAGCCAAAATTCAACATAACACCCTTCTCGCTCACACCCAGTGAAATTATATTGGTCCTGGTGGATGAAATAGACACTGAATGGTGACATATGATTGCTTCCGCTCGCAAATTCAACTGTCTCGTGAGACCACATCTTGGCAACGGAGAACAATTGACATTGGCCTATTGTTCTTTTATGTTAAGCTTCAATCAATCTTGAGCGATTGTTTTCTGAATAACTTCATAAACCATGAAAGACAAATTTAGTATATATACTACCCATTCTCAACAGACCTCGGCCAAATATATCTTGCCCCAAGTTCTCAATGTGTACAAGATGCAACTGCTGTAGCAGTACAAATATAAAACAGTCTCTTGGGGCCCCTTCTCTAGGAAAACTAGGAGCAATTGTTTTCTGAATAACTTTGCAAATCACGTTCAGGAAGAACTCCCAACAGTCCTCGGTCCTAAACATCCCCCCTGATGCAACTGCTGTAGCAGCAACACTAATATTTAACGGTCTCTTGGGGCCCTTTCTCAAGGAAAACTCTTCATCAGATGGCCTTAGAACAAGAGATCCACTAGAAAGATTAAAACCATATCAATCAGATCGACCCTAGTGTACAAACATACATTGCATGATGACATACTATAATTGCTTCCACCTGAAATGTTATTGTCTGAGGCATTTTGGCTATGATTTTTTTTTTTTTAAATGTCCCGAGTCTGAGCTTAAACCACTTTTACCCCTGCCTACTAAATAATTTTTGATTTATAACTGAACTTTTTGAGCCATTGTTCTTCAAAACAGGCAAAAAAATAAAATTAAAAAACTGAGATTAAACTTGAATTCCTTCCGCCCCCTTCCCTCCTCTCCCATAAATCCTTCACCTCAGTTAAACATATCTTGGATACTACCCCTGAAGAGTTATGCAGGCCATTTTAAGCTACTGTATTTTTTTCTTCTGAATAACTATTGTTCTCTCCAGATAATCAGAATCTGAACTAAATGTATTTTGGGCCACCTCTTCTTGCTGGTCCTGTCAATCTCTCTATCTTAAACAAAAATGTGTTAGGTATCATCCCCCAAGAGAGTTTTGTAAGCTACTGTACTTTTTTAATGAATAACTATGAACCATTTCAAGCCATTGTTCTCCATCCACCCCCTTCCATCAATCTCCATACCTCAAACAAAGATATTTTAGGGTGTCGTCCTCCCTAAAGTTCAAGTTGAAAGTTAAAGTTAACTGAATCATTTATAGCCATTGTTCTCCAGACAATCAGAAACATGACTTTTCTGTTGAGCTCCAAAAAAAAAAAAAAAAATTAGTCTGCGCTTGATCCCTTGTACCCCTTTCTCCCCCATTCTCCCATTCTACAAATCTCAATTCTGAGCCACTTCAAGCAATTGCATTGTAATCTGAACAAGTATATGTATCATTTATATAAATCATCATTCTTCAGCAGATGATCATAATAATACCCCAAGAATGAAAAACTAAGTCTGCACTTGAATCCCTTCCAACCCCCTTCCCTTCCCTCCCCCTTCTCTTTCCATTCCATCAATCCCCAGCATCTAATTGTGTTTCCTCGCTTCATTTGACCTGCGAGAGTTGGTACTGACAGATGAGGAGGTGAGCTAGGGGATTATAAGAAACAGGGGGAGGAGGACCTGGGAGGAAGTGAGGGAGGAGGGAAACACAAAGGAATACCCCAGAAGAACTTCGGTCACGCTCCGTCACTTTCACTGTCAACAAGTTTTCCTACCCCCTCATGATACCCTATTTTAAAGAGATCTAGTAAATTTGTTGGCACGTGCGAAAATTGGTAAAGGGTTGATCAAATGTATATTTCTGTATTTTTGATGTTTGAGTAATGAGTAAAAATGCAAAGTGATATTTGTTAACTCATTGTACCCACTTTGTACACATTTTAAAGTCTCCCATGGAGATTTTATCATCCAAACACTTCAATTATAAAGATCTTTATAACGCAAGAGAAATTTCAGAAAACCAAGATGTGTTCCATGCTTCTAATGGTAATGCAAATGCAACAAAGTGTGTGAGAACCACTCGCATTATAAATACATTTTGTGGAATTTGAGAATGTTAATAGATCCCTTTAAGTCCTCGTAACAAAGAGTACTCACTGTCAAAATGTCATTTCAAGAAATAGAATTAAATTGAAAGCATCGTTCATTTGGGAATTATACAGCAGAGCTCGACACTAACACTTGCATGATTGCCCAAAGTAAAAAACTGATACTATGGCAAGTACAATTTGATAATAATGGTCTATTTGTTCAACTACGAGATGACATCTTATTTTTTTTAATGTGTAAATCTGATCTAGAAGTACATGGGAAAGTAAATTCTTTGTTGGGGCAAGTAAAATCATAAATACTTCCCTATTCAAGAATATCTGATTTAGATACATCATATATCCTTCAAAGCCATATCCCAAATATTTTGGGGATCAGTCCCTAACTGTTTAACCTGTTTACTTCGAGATTCTAAAATTCACATAGACTTTGTACACAACCCACCCGGTTCCCTTAGTCAAGGGGTTAATAAACAAGTAAAGAAGCAGCATTCTTTTATTTAAACAAAAAATAGAGAAAATTCTTGAAGCACTTGTTGGTTATTGAACCCTAAATTCCAAGACTGATATCTGTCAACCTGTTATTACACTGTGATTTGTGTCTGTGTTTGGTCCATTAATAATTTTTATAACCGGACCATATCCCAGAATGCCAACCTGAGAATTGGGAACTCCTTGTTATGCACTGACATACCCTTCAGGAATTTTCCAAATTGTTTGAATTTATAACTTTGTAAAACCATTTTCAATGCAGGTAGGTTATTTCTCTTTAAGATTTAGTCTTATTCTTATGACTTTATTGTAGTTCAATTCTATATATATGTCTTGATATGTTTCTGGACTTGTTCCCTTTGAGATTCTGATATCCCAATATACGTTATACATGGCCCATAAGGTTCCTGTAGCAACCCATTCCCTTTGAGAATCTGAAATCCCAATAGCCCAACCCATTCAGGACTGCTTGATTTTGCTATAACATGACTGTATTCTCCATAGACCCAAGCCCAATTTTTTCGGGACCAGTCCTAAATGGGTTAATACAGGGCCCACCAGGTTTCTGTAGGTAATGAGGTAATATGATTTTTGTTTTAGTTCTGGAATGAGCATTAGTGGATTGCAATGTCACTTGTATGAAAGAGTACTAAGTCATTTGAAGTCCTTCAAATTTGAAATCAGATTTGAGCTTATGATTGCCAAGTGTGGCTTTATGTACGCACATACATGTAGATGATGTATGACATATTCGTTCACATTGTCGGCACTATAGAATCAAATATTGAGAATTGTTTTGTTTGTTTCAGTGGTTTCCAGAAACTTTCAGTTATTTACAATGGCAACCCAGTTGATTGAGATAGCCTTGGTATTCTTATAGACATCACCAATCAGAGAAATTGGGCCAAGCATAATAGATGGATGGCAAGAAAAACGTGCACATGTTGGCTGAACACATTCATGCATCATTCTACAAACACAATTGCATGGAAAAAAATGTGCTGTTGGCTGTACATCTTCGGTTAACCCCATCAGGACTTGTCCCTCAAATTACTGTAGCCACTGGGGCCTATATATAATAATACTTAAGCTGGCAGGTTCTATGTTGTATCAAAATCAAACTGCCACCATTGTCCTTAACCAGTCGTGCGCCCTGTAACATAAAGATCATGATTTTGTACGATCAATCAATTGATTGTACGATTGTGTAATTAGTTCAACGATGAAACATACGACCAATTGATCAATAATGATCAATCCTACAACTAATCGTAAATCTTCATCCTATTGGGCCCTGTACTGTATTAATTTACCCCTGTATTCCATTCAGTACTGATCCTCCTTGTTTGTATAAAGTTCAATGGATTAAAATGGTTAACGATTGAGCATATTCTTCCATATTACTTAGCTCAAGATATTTTGGTAGCATCCTAAATTGGCGGGTTAAACATTCATGGATCATTCTAGTACTGAACGTATTTTGGGAAAATATTCTCTCTCTCTCTCTCTCTCTCACTGATTGTTAAATGAATAGATCAATCAGTCCATTTCAGCAGAGATAACCCTTTCTGCCATCATACTCCTTTGTAATCCGTTCAAGCATCAATCTGTATTCTTCTTCAAGATTTCATGTTCAAATAATGACCTTTCGTTCTCTTGAACCCATAGCCTATGGGAACCTGGTGGGCCCTGTTGTAACTCTACTGAGATTCAAAATATAGTAGGCGAGAGGTTAATAACCTATTGAGTTTGGGTAAACAAGTCATGTTTTAATAGCATCAAAGAGGACACCCTGGAAAACGCTAAACTTATCATCATCTTTATCATGATGATTGTAAAAATGTTTTTGTTTTTTTTATAAACACTGTGACACCATTTTCTCTCCAGAGAGAGTTTTCTACAAGGCATTCTCCAGAGACCCCAGCCAGAATGTATTAGAACTTTAAAAATCCTGAATGGGTATACACCTGCAGGGGACTATTAAAGGGTCTATGGTGGATGTGTGTTATATCCAAACATGTTATCATCTTCCACGGATTAAAGGGATATATTTTTTACAAGTTTCTTCACAAGTTATATTCTTTTGCAATTTCAAATGGAGTAAGCTGTCAGAATTTATGGAATGTATAAATTTCAGGTTCAAATATTTCTTTCGATACCTTATTTATGAGATGACTGAAATTTCAAGAAAATAATATTTAAGTTTAATACCTTAAAATCTACTATCAGCAAAGAGTTTTATTTCATGTTATAATAATACTAATACTAATAATTGATCCTTATAAAGTACAATATTACAAAAGTCTTAATGCGCATATTAAAAAGAGCATCTATTTACCTGTTCCCTACTTCATTTTGCAATGCCCATAGGCATAGAGTTAATACAGGACCCACCAGGTTCCTGTGGCCAAAAGGTTGAAGAATATAAAAGACAGTAGAGATGTAAAAAGATTAAGTAGAGATCTTGTCTGTTCTCTCTTTAAGTACGATACATTTGAAGAAAACAAATCCAGGTCTGTGCTTTCAGCAACCAGATTGATTTCTCCTATTTCTAAGTTCTCCCAGTATAGCTGTGATGACCGTGAAACTGCAATTCACGCACGGCAGGAAGTTCTCGTTTACCTCGCGTTGGCTCGACTTCAGAGACAGAGTGCATGGATGTTCAGGTATATTTCAGGAACTCGTAAGCGGTACGGTATACCCCCAGGTGCTTCACTTCACCGGCTTATTCAGAAATCAATATTTAGGAGGATGCGTTGTAATGTATCTGGACCATAGCCAGATGATTCGTATAAAATTGTATACGTAGAAGTTCCTTGGAATGAGTACATGAATTAATGAATGCAAACAACACTCCTGTGGCCGAGAGGCAGAGAGCACGATCATGACCCAGGACCAGCCCTAGTTCCACTGATCTCTAGATATGCTTGTGTTATCTTTTTTCGGTGGAATGAGGAAGGGCGGTATGAGTGCTCTGCTACGTTCTGTGGATATGTATGCAATTCTATCATATTGACATCGATGAGTTAGAGCCAATGATGCTAATTACCATGGTAAATGTTGCTGGTCCGTAATCGGGCCCCTTCCCCCACGCACTTCTATGATGGCGCAGTGTCATATGCAGAAAATACTTTTTTGTGATATTTGGGGGATGGTGCACAATATATCTGGGCTCTACCCAGATACTTAATACGATTGATTGAAACTTGGTATATATCTTTTTAATTAAAAAATGTATAAAAGTAAAGTTAATAAAGGAATAAATAAAAGCATCATTGTTATTATGTTTAAGGTGCATTCAGGCAGAATTAAGACTTTACTTGCCCAATGATATAAGAGTAGTACAGAGATTGCTTGTTAAAGTTTAATCTTTTACAACTCATGCTACAAACCCACAACAAATTACAAGGTGAATGTCAATTATGCTGCGAGGTCTTTTAGCTCGCACATACCACGATCGGAATGACATGTCATGATTTTGCACAGGTGAACATACAGTTCTGCAAACTACCACAGAAAATAAAGAAAATAATTTCTCTTTACTTAAAGATCATACTATTCCCTTTAAATAATGTCTTCATGTGTCATCCTTATCTTAGCTACCACCCACTACCCTTAACAACTCATGCTACAAACCCTCAACAAATTACAAGGTGAAAGTCAATTATGCCGCGAGGTCTTTTAGCTCGCACATACCATGATCAGAATGACATGTCATGATTTTGCACAGGTGAACATACAAGTTAGCCAGTTCTGCAAACTACCACAGAAAATAAAGAAAATACTTTCTCTTTATTTAACGATCATACTATTCCCTTTAAATACTGTCTTTATGTGTCATCCTTATCTTAAATACCACACACTATTCTTAACAACTCATGCTTCAAACTCTCAACAAATTACGAAGTGAAAGTGAATGATGATGCGAGGTCTTTTAGCAAGCACATACCATGATCAGAATGGCATGTCATGATTTTTCACAGGTGAACATACAAGTCAGCCAGTTCTACAAACTAACACAGACAATTAAAGTAGATACTTGGGGATTTGGTGTAAGGAGAATATGTATAGTGGATGGTAGCTGAGATAAGGATGGCACATAAAGACATTATTTAAAGGGATAGTATTGTCTTTAAATAAATAGAAAGTATTTTCTTTATTTTGTGTGGTAGTTTGCAGAACTGGCTGACTTGTATGTTCGCCTGTGCAAAATCATGACATTTCATTCCGATCGTGGTATGTGCGAGCTAAAAGACCTTGCAGCATAATTGACTTTCACTTTGTGTAATTTGCTGAGGGTTTGTAGCATGAGTTGTTAAAGATAGTGGGTGGTAGCTGAGATAAGGAAGACACATACATACATACCCTACCACCTACCTCCATAATTTTAAAGAGAATTTAGTTGTTTTGCAAAGCATTTATACAAACTCTTTCAGAACTGGTTACAGAAATATACTCAGGCTGCATGGGGTCTATGGAGAATGCATTTCATACCAGAAATCAAATATGCTTGTGCAGTTATTTTTCAACCCCTAGAGGACTGCGCTATAGTTAATAAATGTTTTTGGCTGGCATGAAATTATTGTACGGAAAGGGATGTTGAAATCAACTTTAATTGTTTTACGAGCAGGTTGAAATGTTTAGTTTATTATATAATGTTTTACTTGTGATAAATATTTTTAAATGGGGACTACTTTTTGAGAGATGAATTGTTGCACAAAAAGATTATCAAGCCACTCAAGAGTATTTGATTTTGAAATTGGAGTATTTTACCATGAGTACGCAAATCAGGTTACACAATGATAACCATTGTTTCATTAAAGGGCATCAAGCGTGGGGATGCTACATAGCGGGTCGCCATTTTGAACTGGGTTAGTTTGCGCGCACCGCATGACACTGAGCTAACGTGCATTACGCACCGTGCGCAACGCGTATTCAAGATGGCGCCGCGCATCTCATTTGACGAATCTGAAATAACTTTAAGATATTGTTTCATAAATGTCAGTTTGTAAACAAAAATATTAAACAAATTATGATATGTTACATCACTGTTATTGTCCAATCAAATAAATACTTTTTATTTTGTTTTAAGTTTCACAAGCTTGACTGGCCTTTAAAGGAAGGAAGATGGAAAGATGCCAAAGGACAAAATGCAATCGGCTATACGGACAGTGACCAAGATGTATCGGTGTGGGGGCTATGGGATGGTTAAACTTGCTTATTTGATGGATGCTGATTTGGTCTACTCCCATTTCCTTGATTATTAAAGTTGTAAATTAGAGGCTTGGAATCAGATGATTAGGAATTAGGGATTCAGGTTAGAGATGGATTAGGGTTTAAGGTTTGGCGACAAATTTGAAATTGGGAAAATGGAACTTTCAGGCATCATGTTGTAATTGTATCTACCTATTCATATGGACGTAGACCTAGTGCTCAACCAACAACTTATGGAAGATGCATAGTATAACAGAAGCAATTATCACCTGACTTAGTAAATACAGTACATCAGCTGCCATGTAATATTTTTGGATATTACATGGCACTGTTACATGGCAATCAGATGATAAAACAGTTGTTAACTTTGCTGTCGGGAAAATCATGGAATGTTCCCCTCAGGAATTTAAAATGCTATTTCGTGAAGAAAATAAGTCCCTCGACTACGTCTCGGGACTTATTTACTCTTCCCTCAATAGCATTTTAAATCCCTCGGGAGTGGAACATTCCTTGCTTTTCCCTCCACCACCAGTTAACAACTGTATAATAGTATTCAAGGGGTTAAGGTCATAATAGGCACCATAACTGGACCTCGGCCAGGTTACATCTCACCCCACATTAGCTACATCAGCTAGCTACATCAGGGGACGGAATGGTGTCTCCAAAGGAGTGATCTTTGGCAGAGATGCTGGGCTGGTCATTGCTTGGTAAACTGATACCCTAAGGGATTTCAATTGTGTCACAGTGTGTTCATATGAATAGAACTATAATTGCTTTTACACAATGACTGGACCCTTGCCAGTTTACATCTCACCCCATGCTAACTACATCAGGGGGCAGAATGGTGTCTCCAAAGGAGTGATCTCTGGCAGAGATGCTGGGCTGGTCATTGCCTGGTAAACTGATACCCTAAGGGATTACAATTGTGTCACAGTGTGTTCATATGAATGGAAAGATGACTGCTTTTCATTTTCTTTTTATCTTTATTATTATTAATCTGTGATGATATCCACTGAACCAATGTGTTTATGAGCAAACAAAACCATCTGATTAAAAAGTCAGATCTCATTTAACTTCCATGGTGCTATTATAAAGTGTGGTGAAAGCACAATGACTGGACTCTTGCCAGTTTACATCTCACCCCATGCTAACTGCATCAGCTAGCTACATCAGGGGGCGGAATGATGCCCCCGAAGGGCTGGTCAATGCCTGGTAAACTGATACCCTAAGGAATCACAATTGTGTCACAGTTTGTTCATATGGATAGAACTATAACTGTTTTTACATTTTCTTTATCTTTATTAGTATTGATATGCAATAAGTGATGCTCTAAATACAGTTTGGAATAACCAATCAGAATCTAATTGTTTCTTGTTTATGTGTAAACAAAGCTATCTGATTAAAAAGTCAGATCTAATTCAACTTCCGTGGTACAATTAAAGGGTGGTGAAAGCACAATGACGGCACCCTGGCCAGTTTTCATCTCACCCATGCTAACTACATCAGCTAGCTACATCAGGGGGCAGAATGATGCCCCTGAAGGGGTTATCTCCCACATGATGCTAGCTGGTCATTGCCTGGTAAACTGATACCCTGAAAGATGAAAACTGTATCACAGTTTGTTCATATGAATGGAACCATAACTGCTTTTACACTTTCTTTATCTTTATTAGTTATTAAATTCTGGTATATCTGTCAAAATACAGCCTGATATGCAATGAATGATGTTCTCAATACATTTTGGAATTACCATCATAATCTAATAGTTTGTGTTTTTATGCAGACAAAAGTTAACTGAAAAAAGTCAGATCTAATTTAACTTCCATGGTTCCATAGCTACATCAGGGGGCGGAATGATGCCCCCGAAGGGGTTATCTCTCACAAGATGCTAGCTGGTCATTGCCTGGTAAACTGATACCCCGAAAGATGAAAACGGTGTTACAGTTTGATCATAAGATTATGGTTGGCCCTATGACTTCTTTGTATTTTTCTCATTCTGTATTCACATAAAGATGTGGTACTCTCTGTCGAATGCAGCCTCATATGCACTGAATGGTGTTTCCAATGCAGTTTGGAATCACCAACATAATATAATTGTGTTTATGTGCATTATGTATTTAATTATGTTGGTTATGTATTAACATGATCCCTATATATTTTGTAATATCCCATAGAGTTAATGTAGGACCCACCAGGTTCTGTAGGCAAAAGGTGAACACGTTCACTGCTTGATTTTGTAACCCCATAGAGTTTATACAGGACCCCACCATGTTCTTGTAGTAAATTGGTTAAGTGTGGTATAAACATGGTGACTGGACCCTTGCCAGTTGAGGGGGTGGATTGGTTCCCTCGTGAGGGGTATAGGTCCAAAATCCTAGCATTGGTCATAATTGCCTTGTAGAAAACTCTCACGGGATAGAAAATGGTGTCACAGTGTGAACAAGAAACATATTTACAATCACTATGCTGTATGATAATGATGAGGATTAGTTTTGTGTTTTCCAGGGTATCCTATTTGGTGCCAAACATGAATTGTTTTCACAAACAAGTTTGGTGTCTTTGGGGGTGGATTTGTGTCCACATTGGGGTTTTATATCCTAGATATTGGTCATTGTCTTGCAGAAAACTATCATGGGATACGAATTGGTGCCACAGTGTGAAAAAACACATATTTGCAATCATACGATATAATGATGATGGTTATTTGTTTTTGTTTTCCAGGGTATCCTATTTGGTGCCAAACATAAATTGTTCTCCAAACAAGTTTGGTGTCTTTGGGGGTGGATTTGTGTCTTCAGTGGGGTTTTATATCCTAGATGTTGGTCATTGCCTTGTAGAAAACCTTCCCTGGGGAGAAGAAGGGTGGCACAATATTAAAAAAACATGGATAGGTTTTTTTTTCCAGGGTAGCCTATTTAGTGCCAAATAGGAATTGTTCTCCCCAAACGACAAGTTTGTTTACATCGGGGTGGATTGCTGCCCTCTATGGGGTTTTATATCCTAGATGTTGGTCATTGCCTTGCAGAAAACTATCATGGGATACAACTTGGTGCCACAGTGTGAAAAAAAAACATAATTGCAATCATCATGATATAATTATGATGGTTATTTGTTTTTGTTTTCCAGGGTAGCATATTTGGTGCCAAACATGAATTGTTCTCCCAAACTAGCTTGGTTACTTTGGGGACACTATTGTACATCCAAGATTTTTCATTGCCTTTCAAAAAGCTCTTTTTTGTAAAGAACATGGTATCACATTATAACAAAACAAATTTACAAGCGTCATGATAGTGATGATTACTAGTTTTGTGTTTTCCAGGGTATCCTATTTTGTGCCAAACAGGAATTGTTCTCCCAAAACAACAAGTTTGTTAACATCAGGGGTGGATTGTCGCCCTCTATGGGGGTTTATATCCTAGATGTCTGTCATTGCCTTGCAGAAAACTATCATGGGATATAAAAATGTCCCAGTATGAAAGCCATACTTGAAATTGCCATGATAGAGATAATGATTAGTTTTGGGATTTCCAGAGTACTAGTATCCGCTTTTTGCATTCATTATTCTCCAAGACAACTTTGGATATTTCTCAATGACAGTTCCATATAAGCCGTATAAGTTTAAAGGGTTTATATTAAGCAGGAATAATTTTGCTGTTTGGAACAAGTGACACAACAAACTTTAGATACATTTACATAATACATTCACTTCATGATTTGAATAGCGCTATTGGTAATTGTTCAGAGGATATTTCTATATAGCACAAAGTTTCTCTCTTTTAACCCGTTTAGGATTGATCCTCAAAATAACCGGGCTCTGGTCTATGGAGAATACATGGTATAGCAAAATCAATCAGTCCTGAATGGGTTAAAATGATCACTCCTAAATATTGCAATACCCATCTAGTTCAACTATAATATGAATGATTTATACCAGGACCCAGTAGGAAATGGGTGAAATCAAATGGTCCAGAATGGGTTTCAGTTGGGACAATCGCTGGAATCGCTGACAACTGTCTCTAGTTTAGGTGAGATGTCCTCAGGAAATTAACTAAGTCTAGCAAAATCTGACCCCAAGCAAAAGCAGACAGGGATCATGAAAACCAATGTTCTGTACCTGTAATTGTCTGTCTGATGCTATTTGTGTACAGAGCAAAGTGGCTTTGAGATATTTAACCGCCAGAACAAGTACTTAAACAAGAACAAAGACTTATCTTATTTTATTTGAAGTATAACACGCATTCTTCGTTAAGTCCTGAATGATTATTATGCAAAGTCCCACCAGATTCCTACAGGCAATGACTTGAGTGAAGTTTATGAAAACTTAACTAATATTTAGATATTTTATATTTTTTGCTCCTGGGCTTCTAAGTTATGAATCATTTTTTTTGAGATTCTTGAAAGTTCTTTGACTGTAGAACGTTGAGGTTAAAGCATTCAAGCGCTTTTCCAGTCAATTAAATTTCCTTTTGTCGCCTTCTGTGAATAATCCATGCCTAATTGCCCCGTTCTTGGTATTTGCTCTGCCGTTTTTGCCTGGGGGATGATGACGTACTGCAAAGAAAAATCACCACAAAGCTTAAGAATGCAGGAAAAATGAGTCAATTGGAAATTTAAGCAAAATTAACCTCTGTAATAATCCCAGTAGAGTTTGAGATTCTCAGAAAATAAGAGGCATTTAATTATTGACTGGATACACTGTTAATAATTTTTCCAAGATGAGCCACTCTTTCAGAGAATTGTGTTTAGGATTTCCTAATTATGTTTTCATGAGAAAATTATGTCCCCATTATTTGAATATAGTGCATTTATTTTACTCTGATATTCAAGGTAGCTTTGTTATTTGTAAGGAAGAAATTACATCACATAAGCGTATAATTAATTATTGTAATTTTTTCATCTACAACAATCAACTGACAATAAGACAAAATGTTCTAACCCAGAGATTGTTCTGACACGATTGTAGAACTGATGTTCAGATTAATGTAAATTTGGTATAACATGAATTCTTTGTAGACCCTTGCCCAAGTATATTCTGGACCAGTCCCAAATGGGTCTTCAATCTTGCCTCAACATCGGACATAGGTGAAGCACCTTTCCTACTTCAACAGCAAGTTAAACTAACCAGAAAGTAAAGGATTGTGCAGACAATACAGATTATGAAATACGATTGCAATTTTGTCACAGAGGAAAACAGGTTGAATTAATAAATTAGTGTCAATTACATTTCAATAATGAATCCCATGTGTAATCAGGTCAGGTACAGGATTGAGGTGGTCTTGAACCCACAACCTCTTGAGACTTGATTGTAGGGTACATTCATGTGTCCAAACTTTGAACTTTCAACAAAGGTGAAGCACCTTTCCCCTTTTTTCCCCCAAGAACAGGTTAAATTGACCATGCAGTGATTGTGCAGACAATTAGATTATGAAATATGATTGTGATTTTGGTACAGAGGAAAACAGGTCGAATTAATCAATTAGTGCCAATTTGATTTGCAATGGATCTCATGTGTGATCTGGTCGGGTACAGGATTGAGATAGTTTTGAACCCACAACCTCTTGATTGGATGGTACATTAATTTGTCCAAACTTTGAACAAAGGTGAAGCACCTTTCCCCCTTTTCCAAGATCAGGTTAAACTGACCATAAAGTTAAGGATATGCAGAGATTGTGCAGACAATTAGATTATGAAATATGATTGTGATTTTGGTGCAGAGGAAAACAGGTCAAATTAATCAATTAGTGCCAATTTGATTTGCAATGGATCCCATGTGTGATCTGGTCAGGTCAGGTACAGGATGGGGGTGGTCCTAGTCCTAAGGAAGTCATTTGTCTGTGTATAATTTTGTATTTGATATTCAGTCGTTTTGTCCAGTATAAAATAAAGAAAGAGTTATGAAATGTGATGTCACAACTATTAATAGTCCCTGTCCTAAGGAAATCACTATTATGGTTCTATTCAAGATTAATTTGATTTGTTCAGTATAAAATGGACAATGGAGTATCAAAGCATGAAGTCACAGCTATTCAGACTCCCCTGTCATTTGAAAGTCACTCATCTATGTATTCATGATTTAGATGATTTGTCCAGTATAAATAGACAATAGCGTATCAAAGTTGGGACGTCACAGCTATTCAATTTCCCTGTCCTCATGAAGTCACTTGTCTATAATAGTTGTATTCAATATTCCGTTTATTTTTCTTCTAATATGTAATGGACATTGGAGTAATGAAGTCGTTACGTCTAAGGAAGTAACTTGTCTATCATACCTGTATTCAAGATTCAGGTTCCCTGTCCTAAGGAAGTCACTTGTCCATAATACATGTAGATGTATGTATTCATGATTTAGTTGATTTGTCCAGTATAAAATGGACAGTAGAGTTCCAACGTGTGAGATCACACTTTTTCAGGTTCCCTGTCACAATGAAGTCACTTGTCTATAATTAATGTATTCAATATTCAGTTTATATGTCCAATATTTAATGGACAATGGAGTACCGAAGTTGTGACGTCACAGCTATTTAAGTTCCATGTCCTAAGGAAGCCGCTTGTCTTTATATTTTTTATTAATATGTTTAGTTGATTCATCCATTATAAAAATGGATATTAGAGTTATGAAATATGATTTCACAACTATTCATATTTCCTGTCCTAAGGAAGTAACTTGTCTTTATATTTGTATTTGAGTTTCTTTGATTTGTCCTGTATAAAATGGACAATAGTTATAAGTAAAGGTTCTAAACATTGGGCAAGCCATACAATTTGACCTAGCAGTTGTTATTGGAAGACAAGATGTTTGGAGCCAGTGAAAAGATGGGTTACTGTTCATAAACAAATGACATTAATTATTTGTACAAATATGGATATCTCAAGGCATAATAAATATGACACAGTCACTAATATAAGAAACTATTATTCTATGTAGCAAACATAGGGCAGGAAGTATGTAATAGCATCATAATCTTGTGCTTAAGGGTGACAGTTATGTAAACCATTGCACAATTTGTCAAATAACTGTAACTTTGTTATTTCTTGATTGATGATGCCTCAAACTTTTACAAAGTTTTTCCTCCAATTTTAATTCATGTATCGAAATAGAAATTTCTGGGGTTTTGTATCCTTTAAACAAAATAATTGTGGAAAATGTAGATGATATCTCCGAAATGTCACAAACCACAGAAATCTGATAATACAAAGTAATGATATGAAATATTTGGCTCCATATACATGTGATGGGAAATGAAATATATTTTTTACAGGAACTTTGTAACCACAGTAAAAATTAAATTGTATCAAATACAAAATAGTGCATTGCACCCATGTGTTACTTACTGCATAACAGTAATTTCACACTTTTATTGCTATTGAATTATCATTCTGCACTTATCTATTTGTGCATTCAAAATAATACATTTAAGAATCCTTGACATTTGAACAAATCAAAACCCCAGTTCATTCCTCTACAAAAAGCCAAACAACAAGGTACAAGAGAACTGTGAAAGTTCCAAATGATTTTGGTTGAATTCGACAAAGATAATGGATCACTTTTAGAGGGTACTTGTTTAATGCAAATCATGCATCCAGCACAGTGCTGTGAACTTCTTGACATCTTGTGCCAGTATTGCGGTTAGACCGTCTTGGGCCTCTGTTGTAGGGACATCTGTAGACAGATCAGTTACAGGATGAAGGATTAGCTGACCAGAGAACTAACACTGGTTCCAGCACCTTTGAGTGACAAGATTTTCACCCCCTTGATTTTATCATTATCGCACCCCTGTGTAGTCCTTTTCCCCTCTAATGGCATCTCTGGCACCCCTTGACCCATTCCTAGGCTTCTGTTGTAGGTACATCTGTAGACTGATCAGTTACAGGATGAAGGATTAGCTGACCAGAGAACTTACACTGGTTCCAACACCTCTGAGTGACAAGCTTTGCCTCCCTCAAATTATCATCATCGCACCCCTGTGTAGTTCTTTCCTCCCCTCCAATAAAAAAACTCTGGCACCCCTTGACCCATTCTTGTGCTTCTGCTGTAGGGACATCTGTAGACGGCTTAGTTACAGGATGAAGAATTAGCTGACCGGAGAACTAACACTGATTCCAACACCTCTGAGTAACAAGCTTTGCCCCCCTAAAATTATCATTATCGCACCCCTGTGTAGTCCTTTTCCCCTCTAATGGCATCTCTGGCACCCCTTGACCCATTCCTAGGCTTCTGTTGTAGGGACATCTGTAGACGGCTTAGTTACAGGATGAAGAATTAGCTGACCGGAGAACTAACACTGGTTCCAACACCTCTGAGTGACAAGCTTTGCCTCCCTCAAATTATCATTATCGCACCCCTGTGTAGTTCTTTTCCCCTCTAATGGCATCTCTGGCACTCCTTGACCCATTCTTGGACTTCTGTTGTCAGGACATCTGTAGACGGATCAGTTACAGGATGAAGGATTAGCTGACCGAAGAACTAACACTGATTCTAGCACCTATGAGTGACAAGATTTGCCCCCCTCGAATTATCATTATCCTATCATTATTGCACCCCTGTGTAGTTCTTTTCCCCTCTACTGACTCTAACTCTGGCACCCCTTGACCCATTCTTGTGCTTCTGTTGTAGGGACATCTGTAGTCAGATCAGTTACAGGATGAAAGATTAGTTGGCCGGAGAACTACCACTGGTTCGAACAAGCTTTGCCCCCCTCAAATTATCATTATCGCACCCCTGTGTAGTTCTTTACCTCCCCTCCAATAAAAACTCTGACACCCCTTAACCAATTCTTGTGCTTCTGTTGTAGAGACATCTGTAGACATATTAGTTACAGGATGAAGGATTAGTTGGCCGGAGAACTAACAACTAAGCCTTGCCCCCCCCCCCCCCTGGATTATCTTTATCGCACCTCTCGTTAGTTCTTTCCCCCTCAAATGATGTCCTCAATGTCCCCTTGTCTTAAACCCATTCAAGATAAAATGGGTATCAAGTTAAGGACTGATCCTGAAAAGACTCACGCTGGAATCAAATGAGAGTGCACCAAAATGAAATAATCTTGAACTGGTGAAGTCAAAATCATTTGCAGTTATGTATCTAGACTAATTTTACGTGTAAAGTTTTGCACTTGTGAGGACAAACAAATTATAGCATCGCGATTAAGTGAGCATGACAATTATTCTTGACCTCACCAATCACATGTTATCCTGAGGATGGGAACAACTGTGTAGAACTCATCCTGCATCATTTTTAAAGTTTATACTTGCAAAGGGGCAAGTATCTAATGTCCTCTCTTGACCCGCCCGCCTCCACACCACAATATACCACATAACGGCCCTATAAAAGTCATAAAAGCATAATTAGTGACTCATATAATTAAAGTTGTGCCCCGAACTGAAAAAAAAGCCATGTATTTGATTATGTTAAATTCACTATTGTCCTTCTTGATTATACAATACAAAAAACAGCCCATGACTCAGGGTAATTAACAACCCCCCCTCATAAATATGAGTAGCCCCCCCCCCCCCCCCCCCCCCGAACTACAGTCAAAAATTAATTTTTGTTTTAAATTCTAGAGTGAATGGTTAACTGATACAAGATTATTTGATTGGGGACCAGTTCTGAATGGGTTAAAAACAATTATTTTGATGCTGAACAATTTCATTTCATTCATGGACTTTAAAGTGAAAGAAGGGAAGTGAATTGGTTAGGAGTACCCTAATTGTTTCCTAAAAGGATGTGGGGATTTAATCATGTGAAATTATCAAGTGATATAAACAGTTTAACCTAACAGGATGGGTTTAATTTTCTTGTTTTTGATAATTTGCCAATTGCTGAGATAATGACTGTATTTTTGTTTTAACAACAAAAAAAATCACTTATTATCAGACTCTAATCTAAATGTTGCGTAATCTGTGAGGATGTTTTCATTAAATTTCCCCTTGGAAATAAGATGTTTTATGTGCCATTTGTTTATTTTTTGCTGCAATAAGTTTGTGATTAGGCTATGATATGATACCATATTTCAAACAGATCTATTCATCTGTGTCATATAAATGAGTAAGGGAAAACATAAGGAAAGGAAAACATTCAAGTTATGGAAGAGGAAGAGGAAGGCATGTTATCATTTGCCTGTCATAAAAGTTGGGATATCCGAGCTATTGCTTGGACATCCCAACTTTCATGACACCTTATTTAAACAAAGTTTTGGCAAGCTTGAAATATAAAGAGGCCAAAACATTCTCATGAATTAAATGAGAAAGGGAAAATGTTAGGCAATGAAAACAAGACATTAATAGGAAAGGAAGTCATATTATCATGTCCTTGCTGTTTTAGCTGGATGTTTTGGTGAAAATACATTTTTTTAACAAATTGGCAAGCTTAAAAAAGGCCACTACATTATCATCAAATTAATGAGAAAGGGAAAATGTATGGCGAGAAAAACATGACATTTAATAGAAGAGGAAGCAATAATATCATTTTCTTGCTGTTTTAGTAGGATGTTTGGGTGATATTGTAATAATTTCAAACATGTTTTGGTACGCTTAAAAAATCATCTTCGTCAATTTATGAGAAAAGGAAAATGTTAGGCAAGGAAATCATTCAAGTTATGGAAGGGGAAGAGGAAGACACGATATCATTTCTCTGTCATAAAAGTGGATGTCTGGGCGATAACACACCTCATTAAAATCATGTTTTTGGCAAGCTCAAAGTACTATTAAAGAAGGTCAAATTCATTCTCATGATTTAATGGGAAGAGGAAAATATAAGGCAAGAAAAAAATGACATTTACGGTAATGGAAGAGAAAGCCATAATATCATTTCCTTGCTGTTTTAGTAAGATGTTTGGGTGAAAATACATTCATTTCAAACATGTTTTTGGCAAGTTTAAAAACTTAAACAAAATTAATTGTCATCTACTCAATGAGAAAGAGAAAATGGACTGCAAGAAAAACATGCCATCAATGGATGGGGAGTAATTTCCTCTGCAGTTTTAGTGGAATGATTTGGTGATAATACATTAATTTCATCATGTTTTGGGCCATCATAAACACAGAATAGGCCAAATCATCCTCATCAATTCAACATGTTTAATAAGGAAAGGAAAATGTAAAACATGAAAGTTATGGAAGAGGAAGACATGATGACTTCCTTGTGAAAATTAAATGCTTGGGAAGATGAAATATTTCATTTTAAACATGTTTTGGCCAGCTTAAAAACAAAAAGGCAATTCATCCTCATCTATTAAATTCAGGAAGGGTATTACATACGGCAAGATAAACCTTAACGTTCTCAAAGAAGAGGTCATGGTGTGATTTCCTTGCTGTAATCAGTTGATGTTTTTGGCGATAATATACCACATTTCAAACATGCTGTTGGCAAGCTTGAAAACTGAAAAGCAAATTTATCTGCATAAATTTTCTGTGAAGCAAAAAAAGTAAATCAAGGAAAAAAATTATCGTTAAGGAAGACATGATATGATTTCTTTGCTGTAAAACCTTGATGCTTGAGCGATAACATGTTTTTGGCAAGCTTGAACACTGGGAAAAAAAGTTAATTTTTCTTCATCAATTCAATACTGAGGAAGGGAAAATGCAAGTCAAGGAAAACATTATGGTTATGGAAGACACAATGTGATTTCCTTGCTCCAAAAGTTCAAAACTTGGGCGATTATATGCCTCATTTCAGACACGTTCTTGGCAGCAGTAAAAGCTTGTAAACTAAATTGTCTCGAGACAAGTTTATGTGTCACATAAAATGTCATTCATGATATGGTCATAAATCCGACCTCATCTAGTTGGCAATATTTCATCATATTATCCCAAATGCATAGTGCTGAACTTTAAACTCCCGTAAACACAGCAGTTATATGACATTTTGCAAATAAACATGTTGTTCTTTTATTCAAAATATTGAGCGGATACCTTGTTTATCGTAATGAACAGTCTTTACAATTTTTTTCCAAATCTTATTTTGTTTCAGTACCATAAATCATAAGTTTTCAATGCTTGAATTTACCCCCCCCCCCCCCCTCCCTTCCCCCTCCCCCCTCCCTCCCCGATATGTCACGCTAGGATGTATGGACAGTATGTCATGCCATATTCAAATTGTCTTGGTGAAAGGTTTGACATACTCTCTTGAAAAGAGTCATGAATATTTATTTTGCACACACGTTGCTTGACACTGTATTTTTTGTTTGTTATAAGGGTAGTGAACCTAACTGGTTCTCAAGTAATCAGACTTGAACTCCCAGAACAGGTTGAATACTCCCTAGAGAGTTGCCTATGGGTAAGATGAGTAGCATTTACATCATATTTCATACTCGTGCCCTTTTCCCCTGACATTCCCTCCCTCTCTACCATTACATACTTCCACTTTTCACATTTCCCCCCCCCCCCCCTCCACCCATCCTTCTTTCCCCCCACTCTCTGCTACCTAGATAATTGCCTGATGGTATTAGATGAGTAGCATTTGCATCATATTTCATACTCTCATTCTTTTTTCTAACATTCACTCCATCTCTTCCAAGAACCTCCTACTCCTGGGCTCTCAGCCTCTTCTTTTCCTACCCCCTTCCTTTCCTCCTCCCCCTCCCCCCCCCCCTCCCCCTAACATGCCCTCATTCTCTATCCCTCCCCCACAAGATCCTTATTCCTGTCCCTTTTCTCTAACCTTCCCTCTCTCCCTCCTCCTCAAACTCCTCTTCTCTATCTGTACACTTACCACTCTCTCCCTCTCATTCTCTCCTCTTCCTCCTAACATTCCTTCATTCTCTACCTCTCTCTAACATACATGTATATCATACTCCAACCTCTCTTTTCCGTAATCTTCCATCCCTCAATCCACCCTCCCCCCTCTCCTCAACCTCCTCTTTCTCTGCCATTCCCCCTCCTTTCCCACTCCCCCTCCTCTCTCCCCAGCACTCCCTAACTCTCCCTCGCTCTCTAATCATGTCTCTTCTTCCCCCCATCCTTCTCTCCATCCATCCCTTCACCCTCCTCTTACCCACAACTTTCCATCACTTTATCCCCCCCCCCCCCTCCTCCTGGGCCCCCTCCTCCTGGACCCCTTCCCCCTTGTCATCAATTCTGTAACCTATGTACAAAGTCTATGGAGATTACAGAATTTCAAAGTGAAATGGTTGTCAGTTGTCGTGGTTTATTCCATTCCATAGACCATGCTTCCTCTCCATCTCCTCCCCCACTCCCTAACCCCCCCCCCCCCCATCCCCTCTCTAAAATTATTTTGTATTTTTGTAAGTAAAACTGTTTACGAATTGTTGAGTCATCATGGGTTGAACCTTTCTCTTGTAGGTCATCATAAATTGTAGAAGTAGTAAAATCCAGGTATGGAGTACTTTCAGAGTTGATATTCCCCTGTTGAATTCTGCTGCACCTATTGCAAAATATTATTTCAAGAATATTCGGCTATTTACAACAGCATAGATATATGTAATAACAATAATTGTTTTGAGGCCATTTCTGTCTCATTTATTCTTTGTTTTTTGCAAGTAATCCATTTTAGCTTTAATATTTGCTGAATGAATCCATGGTAAAAGGCCTCACGGACATCACTTTGAAATGGTTTTAAAATGAAGGAACGAATATCACAACTTTTCTGCAGGAAAAGCAAAAGAAAGAAAAGGTTGTGTTTTTATTTGAGGGAAACGGTTCAGCTTCATTTAGCCAAGTAAATCCATACCATAATATAACCCTCCCCCTATTAATAGCACCTCTAATACAACATTGCACCGATTTATCCTGCAAATTAATCTCATTTAAGATGGAAAATTAAGTTAATTTTAGGTTGAAGTTTCAGCTTCATTTGACAAAGTAGATCTATATGTGAAATCTATTTTAAACTATATGTCTCTGTGTAAATATGTTTGTGTTTACTTCATACTATATCACGTGCTACAATAACAATAATTCCTTCTCCCTATTTAAAGCACCTCTAATACAACATGGCACCAAATTCTTCCGCACGTACGTCATATTAAAATCGGTACAGACTTTACTAAAGAAACCTTTTTCTTTAACCCGTTGAGGACTGGTCCCGAAATATTTCGTTCTTGAGTCTATGGAGAATGCATGTTATACCAAAATCAATTCGTCCTCAACGGGTTAAAGGGATCTATTAACTTTGTTGACATGTGCAAAAAGCGATGAGTGGGTGATACAATTGTTATTAATCTGATATGTCCACTGGGTGTTGTGTGAAAATTTCAAGTTAAATGGACTTTATATGGCCGAGTAATGAGCAAAAATGCAAAGTGACATTCACTAACTCATTCCACTCACTTTGTACACTGTTCTGATGATCCATTGGATAATTTGACATCTGAACACTTCAATCGTAAATATCTTTTTAACGAAAGGGAAATTTGAAAAACCGAAACCTGTCCCATGCTTTTATTGTTAATACGAATACAACAAGGTAAAGGGAACTGCTAGAATTCCAATTGGATTTTGAGGATTTGGACAATGTTACTAAGTTACTACAATAATTATCCCCCTATTTATAGCACATTGCACATAAGTATTATTGAAACATTATACAAACATTATATTTAAACTGAAGGTTGAATTTTAATTCTAGAGGTAAACGCTTTCAGCTTCCTTTAACAAAGTATGTTTATCTGTCTGTGTTTACTCCTTCCCATGTCCATGGTCGCGTGATGCAATAGTTCTCCCAGCTATTTATAGCACCTCTAATACATGGTACCTAATTATTCAGCACATTAACCAAGTATGTTTATCTGTCTGTGTTTACTCCTTCCCATGTCCATGGTCGCGTGATGCAATAGTTCTCCCAGCTATTTATAGCACCTCTAATACATGGTACCTAATTATTCAGCACATTAACCAAGTATGTTTATCTGTCTGTGTTTACTCCTTCCCATGTCCATGGTCGCGTGATGCAATAGTTGTCCCAGCTATTTATAGCACCTCTAATACATGGTACCTAATTATTCAGCACATTAACCTTATTAAAGATTTAAATAAAGTTAAAGGGGTAGTTTAGTTTTGGTAAGGCTGAACTTAAGTAGCCAAAACCTGCACAGTAACATTATAAACTAATAGTTATAACTCCACCATGCTCGAAAGGTATACAAAATTACAAACGACTAAGTAAAAAGCCTGTTATCATTCAAAAAGAGCCATTGAAACACAAGAGGGCGCTTTTTAAAAAGGCATTGGTTTCAACCATTTTTCATACAAAATTATGCATGTGATGTTTTATTGATATAATGATTAAATAGCGAGATCATCAACAATTATTTAAAAAACGCTTTTGAAAATTTTTGAAAAAGTGCAAGCATTTTTAAATTTTTTTCTAAAAATCATCTAATTATTTGGGCCCCAAATAATTATAAGATCCGATATATTTATTGATATTTCAGCCGTTTCTGGGTCGATTTTGACCAAATAAAGTTTATTCTGCCATTAAAATTGCATGTTCTCTCAAATTCGACACTCAGTTTTTCATTACCTCACAAAAAAATTGTGATCTGCAGCGCCCTCTCTACCAAAACTAAACTACCCCTTTAAGGTTGTATTTGTATTATTGTGTTTAGGTACAAGTTTCAGCTTCATTAAACAAAATAGATCTATTTGAGTTTGTCTTTCTGTTTGTGTTTACTCCATCCCATGTCCACGGTCACGCGCTGCAATAATTCTGGCCCTATTTATAACGCCTCTAATACAACATGGCACCAACTTATCTTTCCAGAACTAACTTCAAATTAAAACGATAACAGACTTGATAAAGAATGTTTTATTTTCATTGTAGGTAAATATTTTCAGCTTCTATATGTGTCTGTCTTTCTGTTTGTGTTTACTTCATGCCAAGTCCATAGTCATGAGCTACAATAATTATCCCCTATTTATTATAGCATACCTGACAAAACATTCCACTAAATCATTCTGCTAATCCTGCAAACTAGAAACTATAAAAAGGTTTTAAAAGGTTCTGTTTTACATCCTACAGATAAAAAAGTTGTCAGCTTTATTTTATCTGTTTGTGTTTACTCCATACCATGTCCATGGTCACGCGCTACAATAATTTTATCCCTATTTATAGCGCCTCTAATTCAACATGGCACCAATCTCACTCAGCGGGACTGCTGAGAGAAAGAAGGCCGGGGACTAATGGATGAGATTCCTGCTGGTGCATTCACACCACAGATTTAATCTCATTTAAATCGTAGACCATGATGTTTAAGTGATGCTTTGTGGTGCGTTCAAACCACGGATTTAATATTGTTGTGTTAATCATAGCATTTTGAAAAAAATGTTGACAAAATATCACAACCAATTAATTTTCAACAAGGAAAGCATAAAAAGGGCAGACTGATGAGTTGTGAACCATGTATACAACTACAATGTCATGAACATTCAACTTCTACAGGGTCCCCATTTATACACTTTGGTAGAGAGCAGCAATAGTGGATAAATTAACGCAACAGACAATACACTGGTATCGAACTCAAAATCCCTCTGATATTGGAGATTGCCAGCTCTACTAATCTTGTCACACCATGTCCATGATTATTCATTAAATACAAGAGCTGTAATAAAATGCAGTGTAAATGCAGTCAACGTCACCACAGCTACGTTTGTTTGTCAATTTAACGGAAGAATCCAAACAACAAAAATGATGGGAGATATTCTTAGAACAGTAGCTGGGTACCTACTGTTACTCCAGCAAGGAATCTTCGCTATAAAATACATTAACCCTTTCTTTCACCAACTCATACAAGATCTATTCATTTATTACATACAAACAGTGTTCATAGAACTGATAGTGCTATTCACTGTCACAGCATCCGTTAAAAACTTTTGAAGTCAAACATTTTGAAGTGATAAATAATATGTATGTGGCGAAACATATTACAGAGGTAGGATTTTTACCAGGGGTTGAATAGCGGGTTTGTTTGTCGTTTTAATGTGAGACCAAAAAGATGGGAGATATTCTTAGAACAGTAGCACAGTACCTACTGTTTCTCCAGCTTGGAATCTCTCATATAAAATACATTAACCCTCCTTTCACCAACTAATACGAAGTCTATTAATGTATTACATACTAACAGTGTTTGCAGGATTGATAGGGTTACCTACTGTCACATCATCCGTTAAACACTTTTGAGGTCGAACAGTTTGAAGTGATAGAAAATTTGTTTTTCGACAACCATATTACAGAGGTAGGATTTTTTTTCCAGGGGTTGAATAGCGGGTTTGTTTGTCGTTTTAATGTGAGACCAAAAAGATGGGAGATATTCTTAGAACAGTAGCAGGGAACCTACTGTTTCTCCAGCATGGAATCTCTGCTATACGATTATTAACCCTCCTTTCACCAACTAATAGGAAGTCTATTAATGTATTACATACATGTACTAACAGTGTTTGCAGGATTGATAGGGTTTACCCACTATCACAGCACCCGTTTGAAGTGATAAATAATATCTATGTGGAGAACCATATTACAGAGGTAGAATTTTTTTTCCAGGGGTTGAATACCGGGTTTGTTTGTCGTTTTAATGTGAGACCAAAAAGATGGGAGATATTCTTAGAACAGTAGCAGGGTACCTACTGTTTCTCCAGCGAGGAATCTCTCATATAAAATACATTAACCCTTTCTTTCACCAACTCGTTCAAAATCTATTCATTTATTACATACAAACAGTGTTCATATGACTGATAGAGCTGTTCACTGTAACAGCGGCCGTTAAACACGTTTGAAGTCAAACATTTTAAAGTGATGAATAATATGTATGTGGAGAACCATATTACAGAGGTAGGATTTGTTGTCGTTTTAATAATGTGAGACCAAAAAAGATGGGAGATATTCTTAGAATAGTAGCAGGGTACCTACTGTTTAAGGTGATGAATAATATGTATGTGTAGAACCATATAACAGAGATGGGATTTTTTTCCAGGGGTTGAATAGCGGGTTAGTTTGTCGATTTAATGTGAGACCAAAAAGATGGGAGATATTCTTAGAACAGTAGCACGGTACCTACTGTTATCTCCAGCATAGAATCTCTCCTGTACAATCATTAACCCTCCCTTTCACCAACTCATACAAAATCTATTCATTTATTACATACAAACAGTGTTCATAGAACTGATAGTGCTATTCACCGTTACAGCCGCGGTTAAACGCTTTTATATCCCTCATAAGATCGTTTTACCATTGTATTTGACAAATGATAGTTTTGGACAACACGCGCAATCCCCGCGCAATCACGTGATGTGGCTTGTTAGCAAAAACTAACACTAAAAGTTTGTTACGCGTTCGTCCCATAGATCATGTGTTTTAGCAAAATGCACACGCGATCAAGTTTGTGCAGTACTCTATGGCGCACACGTTCTAGTCACGTGATTGACATTGCTGGTAAAAACTAACACCCTGGAAGAAGAACGCCAAGACAGCCAATAAGCACATCCGTGGGAGCGCTAGCACGCATTCATCGCGTATGTGCGCAACTGCCAGCGGGTTGGTGCGCACTCAGTTTTGCGTCTTTGTGATTGTATGTGCAAAATAACAATGACTTTAAGCGTATTAGATGCGCCGTGGTTCTGGAGGATCATACTGGCTTCATTAATGTTGATTGATTTTTATATCAAAGTTTACAAGCGATTTTATGAAATATTCCAGAGATTTTCACTTATTTTGCTATAAGCTGAATACAATCCGTGATATTGATGAGTGATATAAAACAACTAACGAATGTGCTTGATTGTGATAGGAAATCTATTACCTCGGTGGGCTCAAAATGACTATTACCCTCAGCTACGCTTCGGGTAATAATCATTTTGAGCTCACCTCGGTAATAGATTTGACTATCACAAGAAGCCCATTTGTTAGTTGTATACTGAAGTCGAACAGTTTGAAGTGATGAATAATATGTATGTGTAGAACCATATTACAGAGATAGGATTTTTTTCCAGGGGTTGAATAGCGGTTTTGTTTGTCGATTTAATGTGAGACCAAAAAGATGGGAGATATTCTTAGAACAGTAGCACGGTACCTACTGTTTCTCCAGCATAGAATCTCTCCTATACGATCATTAACCCTCCTTTCACAAACTAATACTAAGTCTATTAATGTATTACATACTAACAGTGTTTGCGGTAATTAATAGGGTTTACCCACTGTCACAGCGCCCGTTAAACACATTTGCGGTTGAACAGTTTGAGGTGATAGATAATTTGTATTTGGAGAAACATGTTACAGGGCAGGAATGTGTACAGGGGTTGAATAGGGTTCATTATTACTAGTAAAGCTTTGTTTATTCCCAATGAAGTCAACTTATTTTGATTTTACATGGAGCCGTATCTACAATTTTACTTATAACTAAGGCTGTAGTGAAATGGTTACACGACGGTTAACCGATCGTCATCGGCAAAAACGTTTTCATTTTCACGGGGTTTTTTTCCATCCCTATTCTATAGATTCCGTCAGAAAATGGCACGTTTGAACCCTGCCAATCTATTGCTAAAGTAAAGGTATTTTACATGTATCACAAATAAACAAAACAAATAAACAAATGGTAAGATGATTAATGAATAGATTAGACCTGGTAGAGCCAAATTTAGAAGAATCATTTGTGATGAGATATCCGAAGGCTTTCATCTTGACAGCGGTTTGTATACTAACATGGCACTGCCCTGCTGATTCCAATTGAAAAAACGGACAGATATCGGATATATCCGAGAAAAAGAAGATTTTTTTTTTTCTTTTTTCGGTTACCCGTTCGGTTAAACGGTTTTTGCCATCGGTTAACCGGTTTTCAAAATACCCGACTTACTACAGCCTTACTTATAACCCGATCAAGCTTATCATTTCTTTAGGACTGTCATTAAATAGGATCATATTTTTTGTATACCTTGAAATATTTGTAAGACAGAACACACACACACACAAAAAAAACAACATTAAATTAATGTATTTTATCAATATAAAAATATTCACTCCCCGCTTATTGTTTGTTTATAGTATTTTGTGTTTATATTGACTTAACCCCTTACCTACAGGAACCTGGTGGGGTATATATATATATATATATATTCTGCCTATGAAAACTGTACATTTTTTTCAAAACAAAATGTTAAGTTGAAAACAAAAATGACATGGGGGTTCTTCGTGGCAATTCAAGCCCCGAACTGTCTATTTCAAAGCATGCTGACTCAAAAAGAAGCCTCCCAAAATGGAATTTTATATCCCCCTAGTTGGCTCCTTTCTCAGTCATGATTTCCTGCTTGTTAGGGTCAATACCCTTTGTGGATATACAGACTGCAGTTTTTCATACCAAAACCTTTTAATATTGTATGTAATGCTTTTCAGACTCCATTCTGACTTACCAAAACAAATTTGACAGGTTTAGATGAGTTTGCTGTCATTATTTATGTTTTAAAATGTTAAAATTGAAGTAATTGTCCCCCAACTTTTAAACAATTGCATTTTATGATCTGTTATATGAAATATATCAAAATGCTGAATATTTTGTTGACAATTAGATTTTTTTTCAGAATAAACAGAAAAGGTACAGTTTATTGTATATAAGCTGTTACAGTGCAGACACTAATGATTTTGTCTGGGAGACAATTTACAAAGCAATTGAATCTTCATAACTCGCAACCTTTCAAATGATGAAACTGTGATATGGAATCAATTGAATCTTCATAACTAATAATTTTATGAATGCTATAAAGAATGTGACATTTAATGCATTCTAGACAAATCGATGTTCATATATCATGCATTTTACATAGACCCCCAGCCCATGTATTTTCGAGACCAGTCCTAAACAGGTTAATGCTTCGATCTATAGTTAATGCATATTTTATACCAACATCTAATATAATTTATCCCAGACAGGTTCAGTTTGAAAGTGAACATTTTTTTTTGTTAAGTAACAAAAATAGTATAACCTAATGTTTCATTATGAACTGTTTTCACTCTTATGTAAACTTTTTTATGCCTTATTTTTTTTAACTAGAGAATAAAGGCGAGAAGAAAACAAATCTTATGGGAGCCTTTTGTAGTGTGTGCTACAGGAAAGGAAAGTAGCGATTGTTCCTCAAATTACAATCAGTCTCCAATCTCTAAATTGGCACCTGCGAGGCATTATATCAGATTATATACTCAACACATATATGATGTAGCATTTCAAAAACAATTGTTAGGTTTAGTATCCTCCTCACCTTTATTTGGTTTTTGATGGCACGGTCTAGTCACCATCTGCACTCACTGATATAGCTAGAGGGGAGGGGGGGTGGATTGCCCCCGGGGAACACGTGCCCCCTCTGTGTCCTCTCCCCTTGTGTGGATAAGAAGTAAAGAAATGTCGTTGGCCTTGCATATTGAAGTCAAACTTGAAACAAAAGCTTATTATTGGCAAAGATAAAGGTCTTTATTTAAGTTTTATTTTATTTTTAATTATTACTTACAAATTTGCTGGAGTTATTCTGATTTTTTTCTGCAGTCCTAACCATTTTCTTGAATGCAAGGTAGAATAACTTACAAACAAACAACCATTTTGAATTGTAAGTTTTAATTATTTTATCTTTGCTCAAATACGCTTCTATTTCTCTCTCTTTTTCATTTATGCGCACTGAGACTGAATTGTAAGATTGCGCTATATAAGAAAGGACTATTATTATTATTATTATTATTTTAATGTTGTTTTTTGGTGTGTTTTTACTTTTCCCTAATTTGTACCTTGCCCCCCCCCCCCCCACCCCACCCCCACCCTCTAAAAAGAAATCCTTCTAGTCAGATTGACCATGACTATGACTTTGACTAATTATGCTAGATGGACTGCACTTTTTATGCCTCCGCCAACGAAGTGGCCGGAGGCATTATGTTTTTTGGTTGTCCGTCCGTCCGTCCGTCCGTCCGTACGTACGTCCCGTTTTCGTTCTCGCGATATCTCAAGAACCGGTTGACGGATCACTTTCAAACTTGGTATGAGTGTACATATTGGGGTGACAATGACCTGTTAAGATTTTGGGGTTCATCAGGTCAAAGGTCAAGGTCACAGGACTCAATATATGTTAACAAATGCCTTTTTCTCGCGATATCTCTAAAACCGGTTGACAGATCAAATTCAAACTTGGTATGAGTGTACATATTGGGGTGACAATGATCTGATTAGATTTTGGGGTTCATGAGGTGAAAGGTCAAGGTCGCAGGACTCAATATATGTGCAAAAAAGCATCCTTCTCGCGATATCTCAAGAACCATTTGACGGATCAATTTCAAACTTGGGATGAGTTACATACACATCGGGGTGGCAATGATTGGATTAGATTTAGGGGGTCATGAGGTCAAAGGTCAAGGTCACATGACTCAATATATATGCAAAAATGGCTTGTTATGGCAAAATCTCAAGAACTGAATGTCAGATTTCAATCTAACTTGGTACCTGAATATTTCTTGGGAGCCAATGTAGCCATCAACATTTGGAGTCTATGGTCAAGGTCACAGAACTCAAAATATATATGAACATTTTTTTTTTTAGTGCACACGTTATTTTGGGCTTGATATTAAAAATCGCGTCATAGTGGAGGCATAATTTTCGACTGCGCGCAGTTGAAGATCCATCTAGTTTTAAAATGAAACAAAAATCTCTGGCTGTGCCCCTGCCCTCACTGTAAGCCTGATGCCAATCAGGGTCAAAATGACCCTTCCCCCATTGCGCCCCCCTACCATTTTAAAACCATACCCCCCTTGTTGGCCCTGACTGTGCCCCTGCGTGCACAGTAAGCCTGATGCCAATCATGGTCAAAATGACCCTTCCCACCTTCCCAACACTGATATTAATCTTGTATGACTTCCCATCTGCTGTACTAGAGGGAAGGATACAAAACTTTGTTATAATTATATCTGATCCCCTAATACCCTCATAAGTAAGGTCTTTACTTTCAATCTTGTGATTTTGACTTCATGTTGGAGATTTTTTGTTCATTGCTAATTAGTAATTAATCCATTAACATGTGCATATGTTTTCTGTTATTTTTTTTAACTTTTTTTTATTTTAGAAGAATATAAGTAAGTTTGTTCTGGACTACTCCCAATAGGGCATAAACATTATATGCCTTCTTTGAACCTCTTTGAACCTGTTCAAGACTGGTTCTGAAAAAAAACTTGGCTTTGGTCTAATTTGCCATAATTTTCTTAGCATCCCTATTTTTGTCCATCTTTCCCTTTTTGTTTTGTTTCAAACTACGTCAATTTCAAGTGAGGAAAGTGGAAAAAGATTTTTTTAAATTGCAGAATAATCAAGAAAGGTTTATAATGGCAGAATAATGTAATTGATTCCACTGATCTTTCCTGTGAGTATAACTAGTGGGCGGTAATTTGACATATATATACCTTCTCAGAATCGCTTCCGTTTGGCTACAATGTTTGTAGATCGTTTCCTGATACGTTTGTACGTGCATCATGATTTAACTTATTCCCCCAGGCACAAAAAATCCTTAGAAGATACTATATTATAGACGATTGCCCAGAGAACTTTTCTTTTCCTGTGTCGTGCTAATGGACAGTGATTTGACATTCTCTCAGCTTTGGATCTTTGTCTTTTTTCAGAAAAGTCTTCCCTTTTTTCTGCGATGATGTTTTCCCGAAACGTACCTTGGGAGTCGCTCCATGATAGACACAAAGCCCAAGCGTCTGTCATCTAGGAGATGATTTATGCATCACTGAACATGACCGATGACGGGCAGAAAAAAGAAACGCTTTCCTCTGCCAAAATATGCCGACTTCATTTATTAACCCATTCAGATTTGGTGGAATCTATGGAAAATGCTTGTTAAATACCAAGGAGGTATCTTGGTTTATATACTAGTACCAAAATCAATTTGTCTTGAACAATTGAGGGTTAACCCAATTTAAGACTGGTCCTCCAAACACTTGGGCTTCGATGCCACACCAGGGTCATGGGTTAACATATTCAGGACTCATGAAAAAAGGTTAAGGTCTGTGGAGAATGCATGTTATACCAGAATCTCCCTGTCTCGAATGGGTTAAGGCACTTTGGATCCTGTCAGACTCAAAGTAAGTGGTAGATTCTTTCTTTATTCTGAATTGACATTGAATTCTCTATGGTGTTGGTTGACATTTCAGGAGGTTGTGGGTGGCTATGTCCCATTTATTTCCGGGTATTCAAATTCTGGCGGGGACCAATGAAAGCACCTGCACTATCGATCAGAATGAAGAGCATTCTACCAACTACTGCATTACTTCAGTACTGGAATACAACCAATTAGTTACAAAAAGAACTGAGGGAAGTTAAAGAACTCTGTTTACCATGGCGAGAAGTCATGTACAAGTTATGGAACTCTCCCTCGGGAGGTCATGGAAAGTCATGGAATTTGACTTCTAAAGTTAGGTTATGAAAACTGTTACTAACCCATTCAGGACTTGGTCACCAAAATACTAATCTCTCAGAATTTCAGAATCATGAAGGGAAAGGGGTAGACTTAAAACATTAACATTGATGAGGCAAATTGAAACTAAGCATGATCGCCGGAAATATTATTTGAATGTGCTTGTAATATATTATGGGCATGGACATTATTCCACTGATAAAGTTCATGTTACTGGCTATTAAACAAGTGTTGAAAAACGCACGCTATGACGAGCGTCTTGTCCGTCTTCCTTTAATATCCCCTCCTTACTCCCTAAGAAGGGTGAACCCGAATCATATGATCTTCCCCAAGGGAGTTACCCTATACCTGTCTCCTGCAGGAACAGGGGGTAGAATCCTAACTGACCCTAATACAAGCAGACATCTCCCCATTTCCTCTAGTCGGCCCCCTTCAAAAATAATAGTGCAATTTTTTTTATTTGAAGAAGTATTGTATGACGATGGTTTGTATGCATTTTTTTTAAAATAGCGAAACAAGAATTATGATAGGATAATGAATATTCCTCCCAGGTATTCACCCTCGGGCTATACGTCTATGGCTCGATCAGTCTATATTGGGTTTGAGAGTTGAAAATGAGCTGTTTGCTACTAGGTCTTTATAACATGCATTTTCCATATACCCAAGCCAGAATATTGTCAGAACTAGTCCTGAATGAGTTAAAGAGACACAAAGAATGTAATATAGTATATAATGTTTGGATTCTTAGCATACAGTTGAAAACATTTGCCACAACAAAAAGTGAGTTGTCATGTCATGCACATGAAATTATTATATGTATGCCTTGTGCTATCATATTATTTCATGTTGATCAGAAAATGAGCAAAGAAAATTGGGCTTCCCCATTATAAAAACTTGAAACCTACGGATCGCTAGACTGAGGCTCTTATCAACTGAGCTAGAAAGCTTTTGTGATTGTTGTTCATCCATGAAACCTTTTTCAATGCTTGTGACAGTCAAAAGATATTATAAACCTGACACAAACTCAAAGAATAAGAAATCAACTGGATAGCGCAATAATCTTTGCTAATTTTCATTTATAGAGCTTAATTATAATATGATTCCATTGGAGGAGCACTTGATAAAGATAGTTAATAGCCGAATGCGTGACAAAACTATTGAACTGAAAGCTTGCATGAGGTTTGCCTGACATGTATGTTCCTTGGGAACAGGTTTAGTAATTGTGCTTGTGACCAGGTCATCAGACAAGAGACCACATAAATGTTGGTGAATCAGGTCGTACCAATTAAGACAACTGATAACCAGACTGTAGTGGAAACTGTTAAAAAATTATGTCTCAGACAACAAAGCTATAATGTTCATGAAATTCAACTTTACTTCTTGTCAGCTGATTTTAGGGATAATGATTATGATCAAATTATATTTTTTTACTAGATGTTCCTCGTGATATGTGCACAATAGCACCATCAAGTGCTTGGGCAAACCCCAAAACAGCAGGCCAACTTTTAGTTGAAATGATTTAGAAATTATGTCTCAAACAACAAAGCTATGTTCATGAAATTCAAATGTAATGTCTCATTAGCAGATTATAGCGCTGATGATTATGATTAAATTCTATGAAATCAGTCTATTACTAAATGTTTCTTGTGATAGTCAAAGTGCATAACAGAACCATCAAGTGCTTGGGCAAATCCTAAAACAGCAGGCCAGTAATAAGACTGAGTGACCAACCAGACTCTTAGTTGAAATTGTTCAGAAAATGGTTCAAACTGTTAAAAAATTATGTCTGATTATGATCTGATCGTATAAAAGCAATCTATTACTAGATGTTCCTCGTGATAGTCAAAGTGCATAACAGAACCATCAAGTGCTCGGGCAAATCCTAAAACAGCAGGCCAGTAATAAGACCAACCAGACTCTTAGTTGTAATGTTTGGGTTGCTATCAACCTCAGCTTCCTTCCAAGGGAGAAATTAGTAATTTCACGAGTATCCTCCCATTTCGTCAATAAAAATCATGCGGCAAGCCATAACTCGACACCCAGACGGCAGGTAGATGTCAACCTGTTTAATATGCAATTTTTAAGCTACTTAATTTCCCATCGACAAGAATCTTTCATGGACTTTTTTGCGATGTAATATATTGAAATAAAATTATGTAAAAAAAAAAAATGTGCACCCTGTCTTTATGTTGTGTAACATGCTCAGCAAGACAAAGTCTTCAAGATACTCAAAATGTGACAATTGATGGTCAGAACAACTAAGATTTAACCTGTTGCTTACATGAACCGGGTGGGTCATGTACAAAGTCTATGGGGAGTTCAGAATCTTGAAGGGAACGGGTTAAGCCTAGGAGAAATACTGTACATTATACTACACAAGATATATTGCTAATTTACTGCTCAGTTCTCTGCAACTGAGTATAACTTCACAGTTTGTCATGCTATGGCAAGTGGTCCAAATCAATGTCAGGCAAGCTAAACATTTCTGACCTAGTAGTTGCTAAGAAGGTTATTGGGCAGTTCCAACCCACTATCAGAAGACCAAATAAAAGGGAAGAAGTGTAAAACCATAACTTCCTGTATAATGTTGCCATTCAGTAGGTGCTTTGATATCAATGCATTCAATTTAATATTAACTGATAGAACAAAACTTTTAGTGATGTAGAAACAGTACCAAACTTACCCCTATGCTAGTAACTGGAGCCTCCACACTTTACATGCACACTGATTCATCCCCCCGGGGAGCATACAGCCACTCTGTAGCAACAATGGTGCACCAGACTCTAGATTTAACACATAGACTCTTGATTGGAAGAGAGTAGGTGATCTGTCAATCTTGCCATATCAAACCCACTTGGGCAAGGATATAATTCTTGTTTTAATCTTACCCCACACCCATCTACTGAAGATATAAATATAGTACGGTCAAACCTGTCTTAGTAGCCACCTGTCCATAAAAGCTAACCTGCCTTTTAGTGGCCAACAAAAGTGAACTCCTGCAGATAGAAACAGTGCTATAGAACCTGTCTACAGTGGCCACTTTTCTTGTTTCCGTTAGGTAGCCACTATACAAAGGTTTGACTGTATTATGGAAAAAATAGTTAAAAGGATTTGATTTGTCATGCATTCTCTGTAGACCCCACGATGAGTATTTTTGTTAACAGTCCTTTATAGGCAAAATCATGTTCCATGCATGGTTATGTAAACGAGAATGAATTGGAAAAAGCCTATAGTAGTGAATGAAAGATTAAGGCATTCAAGACTGGTCCCCAAAATATTCAAGCTAGGGTCTATGGAGAGTGTATGTAAACCAGAATCGATTCATCTTCAATGGGTTAATAGTATTCTAATTAATGTGTTTCCTCCAGCTTTTTGAAATATATGGTTTAGCTTATTCACATAGACAACTGGAACTGGATAATATTTGTTGAAACATACATTTAAGTCCAAGACTGTTAGGGATTTAACAGCCCCCACTATGTTGCCAACAATATTATTATCTTGAAGTAGAAAAATGTGTGGCCACTTAGCGGAAAAAAGAGAATCAGAAGTGAATGGTTGGTTTTACGTTAACCAACAATTCCCCATGCACTAGATGCGATTCTTGCAAACAATTATCACCAAAGTGCAAAATGTGCATCTACTTAGCGATAAAGGGAAGAGACCGTCCCTCTCTAGACTCGTGCTAATGTCACCCCAGCGTGTACTTTTGTCACCACAACTCTAGGGAGACCAACGACAAGAGAGAAAAAATGGTTCGAATTATACCAGAAATAGCCGAAGGAGAAGTCAGATGATTGGTGTTGAATCTGGTTTAATTGATTAATTTCCTCGCAGAATCCTACCCCCACTGATATGCCTTTTACAAGCGTATTGTCTGTGGGGTGTGAATTGGAGGGAAAACCCGCACCACTGGGTCCTGTTGGTAATTCTAGCCTTTGTTTCACTTCAGTGGTTAAACCATTGGGGACATCACCTGAGATATCGCATGCTGCTAGGTCTATGGAAAATGTATGTTAGGCCAAATAAACATCAGTTGGGCTTTAATGGGTTAACAAACACCCATATCGAAAAGATTGCGCAAGGATGGTGCTCTCTTCTTTGTCGATATCACATGCATGATACGGCTTCCTTATATAATTGATGAAAGTATTTTTCAAATTAAGTTCAGTCACCTTTCAATTGACACTTGGACCATTATAATTGAGTACAGGGAAATCTGTTTTAGTGGCCACCTGTCTATAGCAGCTAACCTGCCTATAGTGGCCACCAAACAGGCAGGATCTGTGGCAGAGAAAAACAGTGTTATCATACTTATCTATAACAGTCACTTTTCTTGTTTTCCTTAGGTGGTCACTATACACAGGTTTGATTGTATTTTTCCTTTTAAAGATTTTAATGCTTGGAGATAAAGAACCTGATTTCAAAGCCCTTATTCAAGATTGTGGTGGTCTAGTGGTCGTATCATCCTGTCTTGTAATCATGAGGTTGTTGGTTCAATCTCCACCTGAGTTGGTTATGTTGTTTAAGATGATTCAAACATGCACAGAGCATTTAATGTTAAACATGCTTTACAACACAATTAAAGGGATCTAGTAACTTTGTTGACTTGTGCAAAAAGTGATGAGTGGTTGATACAATGTATATTGTTGTTATCTGATATGTCCACTGGGTGTTGGACTTTATATGGCCGAGCAATGAGCAAAAATGCAAAGTGACATTCACTAACTCATTGCACTCACTTTGTACACGGTTCTGACGATCCATTGGATAATTTGACATCTGAACACTTCAATCCTAAATATCTTTTTAACGAAAGGGAAATAAAAAAAAACGAAACCTGTCCCATGCCTTTTTTGTTAGTAAGAATACAACAAGGTATGAGGGAACTGCTAGAATTTCAATTGGATTTTGAGGATTTGGACAATGTTACTATAAAGTCCCTTTAAACTACTCGGACTTTTAGGAGAATGCATTTTTATAATATATCAAAATAAATTAATCCATATCGTATGTGACCTGGTGTCTCCACTATTAACCTGTTCCCTTCAAGATTCTGAAATCCCTATAGACTTTGTACACTCCACCCGGCTCTCCAGTAGCCAAGGGTCTTAACTATATGTGATTGCAAATTCAGAAATTAGTTAGTCCTTTGGAACATTATTATTAATAAATTATTTTTTAACGCTTATTTTGTTCTGCCCTTTTTTAAAGTACATGTACAACTACTTGTCTTGAGATACAATCTTGGCGGTGAGCCATCATCATCATCATCATCATCATGATCCAGTCTTCCTTTATCAACCAACCATCTTAATCATTGTCTCTTCCCCTCATCTCTTGAAACAAATCCATCCTCATCCTTTTCATCCTTCCTCCAAAACCACTCTGTCAACATACTGGCCAGGAATTAGTACAGATTATTTAACTCATTCAGTACTGTTCCTCATTAAAACTTGGGCTTGGTTCTCTATGGAGAATATGTATCATGCCAAAATCAGATTGTCTTAACAATCAGAGTGGGTTAACTGATACAGGACTGGTCCCATACATCCCGGGCTTGGATCTATGTATAATATGTATATAGTGACCACTTATTAGGGAAACAAGAACATTGACCACTGTAGATAGGTGACCTCTATATAGACAGGTTTTATAAAACTGTTTTCCACTGCAGGGGATCACTTTTGTGGCCACTATAGGCAGGTTGGCTGCTTTAGACAGGTGGCCACCAAGACAGGTTTGACTGTATATGAAAGTGAATAAGTATATTGCCCTCATAGGTTGCTCCCTTATGACAGGGATACTCATAGTGTGTACTACAAATGGGAAAAGTGTTTACACTACTATCTCCTGTATGTTGCTATTCCCATGAGTTTAGACATAGTACACCATGATTATGTCAGCGATAGGTGAACATGTTATATGAGGACATTTGTTTATATTGTGATATATATTATAATTTGATAATTACATTCAATGATTTTAATTAACTTGTGCAGTATTGTTTTTGTCATGCCGTCACGTTGCCTGATAAGGATTTGCAAACATGTGTTTAACCATACACTTTAAACATAACATTGTTGTGCTAAATATCTAATTGATGTGCTTTGACTTTGGTAAAATTATATTTTCTCTCATTTTCTCTGCCTCTCTTCCATGCCTGCTTGCACCAAACTAACTTGGACTTTATATAGGTAAGTGATCAATATCATGTTTGTTCTGTCCATGTATTATCATTGTTTGTGTGTATATTATTATCATACAAGTTGTTTTTCAATTGTGTTAAAGTGTGACATTTTTAGATGACAAGAAAGTAAGAATGCAAAATAAATAACGAGAAACAAAAATCATTAATAGCAGCTTTTAAAAAATATCACTATGATACCCCAAATTAAATCTTGTACTATTTATTCCCAATTTTATCCATTTTCTTTGATCTTACTGTCTTTACCATGAATATTGATTGTAGTGCTATTTTGTATGACTGTAATATCATATATACACATAATTTATTATGACTCGGGTATACCTGAATATTAGGAATTTGAAGTTTAGTGTGAAATGAATTGGCTGTCTGCGAAGCCAATGACACTGCATTTATGTCAAGAAGCCAAATGGATATGAGTCCCAACACGATGATTAAATACATCAAGATATATCAAGCGTGCTATCATGACATAGGTGAGGTGAGAGCCATTGGCTTGTACGTAGAGTGTTGTTGACTGACGTTTTTATAGGCTGATATATACATCAATCTAGTTTCTGAACCATGTTTTTTCCTCCATTTATGTAAGGTGTATTCCTTTATCTTAAATAATTATCTAAAATAGCATTTATACAGCGCCATTAATCTGAGAGCCCTATTTAGAGGCGCATTGTTATTATCCTTGGTCATCAGGTACGATTGAAACCCACATAGTTATCTTGTGCACTATCTCAACTCCATGAGGAGCATAATAGCCCCAGCTGCTATACAAGGGTGCTACAGGCCAATTAACATCTGACTTCCTATCCATTTATGATACTCCTGGGTAGAGAGCAGCAATGTGGATAAATGCATGGCTGAAGGATATAAATGCTGGGGCGTTAATCAGTTTTGAACTGGGGTCCCATGATTTGAATTCAAATGCTCATTTAATTGTGCTGAAACACATCCACAATTTCTTGTTTAAAAATGTATATCATCTATTTGTAAGTCCATGGTTTCAATATAACAGTCTGTTCAAATGTTTGTTTTAAAGTCTAATACTTTCTATATGCCGAATGTTCATTAGTAAAGAAGTCAATATCTTAGATTAACCTTTCTTTCTAGATATAACGATTATGTAACTAATTTGTGTTTGACTTTGTTTTCTAGATAATTTACCTTTTTAAACAAATTTGTGAGATTTGCTTCTTTTGTTATTCTTTGATGGTTACCAAGGATGTGATTGATTAGCTAAATTACTCCCCAATATCCTGGATGGCTAGACACTGTCACATAGCCTCATAAAGCTCAGCCTCCAAAGGCATCGCAAAAAACATATAAAAAATAATAAACGTACCTTGGCTTGATCTTAAAAATAGACCATACCTCAATATATTCCCAACCTGCGATAAGTGCCTTGGATTTGTCAAGTAATCCATTTTTTCCTTTTGTGGGGTCTCTGTCTGCTTGACATAGCTGCCCCTCCTTCTATTGAACTTTCTAGTCCTCAAGTCTTGAGGGCCCATTGACTTGTAAAAGAGTTTATTGACTCATGTCCAGCATTCATTTTTATGACCATGATACTATTAGAGTGTTAATCCTTAGACAACGGTTTGATTTTTTGATAACAAACATGTATTTCTTCATACATTTCTTAAATGGTCTAACCCCCTCTAACCTTATGGTTAACCCATTCTGTCCTGAAAACAAAATGCACATACTTGGACTGGGGTCTATGGGTTATACTAAAACTTAGTAAAAAACCCGACTTTCTTGAATTGCTAGTTGTACACATTAATCCATCCACTACCATGTCACAGAGAGCCAACCGTTTAATAAGTGGTGATGGAATAGACCAGGTTAATTCCCACCTCCCTTGGGAGTCTATGGAAAATGTGTCGTAACCAAAATCAAACCGTCTTCAATAGGTTAAATATCAACTAAGTATTGATAGAGTTAATTCTTAACATGGAAACGTTAACCTTATATACAAATGATGATTTCCCCTGTATTCCCATCAGTTCTCTGTCTATCTCATTTTGATGTCAGCCGACTCTCAGAAGATTAAAATCCTGGATGAAGTTGTCCTAAAAACCTAATTTGTGCATAAAGATACAATTCTCAATGCCCCTAATAGTAACAAGAGTATTGATGGAGTCAATTCTTAACTTGGAAATGTTAACCTTATATACAAATGATGATTTCCCCTGTATTCCCATCAGTTCACTGTCTATCTCATTTTGATGTCGGACTCTCTGAAGATTAAAATCCTGGATGAAGTTGTTCTAAAAACCTAATTTTTGCGTAAAGATACAATTCTCAAAGCCCTTATGAGTAACGAGAGCACTCCAAACGATGATTTGAGTCAACTAAATAGATAAATAAATAAATTGAAGAGTCATCAAGATTTGAATAAATCCACAATCATGCAAAACATGCATTTTGAATGAACTTTTGGGAGAAAAAGATGTATAACACTAACACCATGTAAAATTTCAGCAAATTGGGAATGGACTCACCATGATTTATTCAATTTATAAAAAGGGAAAGCCTTATTCACCTTATAAGTTGGATTATCTTGTTCAAAATAATCAAATCAAATACAATAAAAAATGAAACACAAGAGAGAGGGAGCCAATATCCTATGCTGGATTAGTCATAGATATGCAAGAGAGATATCAACTGAGGGCATGTAATTGGCAAGAAACAGTGAAAAATGGTTTTGATGTCATGGTGACCAATAAACTACAGAAAAACACATACTTCATGGGCCCACAGCAGCTTACAACGTTTTGATGCCAAAAGTTGTAGTGCTTGTATTGTCTTTACATAACATATGAAACAAGTAGATATTATTTTCATATTTGGTTAACCTCAAGATTGGTCCTGACAATTATTTTGGCTAAGATCTAGGAAAACTCAATGTTGTACAAAAAATGATGTAATATGTTTAAGGAGAGCTGTCATATATGTTTTTGTAACTAACCCCTTGACTATGGGAACCCGGTTGGCTGTGTACAGGGCCTATGGGGATTTCAGAATCTCAAAGGGAAAGGGTTAAAAAGAGATATGTTACATTCATGTTAGTTTTATAATCACTGTAACTGTTTTAAGAACAAAAACATAAAACCTACCTGTATATCCTGATTGATAGGGATTAAACATAAGAATAAAGTAGGGCCATCATTTATCTTTTAGCCGTAAGAATCTCTATCATAATAGAACTGTACAATTCTGAGCTACTTCTATGGAAACATTTTTGTTTAACACATCCTAGACTATTTGATTTTGGTACTGAACCCTTTTCACACAAGTATATTTGGGACCAGTCCTGAACAGTCTAAGCAAGGTTTGGAGTTTGGATATGGAGCAGGAAGCCGTGGGGAAGAGGGGATTTGTGGGGAGGGAAACTGCGTGAATTAGTTATTAAGGGGAAAGGGCCAGGTTGAGGTATGGAAATAGAAAATGGAAAGTTGCAAAGGTAGCCGATTACGGGGGAAGGGGCAATATTTCATGGTAAAGGGGCAGCATGCACCTCTTAAAAGAAAGAAATTTTAAAAAGGTAAATAATTTAATTCCTTAACCCCTTGCCTTTGTGAACCTGGTGGACTATGTACACTGTCTTTTGGGATTTCAGAATCTCAAAGGAAAAGGGGTTAATTAATTATCTTATTTTGGCATTAATGGGCAATATTTTTTCCCAAACCCCTTGGCTACGGGAACCGAGTGGGCTATGTACAAAGTCTATGGGGATTTCAGAATCTCGAAGAGAGCGGGTTAAATTGCACTTATGAGGAGGGATGAGGAAATATGGATCCACTCTACTGGCACGCAGACCACACAGTATCTCATATATACAAAAGTACATGAAGGGTAAAACTTTGTCAAACGAAAAGTTCAAGATGAAAAATATATACAGTATGTAGACATAAGATTCTGGGTATGTGGCCATACTTTGCATACAGCATGTTTTAACTCCTAACGTGCCAAGCTCGCATTTTTGCAAGTTACAATACACACAAATGCCATAGAGCATTCAAATCCCTGGCACGTTAAGAGTTGAAGCAAAGTTGCGAGTAGATTTATTCATATTAAAATTTTACTGTGAGAGAAATGTTTGTCAGCGAGAGAGTTCACCTATTCTATACTATATTTTGCAATCCCCATAGAGTTAATACAGGGACCATCAGGCTCCTGTGTCAATGGGTTAACCTATTTTTGATATCTAAAGCCCTCTGCAGACAGAGCCGACTCGACCTGATCCGACTGGTCTTCATTCGGATCGGCTCAATTTTCAGTGCCTCGCGACACACATTTTGCCAGTCGAGAGACGGTCAGATGCTAGTTGGGGCCGATTCAACACGATGAATTGGATCCGACCGACCGGGCCCACCTCTAGCCTCTGTCTGCAGAGGGCTTTAGACTGAAGTCTGGAGAAGGCTTGTGTGTTACCTATTTTTTCTGTTTACCATTTTGGTTTTATTTGGAAAAAGAAAATGCATTCTTCATACGCTACAATCATATTTGTAGTAAGCAGTCTTTAAAAAGTTGTTGATAACGAGTAGGATATTAGGTTTGATTCAGGCAGAGCATCATCTTATTGCCTGGCCGCATTTTGAGTTGGCTGGGATTCAATGTTAAAATTAACAGATTCCTTAGACATCTACGTGTAGTAACCTGTTTGCAATCAGACTCTGTATCCCTTCCTTGGACATTTCTCTGATGGCTCTGTTGACCTCAATCTCAATATCCTCTAATGCTCCCCAGGGAGAGGAGATGGTGCACACAATATGTGCTGGCTTGCATTGCATCCTATTACTGTGGTAGTGATAGTGTAAAGTGCTTAGAGATGATATTGTATCATATTAGATGGTATATAAATCAAACCTATTATTATTAGTACTTTAATATCCTTCCAAACAAAAACAAATTATAATGGCCGCATTTCGAATTGGCTTGGATTCAATGTTGAAATTAACGGATTCCTGATACAAGTAGTAACCTGTTTGCAATAAGACTCTGTATCCCTTCCTTGGACATTTCTCTGATGACTCTGTTGACCTCAATCTCAATTTCCATGAATGCTCCCCAGGGAGAGGAGATGGTGCATTGCATCCTATTACTAGGGTAGTGATAGTGTGTAGTGCTTGGAGATGATATCGTATCATATTAGACGCTATATAAATTGAACCTATTATTATTAGTACTATATCCTTCCAAACAAAAACAAATTATAATGGCTGCATTTCCAGTTGGTTTGGATTCAATGTTGAAATTACCAGATTCCTGAAACATATAATGTAGTAACCTGTTTGCAATAAGACTCTGTATCCCTTCCTTGGACATTTTTCTGATGACTTTGTTGACCGCAATCTCAATATCCTTGAATGCTCCCCAGGGATAGGAGATGGTGCACACAAGGTGTGCTGGCTTGCATTGTATCCCAGTACTTGGGTAGTGATAGTGTGTAGTGCTTGGAGATGATATAGTATAATTTTAGACGCTACATAAATCAAACCTATTATTAGTAGTATTATATATATCCTTCCAAACAAAAACAAATTATAATGGCCGCATTTCCAGTTGGCTTGGATTCAATGTTGAAATGAACAGATTCCTGAGACATCTACGTGTAGTAAACCTGTTTGAAATCAGACTCTGTGTCCTTCCCTTGGACATTTCTCTGATGACTCTGTTGACCTCAATTTCCTTGAATGCTCCCCAGGGAGAGGAGATGATGCACACAATAAGTGCTGGCTTCCATTGCATCTCATTACTAGGGTAGTGATAATGTGTAGTGCTTAGTGATGATACCGTATCATATTAGAGTAGACGCTATATAAATCAAACCTATTATTATTAACTAGTACTACATCCTTCCAAACAAAAACAAATTATAATGGCTGCATTTCGAGTTGGCTTGGATTCAATGTTGAAATTAACGGATTCCTGATACAAGTAGTAACCTGTTTGCAATCATATGCTGAATCCCTTCCTTAGATATTTCTCTGATGACTCTGTTGACCTCAATCTTAATATCCATCAAAATACAATTACATTTCAATTTATTGTTCATTTATGCATTGATAAAGGATTTGCTAGGTATGAAAGTCCTACTTCATTTGACTTACATTTGATTCAATTAGCTCTTTATAGCGGATAAGCTATCCTCAGCAGTTTGTTTCTATTTAGATTAATAAATAATAAAGTATTTTGATTATTCGCAAAACGAATGATACCAATGAAGGATAAGTTGTGAGCGAATTAATCTTGTAAATTGTGAGACACGTTTGCAAGGTAATTACGAGAAGGGTTTGCAGCAGAATGTATTAAAAGGGATGGCCAATTTCTCGTAATTTGTGATCAGAAACAGACATTAGAAAGCCAATAACGTGCTTGCAAAGCATTTAAGTGTGCTAGTGCCAGATCTACTAATGACATCAGAGAACATTTAAAATGCTTTCTATGAGTAATCCATCACCTTACTTACTAGTAATTTGTTTTACTTTATTCACGATACTTGGAGAGCTACCAACCAGTTCAGTGGTTGCAGAGGATATTGGAGTAGAGAGAACCCAAATTAATAACCCTTTTCACATGGATGTTCTTTTAACCCATTCAGGATGGATTGATTTTGGTATTACATGTATTCTCCATAGACCCAAGCCTGAATATTTTCGGGACTAGTCCTGAACGGGTTAAAAAGTGGTGTGAAAAACACCTTGTAGTCCAGTTTTACCTTAAAGGTAGTTCAGCTTCGTAAATTGGATGTATGGAGCCATCCTGCAAACCCATTGCGCACAGGGCGAAATAAACACTGTCTTTTATAGTATTGTGTTGTGCGCACAAACTAGCCTAGAACTGATTGGACTGGTTCAAACGGGTTCTTCGATCATGAGGATCGTAGACCATTGTGTGCGATTTAGGCCGGTTTACAGCCTCCTCACGTCCCAAGACAAGAAAGGAATATAATATTATGACTCAACTGTCTCAGTGACAACCCACCCCAGCAAAGGAAGGACGGATCTCTTGTCTACTTGTTACCCCAATTGACATTTTGATATTTAGGATCACTTGGTTGTACGATTTTCCTCCCGAGATAATCACATTATTGCTCGCCCCGCCACCCAAAGTTCATCGAAAAGACACTATCTTTTATCACATTATTGTTCCACGTTGTCTGATGTCGCTGAAACAGACTTTCCTTCTATCACATTACTTTTCCGTGTTGTCAATCGTTCACTGTCAAAAACTTTTCTTTATCACATTATTATTCCAGGCCACCAAGAGTTCACTGAAGGAAACATTGGTATTACTTAGTAATGTCCTGCAACTTTTGTTAGGTTAGAAGATATTCTAAGCACCGATCTAGATGGACCAGTCAAGGGCCCCCGTTGCAGAGAGTGATACAATCAATTGTAAGTTACAATTAATTTGTTATTCAGATCATGTGTTCTAAATGTGCAAATCTGATTGGTTTAAACTCGCACATTTTCTGACTTCAATCGTAACTTACAATCGATTGTATCTCTTTCTGCAACGGGGCCCTAAACAGGTTAACTTTATTTACTTGAAATGAGAGGACATTTGTTTTATTGCTACATATATTATGTTTCTGCAACAGACTGCTTTATTGACATATTCAACTTGTACACACTTCCTATTAACTAACAGATTTTTGTTCCCGGCATCCCAAGAGATTGCCTGAAGTTTGTCCTACATAGCAACAATGAATGTATGTAAGGGGGATACCAAGTATTGAATACTATTATTCATGAATATATTATTTGAATAGCTTCTATCCAGGTCATCCGACAAGAAATGAATGAAAGTAAAAATGTGTATGTTTATAAAAAATGGTTGATGCCAGATTTCCCCCACCTTTTGCTTCAGTTGCTAATATGTAACACTTCAATCAACAAGTGCCCATTGTCAGTATTAAATTGGATAGAGATAATCATAATCTGTCCGCACGTTAGTTACAGTCCAAGATCACCTCATCTACAGTGTGCAGATAGCAGGCCAAGTACAATTTAATAGTTATCAGTCATTCAATGGGAGGAGTTCCGGATGAAAATCTTTGGATGCGAGTCAAGATTTAAATCCCCACCAGCACTTGTTTAAAAATTGGCACGAACAGCGTGCATGAGCTTCACATATCAAGCAGTACAGTGACCCGATCCAAAGAGGGTAAGGTTGCCAATTTGATGTCATTAAGTTATTGTCTCTTCACGCTAATCCAGTTTAAATAGTTGTCGGTGTGACACGAAGGTTGTCAAATTAAGCTAGTAATTTAATGTCCCTTTGTGCCAAATCGTTAATTGTCAATATGGCATTTGATGTAAGGTGGAATGGTTTGGGTTTTTTTAAAGGTTGCCAATTTAAGTCACTAAATTATTGTCCCTTCATGTCAAATTGTTATTGTCAGTATGGCAATTGATGCAAGGTGGCAAGGTTTTAAAGGGACTGGATTGCTGATTATAGGGGGCGCTTTCAAGAGACTCACTCAAGCAACGCCATGTGTATGTTACCAGACGAGTCTGTGCATAAACGGGTCACTCTTACAACTTGCTTCTGTGAGGAAGTGCGAGAGAGCAAGATGTGGATGTTATATATATATCCTTGTGAGCTCTTTGAAAAGTGCACCCTAAGACCATGACACTGCCACTTTAAGGTTGTCATACCGTGCATGTCATTAAGTTATTGCCCCTCCATGCCAATCCATGTCAATATGGCATGCGTGGTGAGGTTATACATCTGTATGGTTGCCAATTGTTTCACTAATTTATTGTTGCTTCACACCAGTCCAATATGCTGTCAACCCATAACTTGTATTGTGTGTTTTTTATATGCTAATCTCTTTTTATACTTGACACAGTTTGTACATATAACAGGTGAGAAACAGGTTCGTGTATAATTCTATATACCTTTATTGCTGTACAAATTCATTTAAAATAGTAGATTTTTGAATTTCAAGAAAGGAAATACATTATGCATATATAGACATAAAATAATAAACGATATACTTAGTTTCACTTTACATAAATAACCATGTACACAATAATGCCAGTTTGAATAGCCCTTTGAAATGGTCAAAGATGATATTTAAGTAAAGCTCTAAAGAGTGCTGAAGTAGTGTTGTCACATTATTTCATTAGTGCATAGTAGAGTTCTAAACAACTTGTCTTTGATTTGGGCTCTTGGTAGTGGGTTGGAGCTGGATGATTGCCTCCATAGCCACCGCTAGGTCAGAAATTTTTCTACTGTGACATCACGCTAACATAGTTTAGAACCATTACCAATGGCAATGAATAGCTGTGACGTCAGATTTCAGCACTATGTGAGATAAGGGTCCAGTTGCAGAACGAGATACAATCGATTGTAAGTTACAATTAATTGCAAGTCAGATCATGTGTTTTAAATGCACAAATCTGATTGGTTGAAACCCGCAGATTTTCTGACTTACAATCGATTTTACCTCTTTCTGCAACTGGGCCAAGATGTTTTAAACATTTGTATGAGAAAGTCAAAGAGAAGGATGTAACACTAAAACTCATGGACATAATATACAATACAATATACATGTAAATCAAACTCAAAGTCATTAATAATAAATATTTTAAAAAGTCTCTAAACAATGATTGGCAACAGAATACAACAGGCAAAAGTTAAACAAAAGTATCATTGATAAATTGTATCCTATTTTCTCTGTAATCTTACTTTAAAATTAGAGAGAAGAAAAAGAAACTTTCTGAAAACATATATAACCTCTTTGATCAGGACATACCTGAAGTAAAATAGTACATTATTGATATATTTATATATTCACAGAATACATATATGTCACAAGATCCATACATGTAGAGTTCCCATTGGGAACCATCAATTCTTCCCAATCAAAGTCTTTCACAAAAAAATCACATCCCACATCTGTTAATTTGGCATATTCAATCAAATATATGTATATTCAAATTTGTGTTGATAAATTTACAATTGCATTTTATCAGGTTTTGAAGTAACCCCAAATCCACTGTAGACTAGTTCATTTGCAAGTTTCTTCTATGCATGGTTTATATGGTTTTAAAATATAAATCCCTTCAAGATTCTGAGAAAAAAAACATTGACTTTGTACATAGCCCACCAGGTTCCCATAGGCAAGGGATCCTTCTATAGATGTCCAAACTTAACCCAGTGGCATACTCCCATTTGGCAATTTGTTAACCCGTTCCAGTACTTGTTTATCTTCAATTCAGAGCCCACCATGGTCCTGTAGGTAATGGGATGAATAATCCAATACATTTTCGTTGCATTCTCTCTTCACTGAGAAACATGAAGTATCATATAATTGTGGCAATGTCCACAATGTTTGTTAGAGATACCTTCCTTGAAACACACTGGCTTTCAAACAAACAAACAAAATTCTTTATGCAATTTTCTCCCTTGAAAAGACCATCTCACAAATAAAATATATAATCTGTATAAATGCGCAAGAGCTGTCCAACAACATTTCAATACTGAATTGGTCCTTGCCAAAAACACACACATACATTATACAATGTCTAGGGATGTGACAACCCTCCAAGTCTTGGGTTGTACCCTAGACTTACTTCAGAATTTGATCCTGCATTCAGTTCTAGATCCACGTCCTGAGTTCAGTTCTGGACTCAATCCTGGAATCAGTTGTCTTTCAACCATCATGAATTCAGTCTTGCATTTATTCAGTCCAAGAATCTATCCTGGACTTGAGTCTTGATACAAACTAAGATTCAGTCCTACATCCAGTTCTAGACTCAATCTAGATTCACTTCCAAATTGGTTCCAGATTACAATCTAGAGTCAATCTGCTGCACAAACTTTGTTTTATGGTGCATTCAGTCTAGGATTCAATGCACGATTCAATGCTGTATTCAGTCTTGCTTTCATGCTTCAAATAGATCCAATCATGAATTTAATCTTAGAATCAAGAATCGATCCATTCACATTCAGTCCTGAGAACAGTTTGGTTCTGGATTCAATCTTGGATTCCACCAGAATATTCATCTAGTCTTTGATTCAATCTTGCTGTAGATTCAGTCCGAGAATCGATCCATTCACAGTCAGTCATATATCTTCAGTCCAGGGAACAATTAGTCTCCCGATAAGAACACGCTTTCTGATTTTCTCTTGCAGTCTTTGAGGCCCTTGGTCTGCATCCAATTGCAGGAACCATCTGGGAGCCTTACGCAGCTGGAGTACCTTCCCTCGCAGTCCCTGTTGTCCATCAAGTACGGGTTGTATGGACAGACATCCTTTTCTTTGGCTTCAGGTGGCCAGTAGAGCGTACCCGATTTGATCTGTAGGAAAATAAAAGAAGATAGCTTGGAATTAGTGGATATGTAAATGCCTGATTTTGAAATTAATTGACTTAGGTTGAGTCTTTTCATTGACAACCTCTGTTGTCCATTAAGTACAGGTTGTATGGGCAGACATCCTTTTCTTTGGCTTTAGGTTGCCAGTAGAGCGTACCTGATTTGATCTGTAGGAAAATGAAATAAGATAGTTTGGAATTAGTTAATATATCAATGCAGGGTTTGAAATTTATTTTAAAAACTGAGTATCTTCTTGATAATCTCTGTAGTCCATCAAATATAGATCTGCACCAAAAAAAGAGAAAGATTTAGTTCATCTTTATGCCCAATTTCAAATGTTGTTTCTTTTGATATAGGACAGATTTCAGTGGGGACATCTTTAGACAACATAGCAACAAAATACACATATTTATACTAAGAGAAATAATAGCTAGCTATAAGTAAAACATTTGAATCTATTTGAAGAATGCGTTTTGTCTGACATGTCCAAAAGGGATTAATATAATTAGTAATACACACACACAGACAGTTAATTAATTGCCAATAGGTCCCTAACGATGTACGCAAAACATGTTGTTGACAATGTTATGCCACCAGACAGACAAGTTGGAGGTGTGACAAGACATTAATATTATTCGACTGTCAACAGTCAGCTTGTCAGTCAGGTTTGTGCTTCAGGTGTGGATGATACGCAGTAGGATACAAACAGGAGATTGGTGTCTAGTTAACTGGGTTATTGAAACAGGTGTTAATTGCACTTATCAAGTTATTGGTATGGTACACAAACACACATCATGGTTCTTGTGTGAATGGGTTGTTTTGGTGATTGTCCAGTTAGCATAGCTTTGCGCTTCAGGATGATAATTTGCAGTAGGATACAAACAGGAGATTAGTATCCAGTTAACTGGGTTATTGAAACGGTGTTAATTGCACTTATCAAGTTATTGGTATGGTACACAAACACACATCATGGTTCTTGTGTGAATGGGTTGTTTTCGGTGATTGTCCGGTAGTTGGCGTAGCTTCATGTAGGATACAAGCAGGAGATTAGTGTCAGGACTGTAAACTGGGATATTGGCAGGTTTTCATCAAGTTTTTGGTAGGGTGCATACGTCCTGCTTTGTATTTGTATGGGTTGTGGGTGATTGTCAGGTAGCTAGGAAGCCTTGCATTAGGTAGTTGGTATCCAGAAGCATACAAACAGGAGATTAGTGCTGTTTGGCTGGACTATGGGAAGGTGTTAATTGCATTCTCATGTTGGTAAACAACTGCCTGAACTAGGTGAGATGGACATACGCATCCAGGCTATTTACGGTGCAGACAATAGCATATATGTCTGGAATGTGTCCCTTGTCCCCGAAGTAGGATGCTGGACGTGGTGATGTTAACCCCTTGCATGCAGGAACCTGATGGGCTATGTACAAAATCTATGCAGATTTCAGTATTTCAAAGGGAACTAGTTAATCCTCTATTGAAGTATGATATGATTGGGGGCAACTCTCCATTCCCGTGAGGGCACATACAGGTGTATTTATTAATTCAAAACATATGTGTGATTGGGTGCTAAAAGTATGTAGATGGATTTTATTTACACCTCAGTAGCTGTGTAAGTGCTTCCAGTTTGCCTTGATTAATTTTGTATTACATTTGAGGATTAATTTGTAATTTTCATCACACATTCATCACACATGTCTGACACTGGCAAGAACTATACCTGTTGTACCAGAAGTATCTTCGGTAAATTATTACGGTATGTGAAAATAATTTCTTTTTTAAAATATCAATTAGTACTGTCCCAAGCAAATTCGAGGTTGATGATACCGTTCGCTAGCAGTCTTGAAAATGTAACAGTTCTTTGCCTGTTAACCTGTTAAAGACTATCTTACTTTGGCATACCGTGCATTCCTCTTAGCCAGCAGCAGTTTGAGGATTGTTTAGGACCAGTTCTAAAATGGTTAATTGTGCATCAAAGTACTAGTAGTAAACATGTTGACATAGACTTGGTGAAGCTTCACACTCGTTAAGTCAACATGTTTTCTTGACAACCCTGTGTGTCATGTCCAGTGGAGAGTGATAATGAGATAAAGAGAGGAAATTATCCATCAACACTGCGGCTAATCTCTTTAGGAAAGACCTAGTAGTGCCTAGGTCTTATCTGTCAGCCCTTTACTTCAGTATTGAGAGCCGGTTTGCAATGTTGATGGTATCAATCTAGTTTATCACTTTTACATATCAACAAAAAGCTTTCCATCAATTCGAGTCCATAGTAGAATGTAAGTTAAACTTCATAGAATCTTTGTGAAATATTTTCAGAGTTGTTTCGGGGACCAGTTGTGTGAATGGGTTTAACCCGTTCCCATTCGAGATTCTGAAATCTTTGTACATAGCCCACCAGGTGTCCGTAGGCAAGCGTTTATAGCAAGCTACTAGTGCAGGCTTAAAGTGTGACCTTCAAACTACCGCCTGCAGGATGTTTCTCCAGGATGTGCCTTCAGGATGCATTTCATTCAACAACTTTCCTCTCTCTTTTTTTCCCTTCAACCTTCCTACTAAACTTGACCTAGTATGTTTCCTAGCTAAAGAGGGTCCAGAAGGTTTTCGCGGTAACTTCTATGCAATCTGAAGAAGCTTGGTAAATTTGTTAAGCATCTTATTAGAAATCCATGGTTGAACTATATGGACTAATCATGGCCAGATCTCATGAGCCATACACATTTTAAGCTACCATTAGATACATATGCATCATATTTACCCACGCCGATGAAATCGGCAGGGGGTTATGTAAAGGGTTCCGTATGTTTGTTTGTTTGTTTGTTTGTCTGTTTTTTTTTTTTTTTTTTTTTTTTTTTGTTTGTTTGTGTACAAGATAACTAGAGAACGGGTGAACGGATTTGCACCAAATTTTCAGGGAATGTTTGGATAGTGACATGGAAGAATCGATTAGATTTTGGTGATGATTGGTTGACCCCTGCAAATTCTGTGGAACCTTGAAGTTTGAGTATGTATTTATTGGTACGGAAATTGACAACAATTACGGGAGTACGGAATGGCGCTGAAATGTTACGGATTTTGGGAAATCCGATAATGCACTACCGTCTATGCATTTCTATTTGTGCTCCGTGCGATCGCGATGGCACACACGCACTAATGTACTTATCACACACACACAGTCTCTCTTCTCCTCTCCCTTCTCACACTAGTCTCTCCTCGTCTCTCCCGTCTCAAATCATTTCAAGAAAACAACGTGGCGCACACGCCATGCCAATAGATGTACTTACACATAGTACACACCCGCATGTAATGTGTTGTGCATATTGCAATGCATAAATATTAGGCATATCTATACTACACAGGCAGCTAGTAAAAACACGTGCGAATCGGCAGATAGCTGTCATGAAAAGATCTAAAATCATATTTATGCAAGAGAAATGGACATAAAAGTTTGCAGAATCAGGAAGATAAGGTATCTGTTATTGTTTGTAATAGTTTATTTTGTTTGAATTCATGATTTATGTTACATTTATCGCCAATAAATTGGACAGATGTCGGCATTTTCAAGCCCTCCCTGCAGGCATACCCAGTCAGCATAGTTTACTATGCCTGGAGTTGTGGGGGATTCTGTTCAACGGTTGATCACTATGTTTTTAGGATGCATCGGTAAGCAAAACAGGGTTGAGGCCGACGAAGGGGTAGAACAGGGCTAATGGGAGGCGTGGGTATGCTGACTTTGTCGGCCTTCTAGTTTATTAATCATATTTTATCATTCTGTGTATGTTTGGTCAGCGTACAAAATTGTTAAATAAATATTTAGATTCAGGTTTTAACCGATGCTAGAGATGAACTTTTTTGCCTTATGGTTCTGTCTGGCAAGTAAAAACAAGATTTCTCAAATTTTAGTGGCCCGAAACTTGGTAGCCCCAAACAAAGAAAAAGATGACAAATTCTGTTATATATTTAGTTGCCGATTAGAGCCAGTGGATTTAAGTATCAATGAAATTTGGTGTTCCAAACCTAATTTTTAGTGGCCACTGGCCGGCCAGCAGGCCTGGCCAATTTAAGTTAATTTAAGCTAAAGGTGCACCTGTAAAGTGTCAGATATTGCCCAAAATGACATTTGAGACTTCAATCCTATCCCAAAATTATTGTAAGATATGTCTGAATGATGTGTGAAAGTTTCATTGAAATAGAACACTGCTTTCCTGGTTAAAAAAGCGAAAATTTGCGTCAGATTTAACAACTAATTACAGTATGACGTTTATGACCGTCTGTAGACGCTCTTTTGCTGAATGATTATCAATGATAGATATCTTCATACTGAAGGGGCATTTGAAAAAAATCTAACCCTATTTTATTCTTCTCTTACCATAAGCCAACGCTCGAAATTAACTTTTTTTGCTGGTGGCCCGGTCGGGCCAGTAAGATTAGTATTTTTCCAAATTTGGTGGCCCGAAACCAAAATCTACTGGCCCGAAAAAAATAAGGAAAAACAAAATGATATTAATACAATAACCATATTGATAGTTAGGTACTAGGCAATACTTTTAATTTTCATTTGTTGTAAGATCATTAAATAAGCATGAATTAGGATGAATGTGTGTGTGTGATGTCTTTTTATTCATTGCCTTCATCAAAAAATCACAGTGATTGAATACACACGAGTGACAATTACACTTCCAATTACACAATATTCATTAGCAGCAGTATTACTTGCTCAATTAACTTGCAACTTTTTAATAACCAATATTTTGTATGTGAGAAAAGGGTATAACTTGCTGAATGCTACATTTAAATGCAAGCTATTGTCATGCCCTAGACAGGACTAAACATGACTACTGGGTATCTGCCAAAAAAACAAAATTATTATCATTATTTTTTTTTTTTTGCTGGCCACCAAATATTTTTTTTACTGGCCCGACGGAATTTTTAGTGGCCCCGGGCCATCGGGCCTATGCTAATTTTGAGCATTGCATAAGCTAAACAACATGGTAGAAGAGAAATGTGGAAGCTCAAAGTAATTTTTGTGGAGTTAGATACTTTACAGGTGCACCTTTAAGTTAACTGAAGAGATAAATACTTACTTTACAAACATCGCAGTATTTCTTGTACGTATGCCTAAGTCCTCTCCTCTGGTCTTTTGTGAGTTTCGATTTCTCGACGACCCAGTCGCAAAGGTCAATGAAGATTTCGCCATCAACGTAGTAACCTGCATTGAAGACAAAAGTTGTAAATAAGATTATTTTTAAAATATGATAATACTTCATTTCAGTCGATATCACATTGGCTCCTGTTAATCTCCCGGGATAATAATAACAATAATAATAATTATAATAATAATAATAATAGTAATATTTGTTATATAGTGCATTTCAAATTATGTATTATTTGATTTCATAGTTTCATGATGACAGTGTCACTAAGTTTCATGGACCCCTGTATTTGTATGTGACACAAAAACATTGTGACAATATTGACATATCCATTACAGCGATATTGGCATAACTTTATGACGATATTGACGTAACTTTCAGATGATATTTGCATAACTTTTCAATGATATTGGCATAACTTTGTGATGATATTGGCATAACTTTGTGATGATATTGGCATAACTTTATGATGACATTGGCGTAACCTTTTGGAGTGGAATTCTGTCATGTAGGTTTCAAGTACATTCGGTTAGTTAGGTCTGACATGTCAGTAAGACATGTGGTCCAGGTGATCGACAAACAAGCTCACCAAACCATAAACAACTTAATTGTTACCTGACCCTCAAAAATGGGAACATTTTCCAAACCTTGCAGAGAGATCCCACTGATATCAATTAAAAACAGTGGATAGATCATAGGCCGATGAAAGTGACACTGAGGATCGGCCACGCTAACGGGTAAAGTACAATACAATTATTTATTAGTGTAAAGTAAGTACATGTACAACCAACTCTTGTAAGATTATGGAGAGGTCATGAAAAAAAAAGAAGCAAAAATCATATTGGGTGGGTGAAGGATAAAATGACGGCTTGTCATATATATTTGAATTCAATTGGGAATTACGTTGTATATTCAATCCTTTTGTTTGAATAGATCAGTGGCAAGACCCCCTCCATGGCTCAGGTATTTCCCTACGCGTGTCTTCTCCCCACAACGTCATGCCATATCATGGACCCCCCTCCCACCCCTTCACACCGCACCTAACCTGAGCACACTATGCGCAAGATAGCGCTAGCTTCTATTAACCCGTTCAGGACCGACAGATTTTGCTTTTACATGCAATCTCCATAGACCCCCACCAGAATTATTTTCGGAACCAGTGCTGAAGGGGTTAACCCGTACGTAAGGAAACCTTTTAGACCATATAATTATGAACTTTATGGGGATCGCAAAATCTAGAAACGGGGAAGGCTACCCCTTCATAGATCATCTCATTCTTGTAAAACAAACTAATAATTATCCCATTGCTCTAGGGAACCCTGTGGGCCATATGCACACATGCATGGGCGTAGATCTGTCATTGATACCCATTCAACAGGGGGGGATGATCTATTCATTCATCCCCCCCTGATGAATAGGTATTACATAAGTCTCTATGCCCATGCACACGTGTATGAATGTTATGGGGATTAATTGCCACAAAATAATGTAGGGAACTGTTTATCCCGACCTTCAGAGATCATTCTATTTTTGTAAAACACACTAATGATAGAGGCCCCAACCTTGGAGGCAACTTATCATTTTGTCTACACCCTTTTGTCTTCTGTCAAAATGAAGATATATGAGGCTTGGGATTAGGATTAAGTTGGAGTATAATTAGGAGTATGGTTTGTTTTGGGGAAATAGAAGGTTCAGGTATCATGCAGTTGTAGACCAATGGAAGTTGGACCAACTGGCAATGAACGTTAGATATCCGGGTTCAGGGCCCATTTTCGTAAAACCACTCAAGCTTTAGTTCCATTCTAAGTTTATTGTTAATGAAGTGCTGAGTATGCAATAAGAGATCATTTTAGCTGCCAACTAGGGTTAACTTTGTAGGTGATGAATGCTAACCCATATAACCATAGTTAATGACTACAAATGCTGTTTTACTTACAAATAATAGTTCTATCATCTAAAATAGACTTAGAATTTAGCTATAATAGTGTGTTTTTATGAATACGGGCCCAGATCTACGAAAGATAAATGCCGTTGGAAGATCATTTTCCATCATTTGGTTTAATAAGCTAAAATCCTAACATCCTAACATGCCAGTCACAAGGAACATTGCTAAAAATAGTTGTATCATGGTTCGAAAATAGATGCAGGCAAGTGCAATGTCATGCCTTTAATCTCCGGGCTAATATATCGGATCAGTCCAACACTGTCAAATGGGAGTTGTGTCTCTAACATGTCTCCAGGAGCCAGTATTACAAGCCTTTAGAAATTAGCCCCTTGGTTGAGCAACGGTCTAGCAATTTGGCAGTCTCGGGTTCGATTCCCGGCGAAGCTTATTTTTCTTTGCTCATTTTCAATCAGTTTAAATATTTCTAGTCGGGTTTCCTGTATGTTTGAATTCATTTCGTAATTTGATGACAGTCTAATTTGTTTTTTTCAAGATTAACATTGGTAATTACTGCAAAGTAATCAGAGACTAAGTTTTTGAGGAATATTCTCGCTTTGGGTATTAAAAACACCTTTTCCAAAATTCTTATAATTATCAAATTATTGAATGATGAAGATAATCTTCTAACTTTTCTTCCTCAACAAATCAATGAAGTGAGGAAGTGTATGTAGGAAATGTATAGGGAATAGCCTAGGCTATTTAGCTATAATAGTACAGAGCTTGGACATAGCCTTCCCAGTTGGTATGACGACCGTTTGAGCTGGGCGGAACGGGGCGTTGATGACATTGGATTATAACAATTGCGGCCCAAAATATCCCAGAGCCTAGCATGCTGGCATGAGTGTAATTGCCCGAGTTTTCACGGCTGTATCACCATATATCCACAAGAGCCGTACCATGAATGACTTGTCTCTTGGCCAGATCATCATGAATTATCCCTCGAGCGCATGAATTGCTTGTATCACCATATTAACCCATTGCCTCTATGAACCTGGTTGCCCTGTATCAGGTTCTACGGAAATTACCTGGTCCTGTAGTTTATTATGGGTTGATTGTTTTTTTTAGTCTACAGTGTAAAACATTGATGGGAGTATGTATTGCTTGTATCGTTATATCAACCCATTGCCTCTGGGAACTTGGTTTGCAGTGTATTTATAGGTCAATGGGAATTACATAGTCTAATGTGCAATGGATTAATTGTGTTTGGGACCACAAAGTAAAAAATGGATGGGAGTATGTATTGCTTGACGTATCTTTATATCAACCCATTGCCTCTGTGAGCTTGGTTCACCATGTATTTGTCTATGGAAATTTCATAGTCTCGTGGACAAATGGTTAATCAGGTTTTGGTCCACAAAGTAAAGCATTGATGAGAGGAAGTGCCCACTGGGTGTTATTAAAACAAAAGACAGCTCTGCAACGACCAATAGCAGCTGCCTGATTATTCCCCGGGCATTCCCAGGATACCGAACAGTGTCAACCCAAGTTCATTTAAATTTGCAGCATTACGATGAGTGAAAGGGTGTTATTAAGAGCGATACCAAAAAAGTTCTGACGGGGTGCTGACATTAGCTCATGAATTTATTTTTAGCGTAAGAGTGAATGAAGTTGCATTAACTAGTCAAGGGCCCGGTTGCAGAAAGGGATGCATTTGTATGTAAAGTTACAATTGGTTGCAAGTCAGATCATGTGATTAAATGCGCATGTCTAATTGGCTCAAATGCGCATATTTGCAATCGATTGCAACTCTTTCTGCAATGGGGCCCAGGACTGATTCCCAAAATAATTGGGCCGGGGTATATAGAGAATGTGTTTTATACTAAAATTGAACTGTCATTATCAAGTTAAGGAATGGAGACACACTAACTATTTTGAACATCTAGTTCATAATAAGAAATCATATTTCATATACCAGTAACATCGTTTCAGCTAATTGTAAATTAATTGGAGGTTCATATAGCTATCAAAGAATCTAATTAAATGTTTCAAAATATATCTATTATATTAATACGGTAAGCTTCAACCCCCCAAATGCCTCCCACTCGAGATATCCTCACCCCGAGAATTCGGCGACTCCCCGACCGTCGGGATCGAAGGATATACGTTTTACGGAGGACAATAAGGTATTCCCGAGTCGCTCCCGCCCCGTGGTCGTCCTCCAGATCGAAGAAAAGGGAAAGTCAGCAATGCAGCATTGCCTATTTAAGGCGCCGAGCATTGACTAACAATTTATCGCCGTAAAATTATTTGTAAGAATATAAATTGGAGTAGATAAAACAAATAATATATTGAGAAACCATTTTAGATATAACACGTTGCGAAACTACCCAGGTTTTGATAAATATCAATATTTATATTACGCGGATGGTATGGTTATGATCGCTATTGCCGATTGGCATTGTGTTTGTAAGTGCATCGACGACAAAATGCGACAACTTCAATTTAGCTGCGCTCATAACACTCTGGCAGAAGGCTGTGCATTGTATTAAGCCAACGGAGTCTTCTTAATCACCCCCGCCGTAACGGAGTTTGTTTGCATAGCTCACTGACCATCGACAATGGTCACTCTTTTGCTCATTCGCTCCGTACACGATTATACATTCTCGCCATCTTGCGGTAAGATTATTGTATTATGCCAGCCGTGAATCAGTGGAAGCTACTACATTTGTACTATACCAGAGAAGACGTCTGGGGGCCAGGGTGTGGGGGGGGGGGGGGGGGTAGAATGGATGTGGGAGGTATCTGATCATTTATTATGCAATACATATACTATATAATTATAGACAGCTACTATTCCCTTCAAAGAAAAATCAGCATCGGGTTTCACAAGAATATGACAAAATATATACGCCGAAGAACTTAGTTTGGATATGAAAAGCTTAGGGGACACGGGGTTATGTTTCATGCAGGCAATTGTGGTCGAGGGAGGGGGGGGGGGGGGTGGGGGGTGGAGCGGCGAAGCTACTTTATTAGCAAGTACACGAGCATAACTGTATCTAATTTAATACATTGACCGGATGTATCGTTGGACGGGGCGGGATTGAGTCGCCCGTGTTTATTTTGTCCTATTTAAAGGGATAGTTGACTATTGGTTAAACTTAACTTTAGTAATCAAAACCTGCACCGTTACGGTACAAAATAATAGTTAAAATTTCACCATGCTCGAAAAGTATACACAATTACAAACGACTAAGTAAATCCTCTGTTATCATTCATAAAGAGTCATTGCAACTCAAGAGGGCGCTTCTAAAAGAATGGTTGGTTTGGGCCATTTTCATACAAAATTGTGCATTTAAAGTTTTGTTAAAATAATGATTCAATAGAGATTATCATCAACAACTTTCCCCCGGTGTAGAATGTTTGAATAAAAATATGTTTATGGTGTAGATATTTCATCCGTTTCTGAACCGATTTTGATCAAATAAAGGTTATTCTGTCATTAAAATTGTTTGTTCTTTCAAATTTGACAGTTAGTTCTTCCGTGTCTTACAAACAAATATCAAGGGCACTTCGGGAAATACCAATACTCATACTTTGGGAATAATACATTTTTAAAGTATCGCTATATCATCATCGCCTTTCTTTCACAAAAAACCCGCGGATTTCCGCGGGTACAGCTAGTATTATTATAATGTTATTTAGAGGTGTAATTGCATCCAGGATTCTTTTCTAAATTGACCCATTCAGGATTAGTCCAGATAAAACTTGAGCTTGGGCCTATGGATATATATATATATGGGAGATAATTTGTTAACTTTATCATGTTAAATGTGAAATGTGTTGTTTGAATTTCCTCTTCATTAGAACCAAATATAACAGGCTTCTGATTCTTGATTTCAAAAAGAAGAAGAGTTAATGCAAGCATTTACAAATACCAACATGTTTTATACCCAAAATATTATGTGATGCAGCCATATTTGCACCATTAATCCATCGGTGAAGTCCCTGTAAAAGCATTCGGTTAATGAGCATACTGATAGTGTAAGGTCGCACTGATTGCCGAAGCTCTATATATGTTCTGATTGCGTAATTGAACGGAAGTCTTCCAAGTCTATTGGCACCTAAAAATAACCAGCTCACCCCTAACCTGTCTCATTAGCGAAGACACTCAATTAAGGTTAGTGGGGGAAGTGGAAAGGCTTCATTAAATCCTAATCAGGACATTTGGAACTTTCACTTTTATGATACCTTCACATTCTTCTTAACCTGTTCCCTTCGAGATTCTGGAATCTCCATAGACTTTGTACACAACCCAGCCGGTTCCCGTAGTCAATGGGTTAATAAGGTTTTCATGGTTTTTAATGTCACTTTCATTTCATGGATCATTTCATTTAATGAAGAAATAATATCATTATCACATGTCAATTTTCTAGGTATTTGTTATTAAGTACAAAAATAGTAGTATTTAAAATAGTTTTGTGATTAGATTAGTAAGATTCCAGAAATCACTCAGTTGTCAATAAACTGTCATCCGTCAAAAAAATTAATTCTTTCAAGAAATGGTGCAGTTGTCACCTCTTTATTGTCAAAATACATTGGCATGTTTGCTTTTCTTGGACTCCTTTTGTTAACCCATCGACGACAATCTGAATTTGGTATATTACACATTATCCATATATTGGCCAAGCCCAGCTATTTTCAAGGACCAGTCCTTGATGGGTTAAATGTCCATCTCCAGTTGAGCGTAAGCATACCTATCTATCTATTGAGGTGAGATGTTTTGAAGGAAAATAATTGAAATGTGCCACTGGGTGGAGTACTTGTGGACAACTCTTTTCAATCGAAGGATACCAACACCCAAATAGGACTACACAAACATTGTTTTTGGATACTCTCCATTCCTATCCTTTTGTTATTTGTTTTCCTTTTAAATTGAGTGATGTATGAGAAAGTGCATCTGTCCCTTTTGTATATATTTTTTTGGGGGTTGAATTATAAAGCCCCTGAAACTGTTTTGAAGTAGCAATTCTAAAACTCCAGAAATAAAATATATGTTGGTAGTGATGTGTGAGTGCATTGTGTTTATTTCTGTTTCTCCAGTGTGAATTACATCTTAGTGCCATTTAATGCCTGTACTTTATTATAGTGTAGTGTTTAACCATGTAATTGTTAGAAAATATATCCACACATGACCTCTTATTATTATTTAAAAGATATGTATACATAGCCAACTAATAATGGAGTTGTTGCATATAAAATTGATCCATTAACGTTATAAGATTTTTCCAGAAGTGATATTTGAGACTTTGATCATATATACCAACATCATCGTAGAATGCTTTTCAATTCATAGATATCTCCATGATAAGGGAGACATTTGAAAAATCCCATTTCATTTTTTTGTTAGCATAAGCCAAACAACAATGCACAAGTTTAAGCTCCAATTCATTTGATAGTTTTAATTTGAAAAGGTTGATGAATCACTTTAAACAGAGAGAGACTGTCTATTTTGGTTCTCAAAAATTGTTACTACACTACCTTAGGCAAGACTAGTATTGGATATTGTCAGTTTCTCAGTGGAAGGTGTTTTCCTCTGAGTGTTTTTCACACCTTTCGAGGAGAAAAAGAAAGTTGCGGTGTTGAAAGAATCGGGCGAGCTTATATAGTTTGGAACAACGCCAACATTCCTCGTCACATGTATCCACCATTTGCTATTTAACTAAACATTCCAACCATTTTGTCAAGACATTCAGCTAGCTACCTGTGCACATTTTTTTTTTTTTATCTATGAAAAAAAAAGTTTGTTATGCTAATGTTTTGAATGGGTTAATGATCTTCTTTTAGCTGTAATTTTGTACTGTACTGTTCTGCATATTATGTCTTCTTATTTCCAAAGTTTGCTAATGGAGAAGAACAAAACATCTCATTGTTCTTTGTCCAAGGAGAGCAAACCAACGATTAAAAGCCATTTATCTTCCAATCCCAGCCGTACTGAATAGGCTTGTGTACCTACTTGCTACCTGAAGTGACTTAGCCTTGAGACATGTATGTTCTTCAGAGGCAACATAATACCAAGTGTGTTCACATATAGTACCATTCAACGGTGTTCGATTTCGGTATAATATGCATTCGTACCACATAGACTCCGGTCTTTAACCAGTCTTAAAAGGGTTAACAATTTGTTCTTGTTTCACAATGTAGATTTCATGATATTATACTGCTCCCCACAATACATTTTCAAATTTTATACATAAAAATAGGCATTAATTATTAAGGCTATAAAATTGATTTTGTATTGGAAATGACTTAATTATAGATTTAATACTGAAAATAAACAGAAAACTCAGATATTTGACTAAACATCATCTAATACTAGATCATAATCAGTTAAAATCATTAAGTCATAACCTAATAAACACTCATGCTGACTGTGTATGTGTGACTAAAGAGGTAAATGCATCATTAGTGAAGTGTCCTATAATATTTATTTGTTTCTTCCCGTGTGCTCCAATTACACACACACACACACAAGGAAATTTGATTAATTAAACAGTAAACTGTATTATGTACAACAAGCAAGCTGATGCATCCTTATGTCACGCAGTATACTTGCTAATTACAAAATGAATACACAATAACAACATCCTCGAGCATGGAAATGTTTAATTTTGAAGTATGAATGTGTTTATTTTAAACGTCTGAGTAACAATTTAGATTTTGTTTGGCGATGCTTTTCAGAGTCGAACTTCATTATCAAGAACCAATTATGATCTACAGTCAAACCTGTGTGTATAGTGACCACCTATGGGAAACAAGTGGTCACTGTAGACATGTGACCTTTATAAGAAAAGTTTCCATAACATTTGTTTTTTCTGTGCAGGGATCACTTTTAATTTTTGATGGCCATTATAGGTGGTAGTTTGTCTGTAAATGTTTAAACAAAAAACGTTGCAATTATTCTACATTACCTGCAATGAGATATCTTGCATCCACTCTCAGCTCCTTGCCGCACATCCCTTCACTGGACTCGGTGTAAACATTGATGATGGACCTGGATGCGATCCTCTCCTCCCCCTTGTACACCTTGTCCACTTTCACCTGATATCTTCTCCTGTATTGCCACGGGAACCCCTCCCTGTATGATCCGGCCAGCCGCGGATGGCTTACAGCCGGTCGCGGCTGGCTTAAAACAGCCTGCCTGGGCTGGCTGGCTACCAGTCTTAAAGGCGGGTGAGCAACCATTCTCGACTGGTCAACAACAAGTCTTCTTTGACCTCTTGGCAGTGGTTGATCGGCAACCGGTCTTGGTTGGTCGCCAACCGGTCGTGACTGGTCAGGCCTTGGGTCATCAGCAACCATGACGGGGAAGCGCGGCTCCCCCCTGACGGGACTCCCGTAGCGATGTTGGCTGGATGATGGGGGCAGGGGCTGGTCCGCCAGCATCAGAGGAGGGAGGTTGTGGATCCCCAGGAAGGGGTTATGCCATTGGGGGTTCGGCCTGTCCTGCGGGCTGGGAGGGCGCAGCACCGGTTGCCACCATTGATGCTCCGCCCACTGGGGGAACTTGAAGGCCGGCCTCTTTGTTGTAGGTGCTGCAGGAACCGTAGGAGCCTCTGTCTCTTTGGATGATTTGACTTCTCCAATCCTCACAAAGTCTTCTGATAGTACTTTTCCTCGAATAACTGTATGAAATAGAAAACATTGAATACTGAAATTAGAATTTTGCAGGAACTTTGAGTGAATGCTGGTTGAATGTGGTGACCAAACTTGGGTTAAGTCTTCAACAAATGAATTGATTATTTTATATTTTTGAATACAAAATATCATACTTATATGCAAGTACAAATTTCAAGATTATAACCCAGTAAACAACTTGACTCGATAACATAATTTTGTTTCATGATTTATTTAAGCAAGAGTTTTGTATGGAACCACTCATCTATGTTGCTATGCGTGATTTAGAAGCGCGGTTTTATGAAGCTTTTCCAGACAGTGTTGATTTACATAAAGGAGTCGCTGCTATTAAACCTTTTTTTTATTTGAATAAAGGTCTGTGGTTCTGCAGTGCGGTTTGCGGCAAGTGCACATCACTTCCTGCAGATTTTGATGTGCGGTCAGAGGAGGTGGATCTAAGACTCCTAGGGGGTGTTTCACAAAGAGTCTAAGTTGAACTTTACTCTAAGTTGGACCTGACAATTATGAAAAGCCATTCGTAGCCTTGGAATCAAACCCATTCAAAAGCAAACAAAAAAACAAGTATTTAAAACTTCCAAAAACAAATTATGTATATATTATTTCAAGGCTCTTTGATAACAACAAATATAAGAGATTTGATCAAACTTTATGCCTTTTCGAAAGAATTGTTTCAACAATTTTACAAAGAAATACCAACAGCTTTCCATAATTTTAAAGTCCAACTTAGTGTTAAGGTTGACTTGGGATCTTTGTGAAAAGCCCCCTGATAAAATATGGCTGCCCGTGTCCCATTTGGCAAGCTAATGATGATGTCTCAATTATGTGATAAAACTGGATCTATAAAGTTGATCTAGCGTGTGTAGTTGTCAATGTACTTTAGCAAAAGTTCCTCTCTTGTGATTTGCAATTCAGGAAGACATATTTCTCAAGATATTTGCTCTCGACTACAGATAAAAAATATGGCTGCCATGTCACATTTTGTGAGCTAATGATGTCTCAATTACATCATAAAATTGCTTCCGAACATGATGCGTATGGTGGGGGAAGGTGTTACAGCATATTATGTACTTTTTTTTGTAATAGAATGTCTAGTTCTCATAATTTTGCAAATTTATAAAGACATATCTAACCCAATATAAAAGGCTGTCAGAAGGCACACTTTACTGTACAGGCTTAACTCAATTCCTACAGGGACCTGGTGAATCGTGTAGTAACTCTATGGGGATTGCAAAAATCCAGTAGGGAACGGGTTAAATCTGTCAGTGTCGTAGCGACTAGGCAATTGAATGATTACATTAAAAAAGTGTCAATTGCAGCACAAAATTATTGCTACAGATTTATGGTTGTTACCATTTGTGTGGGAGGAGTGGGTGGTAATAACGATCTATAACACCAAATTTCAGGGAATCCTGTCAAGTTTTAGCTTTGATATTATTATCATTATTATGATAAGTTGAAGATGATTTTGAAGATATTGGGCTCAGTCATCTTTATAGTTTATCGGTTGTGTTGTACAGTACGCTCAGCCCAAGTGTACCTTATGACTAATATGTCTAGTCAGTTATGAAGCGAAGTAATTCATATGCTTTAGATTTTGATGTGACCCGTCTTGTATTTTATATTAACCCATTGGCTACGGGAACCCACCAACCATGTATGAACTATTTGCGGATTTCAAAATGTAGTAGGGGACAGGTTAATGTCACAGCCAGTGAGCGTTTAATTGCTTGTTGGTCCAGTAGCTTAATTTTAAATAAAATTTAGATTTGAACAAATCATGAAAGTCTGTGCTGTAATTATGTCAAAATATCACACTATTTGTCAAAATTAAGATTTTATAGAATGTTCCACGTAGTGACTCATCTTGGATCTAGGTGATACAAAACAAAGATCTGTGATGTCAAGATATCATAATATTCTTAAATGTGTCGCAAGGCTCTAGCCTGTGTCGCATTATGATTCATTATGAGTCTAGGAACCGTGCAATCATCTGCGATGTCAGAATATTTGAAGGTTTCTAAAATGTGTTGCAACCCTCAAACAAAAGGTACAAACCACAATAACAATAGGTGGATTGTGTCGCGTTAACAGCCATGTGACGTCATGATGTCATGGGCTTCTTATCCCGTTCTCTGCAAGATTCTGAAATCTCTATAGACATTGTACATAGCCCACCAGGTTCCTTTCAGCAACGGGTTAACCGTGTTAGAGGATTCTAGAATGTGTTGCCAGACTCTATCTTGCATGTGTGGCCTTTTGACTCATTATGTATCTAGGTACCATACAGACATCTATGACGTCAGAAAGTCGTAAGATATAAACACATGTTGAAGATTGTATAGAATATGTTGCAAGATTCTAGATTGAACAGGAGTGCGCAGACATCGTAAGCAGCAGGTGGCTGTATTATCAATCCTAGTGACACCTGGGGATTAACACGGCTTAGGGTTGATCCATTTCACGTCATGTATCACCTCTATTTCCTAGAAGTATTCTACGAATACAGAGAATATGGCGATTAGTTAATGTGAGATATGACATCACGTCAAGTTTCTAGAAATATCCTACATAATTTAGGAAATTGTGATGATAGATTGTTTGACGTGAAATTTCGTATTCCCCTCTCTTCTTGGGAAGTATGTTGCCAGTACAGAGAATCTGGCGATTAGTTAATGTGAGAAATTACATCACGTCCACCTTCTAGAAGCATCCGTCAGAATGCAAAGAACATGATGATTGATTAGTTAATGGAAGATTTCATAATGCCCTAATTTCTTGGGAAGTATTCCTCGAATACAGATAATCTGGCGATTAGTTAATGTGAGATCACGTCAGACTTCTAGAAACATCAAACAAAATTTAGAGAATCGTGATTAAGGATAACTTTATTTAAGATTTCATAATACCCTAATTTCTTGGGAAGTATTTTGCCAATACGGAGAATCCATTGATTAGTTAATGTGAGATATGACATCACGTCAGGTTTCTAGAAGAATCCTACAGAATTCAGAGAATATGATGATTGGTTAATATGAGATTCATATCTCTTACTCTTAGTAGGAAACCCTTACTGATATTTATAGGCATTTGCCAGTGAATGTCGAAGATCATTGGAAGTATTTTAACCTATAGATGTCTGGATGGTGGCCAAGATGTGGCCTTTGAATGTCTGTTGTGGGTTCTGGTACGTGCATGCCTGTACGTTCCTTAATTAGAGCTAAATAGCAGTATCGGGAAGTGCCCCACACTAAACAATTAAATATGCACTTTAATCACCGACCATATGGATCAAAATATAACAGAAATTATTTGTTAATGTAATGAGTCGGACAAAAACTACTTGAAATTGATTTTTGAGAAAAGGTACATATAGCCGGCAAAGACGGGCAAACAAGCTGTGAAATTTTTGACCCAATCTCAACAGCTCACATGGAACTTTCAACGTATAATTCTGTATCAAAGGATATTAATGTTCAGATTTTACCATATAAACCATCTTTTATACTATATGTCAGCAAGCTAGATCAATTTGTTATCCAATATAGATGCTTTCTGTCTGCTTAAAAAGTCAACTTTGAAGGTACACATGTACATGACTAGCTTAGAATGTTGATATCTGGAGCTATATCTGGACAGGGGCCAACATGTAACCTTTGGTGGTGTTTGGCAGTTTCTGGTAACAACTCGGTAAGGATGACGGGGACGGTACCTGGGGATGTGGTTGACATTTATAGGGATCTTTGGTATTGCGTCAACATAAGGGCAAGGTGGCATGCACCTGTTAATTGTTCTAGTTGTCTTCAGTCGGATCAAGAAGCTTCTTGATGGTCTGATTGTCCAAATCCCAAAAGTGTTAAGTGTTAATTTGTCTAAAGCCAGAGTTGACTCTCATCTATAAAACCCAGATCGTCCACAGTCATATGGCCTAAGAATAAGGTTGTCTCTGTTTGCTTTGTTTACTATGTTCCCATTCATCAGTAGTATTAGGCTATTTATACATTTATGTACGTGTAGTATGGCAACATGTCTTATGACAGTCTCATCTTATAAAATCCAGGTCGTCCACAGCCCTATGGCCTAAGAATACTGATGTAATATATTAATGTTCCCATTCACCAATAATCACATAGGCTATTTAAACATTATGTACTTGAAGTGTGGCATCATGTCTTATGTCCTGTTTGGGTTTAATAGGGTAGAATGAATGTAAGACAACTTGACCATTAGGCCGATTAAATAGGAGACAAAATGGTATTTGTATACTGCATGGGTAGTAGGTAACATACATTTTTTATCAAATTTAAATAATCCCAAATTGGTTAAGTCATTATTGCATCAATGTTTTGACGTAAGTAGTGTTCTATTCTAATACCTCCTTGGTTCTACTATCACACTGCAGTAGCAAAAGTTAGTTACACTTTAAGTCCTCTGCATATTGAAATAGAGAGACTGATTTTGGGTCCTCTAAACACTTTCTGGATGATAGAGAGGAAGATAATGAAGTGATCAAGAAAGATAAGATGAATCGAGATGAGGAGATAGGAATCCGCTAGTGACACATTTGACAACTTGATGGGAAGTATGGGGGATATCATGTGTTAAATCTGTGTCGGTTGCATATTTAAAAAATTTTCATCAAGGAACGAAGGAAATTTTCAATTTACCCACTTTTAAATTTGTGCACAGGATCTAAAAATAAAAATACTTGGTGGAGTTCAAAGATAGGTCATGGAGCTAAAAGAGCAAGTTATGAACATGGTTTAAATGATATGCCGCAAATTAGATCAGAACCTTTTTTAAAGTTCTCTCAAACTAGGAATAATTATCACTTTATGTCAAATCTTTAGGAAACCAATGATAACTTTATAACCTATATTACCTATGTACAAGAACCTGGTGGGCTGTATATTAACTCTATAGATGGGAATTGCAAGATCTAGTAGGGAACTTGTAAGGGAATGGAAAGAAAAATACAAGTTATGCAACCCAAAGGAGTTCAGGGCTTATTTACAAGTTTTCATCGAGAAATCCCTATTCAGCTATTGTTGGTAAAAAGTAGCTGTAGAAGGAGGGGTACTAGATATCATGATTTTAAAATGTTGAGTAGGCGGAAGATGCTCAAAACCTGTTAGATGTGAGCCGCTAAGCAGCTGCTTAGCCCAGGACAGGAAGAAAAGCGAGGAGAAATATAATTTGCTGATCGGAAACCCCCAAAATTTGGGGTCTAGCTAGATCTATGATAGCGGACAATACGTCATTGGTGCGTTGCTCTTCCGTTAAGTTTGACTTGACTTGGGTCATTGTACAGAGTGCACTGAAAGTGCAGGGTAAAATAATCTTGAACCCTGGCCCCATAACTTGATGCGAAATAAAATGCAAACATACAGGAAGGAGCAAGGGGAAATATAATTTGCCGGCCGGGCGGAAACCCCCCCCCAAAAAAAAATTTGGGGTCTAGATCTACGATAGACACTATGTCATCAGTTCGTTGCTCTTCCTTTTGAGTTTGACTTGGGTCAATGTAGAGAGTGCACTGATAGTGCAGGGTAAAACAATCTTGAACCCTGGCTGGCCCCATAAATTCACATGCTGCGAAATATGAGGCTAACATTATTTTCAGGAATGTGACATACATGTAAAAAAAAAAAAGCAAAGGAAATCTAGTAAATTGAATAATTGGACATGCTCTCATTCCCCTCCCTAACCCCATTGTAACAGTAAACCACATTAATCATGTGATTTGAGTATTCAAGCCCTTTGACAACGGGATATTGCAGTTTGCATATTGTTAACCTGTTCCCTACGAGATTCTAAAATCCCCATAGACTTTGTTCAGCCCACCCGGTTCCCGTACGGAACGGGAACGGGTTAATTAATACACAGATAATTATGTCAAAGTGTGATAGTAAACGATTTAAGATGCATTTAATTTTATTCTGAATATTTTTGTAAAGCGCCTAGAGATAATTTTATATTAGGTCTACGCTATATATAAAATCAAATATATTATTATCATTATCATTTTTAACCAGGTTCCCGTATTGAATGGGTTAACCCCTACTCACCACACTGAGTCTTTCTTCAATGCCATGTACCCAACCCACTTTGGTTTGATCGTCAAAGGTGATGTGAAATGGTCGACTACATGGCCTTCTAATCAAGAGATCCTAGGTTCAAAACCAATCCATGCCCTTGCATTTATGTCATTCATTTAGGCATTATTTTGATCCTCATGTATAACCCCCTTTTTCATGTTCTATTCAATAGCAAGGTGGAATGGTTGACTACATAGCCTTCCAATCAAGAGATCCTGGGTTCAAAACCCCTTGATGCCTTTGCATTCATTTCATTCAGAAAGACATTATTTGTATTGATCCTCAATGCAGCTCCCTAAGCCCAGGAGTGTACTACTGGGATGCAAGGCAAATAGTTGACACAATTTCACTCTGAACTCTTTTTATTGCAACACTCGATGGCAAGTATCCAGTTGAACCAGTATATTGGATCCCACTTTATTCCACACTTCCCCATCTGCATCTGCTTCTTTAACCCGTTCACTACGAGATTCTGAAATCCCCATAGACTTTGTACATAGCCCACCTGGTTCACCTAAGCAACAGGTTAACCCATTTTTATGGGTTCGAGTCCTTGGAGAATGATGTTACATACCCGGATCAACAGGTTAACCCTAAACTACCTTGTTCTTAATCCAATCCCATCCCATTCTATTCAACCTGACCCTATGCTTACATAATCTCATGCTAAACCCTCATCAATCTCATCCCCAAACCAACCTGCTGTACCAGAGATGCCCTCATTCCTCATCTTACTTGTATCCGACCCCTCCCTTCCCTATCCTGTACTCCTCTTTAATGCTTAGGTCACAAATGCTCCGATTTGGGATATGGCGCCCGTACGATGCCACTTTTTATGCGATTTATGTTTTTATTTTAAACCAACAGTCATCGTACGGGCCCCGGCAAATAGTGACTGCTACTCTAAGATACCACAGACATCGTACGATATCATCATTTCCCAAAATCGTAGAAAAATCGTACGGCGCCCGGAGCATTTGTGACCTAGGCATAAGCTATGGTTCTTTTGCACATGTATCTTTTTTTTGTAATCTGGAGTCTTTTAACCTATTTCCTACTTCTTTTTGCAATCCCCATAGAGTTCATACAGGAACCACCAGGTTTCCATAATCCCAATGGGTTAAATGTTCTGTGCCATTACAGCACGACTAACTTGTCTACTGTACTCGTAGGCAATGGGCTAACCTGTTCCCTGCTAGACTTAGCAATCCCCATAGAGTTAATACAGGAACCACTAGGTTCCCTTAGACAATGACTTAAATGTTATGTGGCATTACAGCCCGACTAACTTGTGTACTCGTAGGCAATGGGTTAACCTGTTCCCTACTAGACTTAGCAATCCCCATTGAGTTAATACAGGACCCACCAGGTTCCTGTAGGCAGTGGGCTAACCTGTTCCCTGCTAGATTTAGCAATCCCCATAGAGTTAATACAGGACCCGCCAGGTTCCTGTACGGATTGGGTTGAAAGACAGAGTTGCATTTATCACAGAATGGGGTCTTTAGTGGACTGTATGTAGTATAGGGTTTACCTGTTGACATATTGGTAACATGCATTCTACAAAGACGGAACCCACAGCATATCTGGTTCAGTCCTCTATAGGATAAAAAGATATATATGCATGTATTACGATGGGGGAAGGGTGGGGTGGGATAAAGTGAGGTGCAGATTTGTAGAATGGGGGCATCAGATCTTCTGGGTTAGCAATGGGATGAAGAGCGTATTGAGCAGGATTTGGTGAGGATGGGGTGGGATTAAATAGAATAGGGTGGGGTTAGGATGACATTGCTTAGGGTTATCTATCTCATCCTAACCACATCTGATCCTATTCTATATTCAACTCCATCTCAGCAGCATTATTATCCCACTATAAAACCTTCTCATCCACCCCCACCCTTCCTATGGCTAAGGCCGTCGTATCCATTATTTAAGCCCATGAAAGACTATAGTCATGCTAGTACCCCCTCTTTAACTCAGAGGAGTGTATGATGTATATCTACTTTAGTATGATAATGTTCCCAAATTCAATTCAACTTTATTTCTTAGCCGTTGAAAGATCAAAGATGATTGTAGTATAGTCTACATAGAAAAGGTTTTTTAAATACTGGATTCAAACTGTCTGCATCAATTAATTAACCCATTGACTACAGAAACCTGGTGTAGTATGTATTAACTATATAGGAATGCAATATCACTTTGGTAAGGGGTTAATGTTTGCTTTAATAGATCCACTAACCTCTTGTCTACAGGACCCTGGCTGGCCCTGTATTAACACTATGGGTTTTGCAGAATCTAGTACGGAACTGGTTAACCCATTGCCTATGGGAACCTGGTGGGCCCTGTGTAAAGTCAATGGGAATAGCAAAATCCAGTAGGGAATGGGTTTACTCTTAAAGTGCCAGGGATTTTAATGCTCTATGGCATTTGTGTGTATTGTAACTCGCAAAAATGCGAGCTTGGCACTCAAGGAGTTAAGAAAGATGCACACTTACCATAATCTGCCCCACACATGTACTGCTGGGGGTGCGTGTGTCTCGAGCACTGACACGTTGAAACTTGCGAGACTTGAAAATCCAGCAGCAGAAAAGCTGAGAGTATAGTTCTTGCAACTAAGTACAGATCCATTGTCATTTTTTGGTTAAAGTGTCACACCACTGATTTAAAAATACTTTTGATATCACCAAGTATGACTTTCACTTGCCTAACAGTCTGTACACAATCCCTGATTAATGAAGTTCTAGTTGTTATCGGATGATATATGAATACACAAAAATCAGCCGACTGCTACATTACAGAGATATGCCTGAATCGAAAATAGAAGAAAACTTTAGCCGCAATCTTGGAATTAAATATATTTCACATGTCACGGTAGATAATGCCAAGATTCATATTAAAAGTAAAACTGCAGTCACATGTCCATTTATAGTGTTTGCAAATGAAGTGGAGCAAGTTTCAAACTCCGCGATATTACAAAAATTGATGAAACAATGAACTTATTTGATGCACCACCAACCAAATATATATTTGTTCCTCTCCAGATAATGAAATTGGCCAAACTAGCACATGACAATTCCACAATTGCATCTGACAAGAAAAATCATAACATTCCTGTTTATATATGCTCCTCGTGTAATTGGTTAGTTGCTTGTTTACTCTCGCTGCTTCTTTCTTTTCTTGCACTATCTCTCTCTCTCCGATTCTAATCACTCATTGAACGAGGATAACAAACAAGTGTGTGTGAATGTATGCACGCTTGTTTGTGTCAGACTGTATTGCCCTATAGTGAGTGCACTGCACTTAATAGTCGATCCCGAATCCCAACCATGCATGCTGAACTGACAGGCTATAGGGCTCATGATGTCATAGACTGCCAATGCCATATATGGCCATGTGGGTGTGGCTTAGGCTGAAGTCTTTGGACGTCCTGTCCAATCAGGAGCCTATCCTTGGCATTGCCTGCTCTCTGGCTTTAGGCCACACCTCTTCTGTTTGATGCACTGCTTCACCATTGGCTTATTGTGGGCTATTTTTATCAATGACACAAGTGGCTATTAAAATACTCGGTGGAATAATTGCGTCTGATTGGTAGAATATTTTCTTGGTGTTAAGCTCCCTGAGATATCTTTTGGAGAATTTGGAGCAAGAGGAATGCATGGAATTTTTAGGATAAACAGCCAGTTGATCAATAAGTGCTGATTAATGAAAAAATGTTCAAATGAACTACAACAATATAATACTAAACAAATAATAAACATTAAAAAAACTTTATGGCAACTACATGTACGTTTCCAAGGCAGTAGTATCGATGAACATGCATATAGTTCCAGAAGTAATTTTAGGGTATAATTTAAATGATTACAACTAAAACCAAAACTATATTATATTCCAGTGTCAACCATTGTACATTATATAATATAAATTGATTAAAGCTATCAGTTGAAACCATCCAGCATATATAACCCTTATTGACAATCACAGTTTAAGAAAGTGATAATCATGCCTGATTTAGCGGCAATTTCGTCAAAGTGCCATTTAGATTCCGTTTGCGTCAGCAGATCATTTTACACCAATGGTTCTTTATTATAATTGACAATCGTATAAATAAATCGTGTTGACAATCACACTTTGAAGATCCCAAAGTGATAATTACACCTGATTTAGCGGCCGGCTGTACCGTCAAAGTGTTCATGTGCATTAGCTTTCATTTCATACCTTCTTTTTTACTACAAGCGACAATCATATTTAAAATAATATGTTGACATTGACGCTTCAAGGATCCTAAAGTGATAATTTATGTCTGATTTAACGACTGTACTGTTGAAGTGTTATTTTGGTGTCAATTGCATTAGCTCTCATTGCAAACCAATGGTAATTCTATTAGGAAATGATTTGAAGGAGTGATAATCATATTAAAAACATTACCACTTTGACATTACCACTTTGAGGATCCCAAAGTGATTATTATACCTGGTTTAGCTGCTGTATCGTTGAAGTGTTATTTAGTTGCCGTTTGCGTTAGCTCTCATCGCAAACCAATGGTTGTTTATAAGGAAATGTCTTTAAGAAGTGTAAATCGTATCCGACAACCTGTTGACATTCGCATTTTGAGGATCCCTAAGCGATAATTACACTTGATTTAGTGATCATTCCGTCACGTCACGATGTGATTTACGTCAGCGTGACTTGCAGTGATATATGCTGAGGTTTGTTGCTCCTAACTGAATTATTGAAATTGTTTTTCTCTTAAAGGAACATACCATTTGTTTGTGCCTCGAGGGGTCTGGAGATGAAATATCGTTTGTATGAAAAAGGATAAATTCTTCAAAATATGTATCAAGTACTTTGAATATGGGCTATTATTGTCCATAGACCTTTGACCTTTGACAAAAATATTAAAATTCAACAAAGTCAAAAAAATGTTTATTGCATAACTGTACTTTCATAGACATGTTGCTTATAAGAAAATGTCTTTAACCTCTCGACTACAGGAACCTGATGGGCTATGTACAACAAAGTCTATGGAAATTTAAGAATCTCGAAGGGTTAATTTCTAATTTCTAAGCTCATTGGGCATCAAGATCTTTAGTCTAATAATAATAATATACTCGATTTATATAGCGCCTAATATGATTGATAATCATCTCTAAGCGCTTTGCAATGATATTATAACCCCGGTCATAGGATACAATGCAAACCAGCACACATTGTGTGCAACATCTCCACTCCCTGGGGAGTATTCCTTCCAAGCGCCCCATGGGCATTGAGAAGATCGTTCACATATTAAGGCTTTCACCTCCTACCACGTGGCACAAGATAACCGTGTCTTTAAATGCAGGAATTATAATCACATTAAGTAAAACGTGCTCATCTTCGATATGGATTTTCACGAATGTAGGCGCGGAATGTGAAGATAATAATCGCATTAGGCAAGGTGATGACTGAAGAGATCATCATAGGGGATGATTTTTTTTTCTTCTTTTGGATATCATAAAAGGGGATGATTTGAAAAAAAATATTTTGGCAATCATGAATGTAGAGACGAGCACCTATAACTGGCACCATGGGACCAACGAGTGTGGCACGATTCCCACCACTTATGTCACTTGTTGTTACGCTCAACAACAAAATCCCCCTTGGCCTATTTGTTCTACAGTTAACATTCCACGCTCACTTCCGCCCCTCCAGTGTACGTTTAGGAATTTCCTCTTAATCGGATCAAATCTGTGAACAAGCACATATCTGCATTCCTGTAACAGTATCTTATTCTTTTTTCCTTTTCTTCTTCTTTTTTACTACCTGAGCAGCAGAAACAAAAAATTATTTTGGATCCCATTTCTGAAATTTGAGTCTCTTGTTGATTTCTTGCTGAATTTATGACATACCAGTGATCTTTTAATATGTTTTGTTACATGGGATGAGCCATCATGTAAATCATGATTGTGTATGAATCATATTTTTTAAAATCCTATAAATCATGGAAAGAAGCAAAATTATGGTTCCTCAAAAGTTGAGGACAGGGCCTGAGATATCAGCTATAACCAAAATGCAATCGTTCTCAACACAGTATAAAATGTTTGTCAAATTTGAAATAGCAGTGATGAAAAGGATAAATCTTTAGACTTTGTTTTCTATAAACATATTCTTTTATTAGAAATTGGAACTTGTATGAAAAAGGGAATTCGATTAAAAAAGAGCAAAGAAAATGGGATTCCAACGGGTTTCGAACCAGAGACCTCCGGATTGCTAGACCGGTGCTCTTACCGACTGAGCTATAGAAAACCCTAATTTTCATTGCTTGTGTGGTCAGAAGCTATTATAAACCTTACATAACACGAGCAATGAAAATTAAGAGGTTTCAGGGACGAACGCCTTTCTAGGGTTTTCTATAGCTCAGTCGGTAAGAGCACCGGTCTAGCAATCCGGAGGTCTCGGGTTCGAATCCCGTTGGAATCCCATTTTCTTTGCTCTTTTTCAATCACATTATATATTTCTGGTCAGTTTCTCTCTATGTTTGAATTAATTATTAAACAAAGCTACATTACTTCGGTGATCCCTCCCATATATCCCCAAGTTGATTTCTATCCTTCAGGTTTATGTCAGGTTTATAATAGTTTCTGACCACATGAGCAATGAAAATTAAGGGGTTTCAGGGACGAATGCTGTACTAGAGTTTTCTATAGCTCATTCGGTAAGAGCACCGGTCTAGCAATCCGGAGGTCTCGGGTTAGAATCCCATTGGAATCCTGTTGGAATCCCATTTTCTTTGCTCTTTTTCAATCACATTATATATTTCTGGTCAGTTTCTCTATATGTTTGAATTAAAAAGGGGATTCATTACACAATTGCAAAAAAACGTTTTAAATGAGTGGTAGCTCAAGCTTGTGAAATTTGAGTTTGCTATATAAAAAAATACATTCCCTATAAATCTCAACAATAGTATTTTGTGACCAGCAGGCAAATTGTGGAAATACACTATCATATGGTTTTGAAACAAAGTGTTTTTCTCTTTGAAAGAATACAAATCAAGATCTCTTCAACAGATTTTGAGTTCATGATCATGTCTTGAATATAGTACCTGGAGAATATATTTTTTGTTGTACTCAGCAAAAATGATTGTTCTGCTCTACGTACATATATTTGAACATTCATGTGTGCTCTTATCTTAAACATGAATCTTGGCTGGTTGCATTTTTCGTCTAAAGAATGAGTCTGGAGAGTCTAGTTTTTAAATTGCAAAAGGGAGCATAATGCGACTATTAGTCCAGAGAAATCCCAAAAGAATGTTGGTTTCAACCCACAATATGTTCCTGGTTCTATTTCAACATTAAAGAGATCTTGTAACATTGTCAAAATCCACAAAACTTATTTAGAGAACGTTTAATAGCGGTTCTCACATACCTTGTTGTATTTGTATTACCAATAGAAGCATGGAACGTATTTGCGTTATCAGAATTCCCTTTCTTTGTAAAGATATTTATGATTGCAATAATAAAATTAAAAGTCTCCCTGGGAGATTTTCAACCCTGTACAAAGTTATTGCAACAAGTTTAATAGCAAGTATCACTTGCCATTTTTTTTGCTAATTGCTTAGCCATATGACATTCATTTACAATCAAATTTTCACACATCACTCAGTAGACATATAATATCACAGAAATACACATGTCACTATTAGTTATTAAAACCCTTCATCAGTTTTTAGCACATGTCAACAAAGTTACTAGATCCCTTTAATATTTAAACATTCACATCTGCTCTTATCCACATTATTGATCTCAAGATGTTGCCTTCTTTTTCTAACAAAGTGTCTGGAGATTATGTGCAAAAAAAGGTTCACCCTCATATTGTTTTGTTCTATATAAACATTAATTCAACATCATATCTAGAACGCTAATCTCCTTTGCCTTTTCAGTTTAATTGTGTTATGGGATCACACTTTCTCATGGGTTTCCTCCCAGAAGGAAAGTGGTTGAGTAACCTTTTTTTCAGAGCGACTTTAAAGGGAACCAACATCCAAAAATAATATTCTTATAAATGAAAGGTAATAGTTTTAGTAGTCCATTCCAACAAGAAGTTCAGAAAAATAGGTTTTCAGACAAATTATAAAATTTAAAAACTCATCACCATAATAACCTGTGTTCATGGGTCTGTCTTGAAGAATATCTATTGTCTAGAACGTACTGGTCTTCCATGGTTCTTTTGTCTTTATACATGCGCGTGTATGGAATTGGCGCACTTGCAGGCGTTTGGCGCATACGGAACCATGAGGCCTTGTTGGTTCCAGATCGAGGTGTTGATGATTAATTGTATTGTTTATAATTAACACAATCCTTTTCAAAGTGTTGGATATCTATTTAATATCGAACAGTGGTACCAAAACGTATAAGCTCGTGTTGTTCTTTGTGTGGTGGTTCCCTATAATTGAGGTGACTCTGATGAAATACTGATAGCAGTTTGGAAAGCATTAGAGGTGAAATCAGTTTGCACCTTTTAAACCCAGCTTTAACCCTTTGCATAGAGGAACCTGGTGAACTTTGTACAAAGTCTATGGGCTTTCCGAATCTCTTTAGGAAAGATTGACTAAGAAATGGGGCATTCTCAGAGGCTGACCGGCTTAAAGGGGTAGTTTAGTTTTGGTAGAGAGGGCGCTGCACATCACAATTTTTTTGTGAGGTAATGAAAAACTGAGTGTAAAATTTGAAAGAGCATACAATTTTAATGTAGAATCAACTTTATTTGATCAAAATCGGTTCAGAAACGGCTGAAATATCAATAAATATATTTGATTGTAATAAATCTGAGGCCCAGATTTATTCAATAATTTATTTTTACATTTAAAAAATGCTTACACTTTTTCAAAAATGTTCAAAAGAGGTTTTTAAATAGTTGTTGATGATCTCTCTATTTAATCATTCTTAGTCGTTTGTAATTTTCTATACCTTCCGAGTATGGTGGAGTTATAACTATTAGTTTGTAATGTTATTGTGCAGGTTTTGGTTACTAAAGCTGAGCCTTACCGAAACTGTACTACCCCTTTAACACTTTGCATAGAGGAACCTGGTGAACTTTGTACAAAGTCTATGGGCTTTCAGAATCTCTAAGAGAAGAGTGACAAGATATGGTGCATTCTCAGAGTCGGACCAGCTTAAAACATTTATACAAATTTGACCAATTACATTATTGTTTCTACGGTGAATACATTGGAGGTACATCAATGAACCAATAATGAAGCTAGTTTAGAATGCTTAAATTAGGCGCGGGGTGCCATATTGCAAACTATGTAATTCGCACTGGCTCATTGTTATATGATGTCCGCACGAACTAGCCTAATTCAAAATAGCTATCCGCAGTGTAGCATCCCCTCACTTGACAATCTTTGAATTCCCCTGCTCGATAGGAGGTTTCATTGCTCTGTTCTTCAGACTTTCATCAAACGTTGTCTTGCTGATGGGCACTTAACCCATTCACTACGAGATTCTGAAATCACCATAGACTTTGTACACAACCCACCCGGTTCCTGTAGTCAATGGGTTAAATCTGCTTAAATACCGATGAAAACCTTGTCGGTCTGAAAATCTGGACTGGAAATAATTATAAATGTGAGTCAACATTTTGCTGCGTGTACACATTTGTGTATTGTTCTGCTCTATTTCAACATTAATGTTCCACAATAGTGTCTTGATCTCTAATGGTTTCAATTCAATTTGGAAATAATGTGTCAAAGGGAAATTGATTGTAAGAAAGTAGGGCATGATATAACCTCAGCTTCCTCCCTGAATGAAATTTTTTTTGCATTGAGATTATTCATCATGTAGTAGTAAAAAATTGTCAAAAGTCAAAAAGTCAAAAGCGTGGGTATGTGCGGGTGTGCGTGTGTGTGTAAGTTTGTTTATGTGTGTGTATGGGTGGGTGTATTTATTTGTTTGTGTAGGTGAGAGAGTGCGTGCATGTGTGTGTGTGTCTGTGTGAGAGAGAGTATAAAGTGGTTGTTTGTGTGTTATAAGAAAACATGGCAGGAATATTAATATAGTTTTTACAAAGAAACAGTTCTGCTCAGTTCCATGAAGTCTGATTTTATCCAGTAGAGCGTAGAAAAAGATTGTCGAAAGTCAAAAAGTCAAAATTATGGAAATGTGTTGGTGCTCGTGTGTATGTTTGTTTGTGTGTGTGGGTGGGTGTATTTATATGTTTGTGTGGGTGAGAGAGTGCGTGCATGTGTCTGTGTACTTTTGTGTGAGAGAGTACATGGGTATGTGTTCGTGTGCAATAACAAAACATAGCAGGAATATTGATCTAGTTTTACCAAGAAACAATTCTGCTCAATTTCAAGAAGGCTGATTTTATCCAGATATTAAAGTGAAACAGAAGCATGACAAAACATACATTTCCTTTAATATACAAAAATGAAAGCATTGGGAAGTGTAATCATCTACTGTATCATACGTGAGGGAAATTGATCGTGTAATTGGAACATCATGTAATATGGGTTTCCTCCCACAATGAGAAGTGAAAATGTTCTGCCCTGTTTCAACATTAATGTCCCTCCATATCTAGAACATTTATTTGTGTCCTTTGTACTATTTATATGATTAATTGTGTTATGGGAGCAATATTTCATCTGCGTTTCCTCCAAAACTGAAAGTGATATCCAGTGGAGAGTATTAATCACCGTAAATATGAGTCTGATGTTTGTTTGCTTGCTTTTTAGTTTGTTTTTCTTTATTTGTTCTTCTTATTAGTTCTTTATGGTTTGATATGATTGTATAAGTCAGGGTTTTCATTTAAAGCATGCAAAGTCATTCATGAATATTGTTGGGGAATGGTCGACATATAAAAAAAGAATTGTCACTTGGAACATGTCAGTAACATGTTTATTTTATTTCAAACTAAAACAAACATCTCTTAGGTTGTGTTATCAATAGTTTTGATTTGTTTTGTATGATTTGTATTTTTTGCATTGTGTATATTAAACATCAGCTATTAAAGATATCTCATCCATTTCAGGGACATGGTGTTCAACTTGATTCGTAAATTGATTAAAAAAAAGAATCAAAATCAGTGTGCATAATTTGCAGTTTTTCAATATGATTAAATATCTTCTTTGTAGCCTTCACAGGTTGTCTATTTTAGGACCTCCTTCAAAACAGCTGTCATGAAAAAATGCCTTTATTTTTGTCAAAAGGTGCTGAATCTTTGTTCATACTTTTGCATCGGAAATTGACGTCCGGGGAAACAAATATAAATCATTTAGAAGGCATTCTTCTTGGAATATTGCAACCTCCATAGACAACAGAGGGAAAAAGGGAGGAATCGAACCGGAAGGTCACTGCAAGTCATTGGAGATGATGTCTATAAAATGAAATCAAAAGTAAACCAACCCGTCATATCATAAGATTTCAAAATTTTAAAGACAGGAAAAGGAAATGAAAATGAAATCACTAGATAGGTAGCATTTATATTGGCACCCTGCTAAGCTTTATGGTCGCAAATAATACCAACACAAATGCTCCAAAAAGTCCAATCCAGGATTTTATCTCCCTCACCAAGAAATATGGCTCTTCTGAATTGGCAGTGATTTCAAGAATGTCTTCTTTTTAAAACACCGTGATGGGGGATCGCGTGCAGTCCACTTGTAGCTGGTGTAGAATCGTCTATGGAGAAGGTTTATTTTAGAAAAAGAAAGCATATTGGGGGGCTTTCTTGGTCCAATGGTGTTTTGATCCAGGACCATCTGCACAAATAAATACCACTGCCAGATGATGTCAGTGTCAGTGGCAAAAAATACCAACGCTTTTGTTGTCCCAAAGAAAAAATATTTTCTGGGAATTTAATATTTTGGGGGTCCGCCCTTTCAACTTTGCTTTATGTGTGTTTATAGAAAGGAATGCAAGGTATCGAAGGAATGTGGGCACTTTCTTTTTTTCTACCATTTTCCCTGTTGTCTCTTTTGTGCACTCTCTTCTTTTTCTTTCTCTCTCTTCTCTCTCTCTTTTTCTTTCTCTCTTTTCTTCTTTCTATCTCTATAAATGTACCTTTCTTTCTCTCTTGTCCCTGTCTAGCTTTCCTTTTTCTTCTTTCTCTTTTTCCTCAACTTCTCCTTTTTCTTAGTTTCTAACTTTTCTCGTTCTTTCTATTTTTTCTGTCTTTCTTGCTTTCCTCTTTCTTTCTCTTGTTTCTCTTTCTTTATCTCTTTTTTTTCTCTGTTCTCTCTTTTTTCTTCCCTTTTTTTCAATCCTTTGGTCAAGTTTCAGGTGTCATCCATGGCAGAGGATAGAGGTCCATGGATAAAAATATACTGGCTTGGGTAAACACGGTGCTAAAAATAAGTGTATAATACCTCTATCAATCATGAACGGATGCTTCATTCATGTAACCAGAGAGCAACTGCTGAGACAAGATTTTCAAACATGCATGTCTCTTAATATGAAATATTAAAGTAACTCCTGTCAAACACACATTGTGTGCAGATTACTTCAATAAAAGACAATTTTTTGTTCTTTAAAGCTAAATGTAGCAGTTTGAGAAAAGTTAAGATGACAATGTATAGTGGCTCGACACATTCAAGTCATATGAAAAGGGTATTAACATTGATCAAGAATGTTAACCGATTTCCAACTAGATTCTGCATCCCCATAAAGTTAATACAGGGCCCACCAGGTTCCCCGTGCAATGATAGGGTTAGGTTGATCAAAAAATGTTTACGAATGTTTGGGCTTTAAAACAAAAACTAACACTGTTTTATGGTTTTCAGCACATAGCCCATTCCCTTGGAGATTCTAAAATCCCCTAAGAATTTGTACATAGTCCACCAGGTTCCTATAGGCAAGGTGCTTACCTACAAAGGACTAAATATAAGCCTAAAATGGCTCGCGCTTTGGTCAAACTCAAATCATCTTCAACAGGTTAATATTCCTCTAAGGTAGCTGTCATAGCTGTCATATTTGATTTAGAATATTGTCTTTAAATTGAAACAGTCAGGGCTGTCCACCTGGGGGTGTGAAGGATCATGACATAGGATATATTGTCGTATTAATTTCAAACTGATCGCTGACCTACAAAATGACCCAGATCTTTTCCAAAAGACAATTCTCACTTTACATGGGCACCTCTGTGATATCTAGGTTATATTTACAGAGAGACTAATGACTGATAAATCACTGTCCCTTTAACTCACCTTCACAGTTGTGGAAAGTCTACTAGATATATATATGCAATTTTCAAAATATGATCCGCCAAGTTTGATGAGACTTGTCGAGAGAAATAAAGATTGGTTTGGTCATCTGATGAGAACCAGACTCGTATAGGCCTACATGAAATAATATATAAAGATATGTGTTTTGTTTTATGATATATTATCTGACACGTCATTTGATCGCAGTTTATGAAAGGTTCCTGGTGATCATTTTTTAGAGGGACAAACTGCAAATCTGCTAAAAATGTTTGCGGTGAAATATCAGAATCATACATGCCTGTATGTTTTTATATTGGCCCGTTATTATTAAAGTTTTCGCCAAAATTATAAAGATACTAAAATATTTTTGATTTTTAAAATGAAATTGTAATGCTTGTACGAATCAGTAAAACCAGTACACATTTTTATTTGCAACCTTATAGGAATTTTTGTAGCCAAAAACTAATCTTTTTTTTCGGCCATTAAATCTATTCATACTTTCCGATATGTATCATTGGCCTATCCATTTAATTCATTCACAAATGATAAGCAAAATTAACAACTACCAAGTACTTTTTTAATGTCCTATAGATGTTTGGAGGGGATCATTATGAATATTGTTCTCCATATGATCTGAGGGTTCATCTTTGTCTCTTGAAGTCCTATCATTTCTGGTGTACATATTACTAGTAGAACAATCCTGCCACAAAAATAAAGCAGATTTATTTTGAAATTCATATAATATTATCTGTTATCACCAGTGGTGAAATGATGTTGTATCATTCACATTCTTTATCTCTTATTACTGTCTTTGCTATCCAGCCAGAACAGTCCTTGCATTGACAACATTATTTTGGTGTTGTTCTGGTTTTCATTAATTTTGCAGTAATTAGCAGCAGTTACAGAGAGAGAACTTATATTTATTAATTGTGATGTACTAGTCTCATTGTGAATCAATTACTGGCTTAGCTGCCCAAGCAGAACAGCCCTTGCATTACAATTGCAGTCTGATTTTCACTCAGTATAAATGATGAATTGTCATAGACTGGTGGGTCATAAGTATGTATGATTTGTATGTGGGAGAGTGAAATCTTTAAAGGATATCTTTAAATGATTTCTGGTATAAAGATGGTTTGTTGTATGATTTACATTTAGAATCACCTTCTGTCTTTGCTACCCAGCCAGAACAGTCCTTGCCCAACATTTACTTTTGGTTTCTGGTTTTCATTCCCTTTGCAATACCAGCCATCACAGACTGATTGGCCTAAGCACTTGCGCTTATTAGTTGAAATGATGTCGTACCAATCTCATTCTAAACCAATTACTGGCTTAGCTGCCCACGCAGAGCAGTCCTTGCATTAAAATTGCTGTCTGAATTTCATTCAGTATAAATGATGAATGGTCATAGACTGGTGGATCCAAGATATGATTTGGATATATGAGAGTGATTAGATCTTTAAATGTATTCATCAATCCCACAGAAATCTCATTGAGGGCCCAATATAACATAGAAATGTACTATTACTGTGAAGGTTTGGTGTGACTGAGGTGAAAGAATGACCGAAAAGTGACTGACGTTCTACCAATCCATCCAAACAACTTCTTAATAATGAATATTCCAGAATGAAGGGAAATGTGCTCATGACAGGAATGCAAGGTTGTAGAGTTGATTCGCAGTGCAATTAGTGTCAATTAGCGTTCACCTTGGTTTGATGCAGGCGAGCTGAAAGAATGAACGAACGAAACTTGACTGACCATCATTAGGTATGGGTCATCGATCCAGTCCTAAATCTCTATCAATCAATCCAAATTTACTTTTAGATAGCTTCACCATGAACATTCTCATTATTACAAAAGATTATTGCAAGATTCTAGGCTGATTTAGTTTTAGGGTTGGCCAGGTCTGATGCAACCAAGATGAACGAATAACTGAAACTTGACTGACCATCGTCGGGTATGGGTCATCTAGTCCTAAATCTCTGACAAAAATTCTGAACAAACTTCTGTAATGTACACTCTAGCATCACCCTGAATACTCATCATTTTTGTGCAGCTAGTATGCTCCTCGGGGAGTTGAGAATGTGTACAAGATAATTGTTTGGGTCTGAACTGTACCAAATGACCAGGGATAATAATAAGCGCTTAGAGGCTGTTCTGCATACGGTGCTATGCAAATACGATCTATTATTATTATTATAATTTAATACAGAAATGCAAGATTCTAGGCTGATTTAGTTTTGAGAGGATCTTGAGTCTCCGTGTTGACCAGGTTTAGTGTGCCCGACCGAGATGAACAAATGACTGACACTTGACCATCGTTAAATGTGGGTCATTCAGTCCAGTTATTAATCTCTATCTGCCCATCCATCATGCTTGTAACACCAAACAACCTCCTCCTAATCCCATCTGTAATGTAGTGCATCCTGTTTTTAGAGACTGGATTAAATGCATCAAACCACCAATATCTTCACAACTGCTAATTCCATTCACAGCCAGATTAATTTATTTCCTGCTCTTAAAACATGGTACAGTTTCTTAAAGGCAATTTCATATCTTCAATGACCTCAGACCCATCAGGTCACCAGTAAAGTCTTTACATCGTAGTTTGGAGTTTTTATCGAAAAAGTCAATTATTTTATTAAAGTGCATGTAAGTTTCAACAGCAAAACTGTGTTTTGTGTATTTTTTCTGACTTCTACTGTTTCCTGTGCCTATAGTTTGAAGTATTTAATTGAAACTGACAATTTTCAAACATGTGATGTTTGATCAACTCTTTGTATATTTCAACTTTTCAACTGCAAATCTGTCTTATATGTACCTTCTTTTGAACAAACCTGTTGCTCACCAAAAAAAAAAACTTTGTATCCTCCCTTAGACCCTGTACATGATACAGTGGGTTCTTGTACTTCTTGTAGGCAACAGTTTCTAACTTACTTGCGACTTTCTGGAAACACCACATTTGCTCCAGCGACAAATGCTCCTTGGTTTTATTGCAACGCTGATGTCATAGTTAAAAGAAATGGGTCAGGGTTTATTAAACAGGGTTACTGTTGAGATAAGGGTTAGGGTTAGTGTTTTGGTTTTTGATTAGGGTAGTGTTTGGGTTTTAGTTAGGGTTAGGGTTTTGTTTGGGGTTAGAAATCATTGTTGGTTTAAGTGGAGCTGCTGTCGCCCTGAGCAAATGTTGTGGAACCATGTCTACTTTTGTTTCTAAACAGCTCTGATTCTTTCTCTAAAAAGCTGTCATTCTTTCCTCCCCTTGTTCACCTCTTTTCGCCACCCGCCCGTCGTAGAGACCTAGCACCATCCGAAGCTCCCTTCCTGCCATGTTAGATAACCCAGATCCGGTAAGTCTGTCCCTTCTTCACACCTCAAAATCACCCTAAAACTTTCATCATTGTCAGCAGTCCACATCACCGCCGTTGCTTGAATCTCTCCCTTTGTAATCATTTTTTTTTTGCTGCAAAATTTGTGGTAAGAGATTATATTTTCTTTTGAATTTCACAGGCGTCCCTTCCTTTCAAATCCTTTTACTTTTTGCAACATTTTGGAAATGATTTCTTTTCTATAGTTTACACACATGGTAAATACAAATTGTTAGCTGCCATATTCATTCCCTTTATTTGCATAATCTCATCCTTGTCTGTTTTGTATTATGGCCATATTTTCTTTTCTTTTCTTTTACATTTAGTTCAGATTGGTGCTAACTTTAATAAAAAAAGGTTTCATTTTTTTATCCATTTGGTTTCCCCAGCATAGTTTTTATAAAATTGTTAACTTGTATTACTTGTAAACTCATCCTTGCTGTCATACTCATCAAGTCAAATTGCTTCCCCTTTTATCAACAACAACAACAACAAGGGTCATTTAAGGGACACAATCAACATTTATTTTGTTTCTTTTATAGATTGTTTAGTCATTCAGTGACAAAGTGACAAATTTCCTTTTCTCTTTTATGTTTGACAATGTTCCCATTCTCTCCCCTAATCTAAGCAATGTATTTACATTGCAGAGCACTTTGTTTAAGACCTTAAACACTGATTTTAAAAAAGCAACATATCTTTTCTTTTTCACAATTTCCTTTCTTTTCTTCCTTTCCATGGCTTATCCATGTAAAGTAGATGGTTGTACAACAACACGTAACATGTACTTTAATGTCTCTATATAATTGTGCAGTATTATGCTTGTCACTAAATTGTCTCGTATCAATTTGTCTCAAATTTGTGTTGTACGTTCCATGTATTTATGTATTTATTTGTGTTTATCTAATGACTTGGGCTTATAACATATATGTTACTCATTCAAGATGATTTAATTTAAGTAAAACATGCCATAGACTTCTAGCTGAATATTTTTGGGATAAAGTCTATGGGGATTTCTGAAACTCGAAGGGAAAGAGTTAAATGAGGCAGTGATCCTCACCAATAAAGACTTATTCCCAGGTACTTTTCGCTGGAGTACGTACCAACATCAAATCATTGGTAGAGGGTTACTGTACGTACATCTTGTTGATTCCCCAACTACCAATACATGGCATGACGAAATGGTGTATTTATAGCAACTTCTCACGCAGGGAAGGAATTTAAACAAGTGGCCCAAATAGAAATTGTAATCTTTGGCGCTAGCATTCCTGTCTCGATCCATTGTTAACCTAGTATTCCATAATTACCCAAACAAAATTAATGTTCGTTACAGTCTACAGTTATGCTTTTTATTATGTGAGTTAAGTGGCAATGATAGTGATCAACACAGAGAGGGGTGGGAGGTTTCCCATGTAAGTAGACAGATTTGTCAAAGTTAGCAAAATATGAAAATGATGTGCAATCGTAATTTTTTTATAGAGTGCACAATTACTGTTAGCTCTAAGTGCTTAACGCATAATTAATCACTCTAAAGCATTTCAGTACCCATTGTTACATACTATATCTCCTGCATGGGTAAACAAAAAAACAATAAAGTAGCGCAAATATGCTAAGAAGGATCCAATTGCCCCTTTCTGTTGCCCTCCTTCAACATCATAACTATAATTATGATGTTTTGTTTTTGAGTCAGATGTATTGTTTTCAAAAACATTTTTTCTTGAAATATCCAGGGCATAATTGTTAACAGTGAGAAGGATTTGAGTATGGATTAGGCCTGGCTTCACTAGCCAATGGATCAGTTAAACTTACTGATAATTCCATTGAAAATGTAACCCTATCACATAATATGGCAAATATTATTAAAGCAAGTCAGAAATGGTTCCGAAAACACTCAGGCAGGGATATATATATAGTAAAGGTGAGTTTATGAGTTTTACCCAAAACACACAGTGTCACAAAGAAAACTAGGGTTTGTCTGATAAAATAACCTGCTAGTTTCCAACTATGGCATGGCTCTGGCTCTTACTCTTGTTTGGTGAACGACAGCCTCAGCATTGTGATAGCAGGATTGGACTAGAATCTTAAACTCGTGCCAATGAAGCAGCACCTATTGGGTTTGCAGCCGGTATCCTGCTGAGGAACTATTAGCCACCTCTGCATGAGCCACACTATAAATACATCATGTCGTCACCTGCCGTTTGTTTCTCGTGCCTACGGGGGAACCGGGTGGGCTATGTACAAAGTCTATGGGGATTCTAGAATCTCGAAAAGAAACGGGTTAACCCATATCCCTTTGAAATTCTTTGAAATCTCCATAGACTTTGTACATAGCTCACTAGGTTCCCATAGGCAAGGGGTTAAAATGTAGATATACATGTTAGAGACCATTGCCTTTACTAAAACAATACTTCAGTATGAACTCTATGGTAAATCATACAGCATCGTAGTCCCTAGATGCTGATGTAAACAGTGTAGTCTGTTGACGCACATTGGTAATAAGGTTATCAACCCATTCAGGACTGGTCCCGAAAATACTCGGGCTTAGGTCTATGGAGAATGCATATTAAAGCAATATCAATCAGTCTTGAATGGGTTAACCCCATTCAGTACCTGAAAATGCTGATTATGGGGTATAAGGAGAATACATGTTATATGGGCATCTAATTGTCTTCAATGTGTTCCCTTCGAGAACATGGCTGGCCCTGCATTAACTCTATGGGGATTGCAAACTCTAGTAGGGAACAGGTTAAATGCAGGCAGTAAGGAGTGGTGGGGGCGAGGGCCAATTATTGTCGTTACCATGGTACTAATATTTGAGCAATAATTTCATTGATTTGGTTTCTGCGATTCTGAAATCAGCAGTAGATTATAACGTAGTGCCTTGTGAAAGTTGCTAGGATTTGTTTTCTGCCCAAAATTAAAAGTATGTCGATTTAAAGGTACTGCAAGCAACCTCTCTGCATTATCAATTCTATAAATATGTAATGTCACATGCCATTTTGTATCTCAACTAAAAAAAAATGTTGATATTTGGAGACCAATAATGAAAAAAACAAAGATGTGGGATGAAGTGTACGTTGAATTATACAGCATCGCAGTCGTTGGTTGCCGATGTAAACACTGTAGTTCGTTGACGCACATTGGTAATTAAACTATTAACCCATTGCCTATGGGAAACTGGTGGGTTCTTGTATAATCTGTATGGGGACTACGAAATGTAGGGAACCGGGTTAGATGCAGACAATGTGCAGGGGAGAGGGGTTGAGAGTGCTGTTTGTATGCTACGACGATACCTTTATTAAATTTTGCCCAATAAATTACATTGATTGTTTTTCCTGAGATTCTATAATCATCGGTAGATTACGAAGTTGAGACTTGCGTAGTTTGCCGCTGTTATTTTTCGTTCGTCTCAAAGTGAGGAGGATGACGATCAAACGTTGGGTTCAACGTTATCCAGCCAGGATAACTCAGTATAACTATTAGCTACCTCTCTGCATGATCAACACTATATTATATATATATATATATCATGTCGTCACATAAAATTTGACGTATAGAGACTATTATATCCCTTCTATGAATATTCATGAGTATTCTAGAAACGTGATCGGTCAATTGGGGCTCTCACAATAAAAATTATTTTCACTATCAATCTGAAAATCGGAGAATAGTTTTCACTATTTTTGCCCATAGCATGAAAATGACGTCATAGACGCCGGGTGATCATATTGCTCATAGAGATGCGTGTTATAAGCTTCTCTGCGAGTGGAGGTCTTGTTTTAGCTTGCGAAAGATGCTCGATGAGATTTCCCAAAGAGTAATTTTAAAAGAATTTTAAAAGTTCCAAAGAATATTCTAGAGATGCATTCATGTATAACATGGCGGTATTCGAAGGGATATAAAAAAAATATACCAAGCTTTTAGTTCAAAAGTATAGTGGAAATTATATCTGAGGAGGGACTGGCAATAGTTACTATTTTTTTCTCGGGGCTTCGCCCCTCGGAAAAAATAGTAACTATTGCCAGTCCCTCCTCAGATATAATTTCCCACCATACTTTCTCACAGCTTGGTGTATTTGTATGCGCTTAGAGGCTGTTCTGCATTAGGCGCTATATTATTATTATTATTATTATATTGTTCTCCAAATCAAATATCTGGGATGAAGTGTATGTTTAATTATACATAATGGTAGTCAATGGTGATGTAAACATCATATTTTGTTGATGCACATCAGTGATGAGGTTTAAATGATAATACAGTTTTTGTAAACACAACACATAATAATAAAAGCAGACAAAAGACAAGAGATGGGGGGGGGGGGGGAAGCATGTTTGTGTTACCATAGTACCATTATATGCCAAATAAATTACATTGATTGTTTTTCTGAGATTATGAAGTACTGACTTGCGTAGGTGCCATTGTTGTTTCATCTCAAAGTGAGGATGATGTCAAATGTGCATTTGGTTCAAAGATACCTCCCGCTGAGGTTGCTATTAGCTACGTCTGCATGAACGATGCTATAAATGCATCATGTCGTCATTCACCATTGTTTTTCCTTGACTGGTAGACAAATACCATTGGCTTTCCTAATAAACACTTCTGGATAACTGGTACGGAGTGCTATACTGTAGTATATATACATTTACTGGTGTAGACAAAGTAATTTGTGTGACGCCATACATTGCTAATAAAGTCATTTAAACCAAAAGGGGGGGGGGGGGGGGGTCATACCAGTAATGTTCAGCATAACTGCATTATGTGCACACTAAAAGAAATAACTATCATTTCAAACAGTCATGAAACATTACAAACCTGTAAATAAAGACAAAGAAAGTGGTTTACAGAAAAGTTGTCATTTTGAGCAGGTGGTCTTAATACACAGGCTAAATTTTTTGTTTTAGAAGTTTACTTTAAGGATTCAAGAAGAGTGGTCTTTAGAGACAGGTGATTATTGTGCACAGGTTTATAACAGGTTTCACGGCATTAAGACTTCTGTGTATTGTCTGCAATCAGCAGTAGATGAAAATGTAGTTATAGGCTATAAACTATTGCATAATGTGTTTTGCCATTGTTAACCACAGCCAAAAATGTAAAATTTAATCTTAGCAGCTGATACAAAGTTCATTATTTGCAAATAATAAGATAATATTTTTAGCTGCCATGTTGTCATATCTCATTACGGTGCACATATGGTGTACAAGAAAACTGGTCTTCATAGAAAGGTAATAATTATACACAGGTTATTTCTAAAAACAGGTTTCATTGCTTTTTGGTGTTCTAAAATCAGCAGTAGATGAAAACGTAGTGACTGCACAATATGATATTGATTATGAACTATATTAGTATCGCATATTGTGTATTGCAGTTGGTTGCCTTGATCAGCAAAAATGCAAAATTTACTCGTAGCAGCTGATATGAAGTTATTTATTTGCAAATAATGTGATAATATTTTTAGCTGCCATGATGTCATATCTCATTACTGTGTACATGAGTTTGTTTTGTGTGTGCATGGCATACTTGTGTTATATTAGTTATTTTTAGTTTTGGTTCTTATCTGTAAGGAAAGAAAGACGTCATAACCTCTTTATGCAGTGAAGGTTGCATATTAGCGGAAGGTATGCAGCCTTCAGACTAAAATAATTTGTTCTTTTTTTTGTGTAAACAACACAATAAAATTAGAATACAAATATAAATTCAATGTTAAGATGGGGGGAATTATAGTATCAGTTGTTAAGGTGAAATTGTTTGTTTTGCGAATCTTGAAATCCAGACCGTATGATTAATGAGAGTAACAACGTAAGAGATACAACTGATTGTTTGGACTCTATTTTAAGAACATTGTCAGGAAGCTAAGTGTGGATGGTTGTATTTGAACAAGATTTGTCACCGTTAACCCCATCAAGACTGATTGACTTTTGTCTAACGTGTATTCTCCAGTCCTGAATGGGTTAAGGAACATTGGTTACATTTTGCGATGTGAAGTGGGTCAGTGTCTATAACTGGAGCTTTTTTTAGTATCATTTGATCAAATACATTATTTATTTCATGAATGTTATATCCATAACTTATACATTGTAAAGGATAAAACTGTGATTCTCTGGAAGAGGAAAAGGGGACAGTACGGGGAGTTTAGAATAACCCAAGTCTCTTTACAAGTTTTTTTTTAGAATTAAAGCTGTCCATAGACCACTTCAGGACAGACTAACTTTAGATGTGAAGTGGTCAGTGTCTAAGACCAGAGCTTCCTTAGTATCAGTTGTTCCAATACATTATTTCATGAATGTGTATCCAGACCAGTGATTAATGATAGTAACATTGCAATTTGCAAGCGATGCAGCTATAATTCTCATGACTCTCTACTATTTTTAGCCGGTCGGGGAGCTAAGAATAGGTGGGCATATTGGAACAAGATTTGTTTTTCTTCAACGAGCTGTTATGTTTGAAATTGTTTAAACTATAGATGTGAAAGAGGTCCATGTCTAAGACCAGAGCTTCTTCAGCATCAGTTGTTCCAATAAATTGATTCACAAATCTTCTATCTGTACCATTTGATTAATGGGAGTGACATTGCAAGGGATGCAACCATAATTCTTCGGGCTCTCTATTTTTAGGTGGACAGGGAGCTAAGAATAGCTGGGCTTGTTTGAACAAGGTTTTTGTCTAGATCAAAACTAATAGTCTGTTTCTATACTGGTCGAAAAAGTTTTCCTTTAGATGTGAAATGAATCCTTGTCTTACATCATCTATAGGTTCTTCAGCATCAGTTTTTCAAATAGATTGTTTAATGGAAATGTATCCAGACGAGTTGATTAATGATGGTAACATTGCAAGGGATGCAGCTATAAATTCTCAGGGCTCCCTACTATTTTTAGCTCGTCACGGGGGCTAAGAATAGCTGGGCCTATCTATTGGAACAACAAATAGGTATCGATGAAAAGCGCAGTATATCACAATTGCGCTCATATGATATGACACTGTCGCATACCAGTCATCTTGCTATGCTATTTCACGTGCGTGCCCCCCCCCCCCCCCCCCCCCACCACCACCAATAATTTGCCCCCAAACAATAAAATAAAAAAAAATAAAAAAAGTGCCCCCCCCACCCTAAATGCTTAAGCTTCTAGAAATTAACAAAGAAATATCTAACAGCAAATCGAGGGGGCACAGTTCCCTCCATCATAATTGAAATCAAGTAATGCCCCCCCCCCCCCCCCCCGTTTAATTGTGTGTGCGTAGGGTTGACTCTCGCTACGCCCCTGGGGGTGTTTCACAAAGAATCAAAGTTGAACTTAACTTTATGTTGGACCTTAGTATTATGGAAAGTCGTTAATTGCTTTGTAAACTTGTTGGAACCCTTCTTTTCAAAGGCCTACATTTTTATTGAAATCAGGAATATTTGTTAATATTACCATGGACCCTACTTGGGTCCATGATATTACCGAGGAACTTTGGAATTATTGATATCAAATCTTTTTTTCAAAGTATCAAATATGTGTATTTGTGGCTTTTTAATAAGTTTGATTCCAAGTCTACAAATGGCTTTCCATAATTGTTAGGTCCAACTTGGAGTTATAATATGTTCAACTTTGAATCTTTGTGAAACACCCCCTGATTCTTAGCAGCTGACTGAAATTGATGAGAATGTTTTGAATGTAGCATCAAGGTTGATCATCATCATGCTGTGGCGAAATGTTGGAATTGTAGAGTTGACTGGAAGAATGTAATGCGATGGAGGTGGGCGTTTAAAGGGATCTATAGTGACTCTGTTGACAGTGCGCAAAAACTGACAAAGGGAAATACTTGTGTATTTCTGTGATCTGATATGTCATCTCAGTGATGTGTGTTAATTCTGTGGTAAATGAATGACATCGGATCGAGTAATGAGCGAAAATGCAAAGTGATATTTACTATTAATTTCGTTGCACTAACTTTGTACAAAGTTGAGAGTCACCCAGGGAGACTTTCAATTCTGAGCACTTCAATCACAAATATCTTTATAACGACAGAGACATTTTGAAAACTGTCTCCTGTTCCATGCTTCTATTGTTGATACAAATACAACAACTTATGTGTGAACCACTAGAATTCTAGGTAAGTTTTGTGGATTTTGACAATGTTACCGTATCCCTTTAATATGAGATGCAGTTAGCCAAATCATCTCTGACAAGCCTTGAAGACTATTGTCACATTACATCTTCCTGGTGTCATAATGTTAGAGCTATAGGTGGGTGTTTAGTTGTAGACGCATTCTGCTAAATCATGTCTGACATGGCGCGAGACTAGTTGTCACATTAAATCTTGTAATGTCTTTATAATGTAACTTTTGTTTGTATTGTATTAGGTTTATTGATGACAAACGAATATCACTAGCGATATTATTTTCGATTTATTGATGTTGATGGGAATTATGGTGTTTTGTTTTATTTTCGCTAAATAAATGGATGGAAAAGTACAATGTGACCAAGGTGGGTGTTTAAATTGTAGATGGACATAGCAATATCATGTCTGCACTCCTCATGACCAAGCTGTCACATTTTATTGTTTTTAGTATTGTTAGTATTGTTTGTTTTTAGTATTGTTAGTATTGTTAGTATTGTTAGTTTGTAAGTGTTCTTTTTCTAGCAGACTGAATTTAATTTAACAATTCATTGATAGCGAGCTCTGTATTTCATTGTAGATTCAGAGTGCAAAATCGACACCCCTCATGACTATTGTAATGTTTTATATTTGGAGTGTTATAATGTGAAAAGAATTGAATAAGAAGAATAGAATGAAAAATGTAAATTGAAGTGGGCATTTATTTGTAAATGGAGATTACAAAATCATTCCCGATATGTGCTTTCAAACCGTTGTCTTGTTTAATTTTTATTTTGTTTTTTTACACCTGGGATAGTATCAAATGGTTGTTCAATATATAGTTTGGATAGATGATAGACAATGATTATTGTTCACATTTATCAAATGAGTCTTGATATACTAATTCTAAAACTTCTAACATTTTAACTAAATGTTGTATTTTTATACTAGCAGTGTTGACTACAATCATGCATGGTTAAAATTTGAATGAAGATAACCGATTGTCTAACTTTTTAAACTCCATTATATTATACTTTTTTAAAATATGATATGTTCAAAGTGTCATAGTTTTAATATTTCAATGTGATTTCCTTTTCTGTTTGTTTGGGGGGGGGGGGGGGGGGGATTATTGAATGTAATGGGAGTGATGTGAATGTTTGGCTGTGAATTGAATTACCAAAATGACAGATGACATTCTTCAAGACTATTGTCACATTCTTTTCTTAAACATGACTTATAATGTTATTGTCAGCGTGAAAAACATTCACTTTGAATGTTTCTACAAATGAGTCATATCATTTATTACCTTTCGAGACTTTTGAGGTAATTCTTCTTGCATTGTATCATTTTTATGTGAATGTTCTTCTTTCAAAAATGTTATGTTGAGTGGGGTATAAAGTAAACTGAAGTTTCATCAAATAACAGCTGATATGCCTCAAGCCGATTGTCACATTTTTGTTTTCCCTTCAAACAGTCATAATGTTACTTTCAGTATGAGAACGAACCGCAAACCTTTAAATGTTTTATTATATAAATATGATACTATTTATAGCTTCGACATGAAACATGAGTTGGGCGTTCGCTTATAATACATCGCATGTCACCGAACCATGCCTGTTACCCATCATAAACAGTACTGTCACATTTTATTCTGAAAAGTTTCAAAAATGTTGTTCCAATGACATTGTCGCTTGGCATTGTCACTGTTGCCGAGTTGAGTGGAATCAGAATGAAACATAGACTTAGAAGTTAGAGAAGTCATTTGTAATTTGTCACCACATTTTGTCCGCCACGCCTTGAGATAAATAGCATCATATTTCATTCCTTCGTATATTCATGATGTCGCTTTATAAGGGATATAAAAGAAACTTGTATATTTGAAATGTTGATGTGGTGGAGGTGTCAAATTAAAACTAAAAGATAATTAAAAGTGAAACTATGTAGAGTTGAATATTCTTTCGAAACTGAAACTTTTCTTGAGATGAATGTGTCGCATGGAAAATAAAATGAACAAATAGAAAGTGAAATGGATGAAGGGTTAGATAAATATTTTACATACTTTGGGTATTCTATTAAAAGACAGCTGAGAATTTCAACACCTTTAGGCCCCTGTTGCAGAAATAGATGCAATCGATTGTAATGTTGCAATTAATGGCAAGTCAGATCATGTGACTATATTCACAAATCTGGTTGGTTCGAATGTGCATATTTTCTTACTTGCAATTGATTGCAACTTTACAATCGATCACAACTCTTTCTGCGACGGGGCACTGAAGTCACATTCCAGCCATATAACTGTAATATTTGATGTTTTTCTCCATAGGAGTTAATTGATTAATCCTATTAATCAATGTGCTTAATAGCATTGGTATCTCTCAATAAGTACAAAATCGTTTTTGAAATTAAAAAAAGTATGCAGGGACTTTGAAGGGAATCATTCTAATGACGAGAACTGATGTAACGGGAACAAATCTTCAAAGTGAATAGGTTAAAAGAGTTTGTTTGAGTCTTCCTTTATCCATGAGCATACTACTACACATGTGGGTGGGCATGTCATTGGCATTAATTTGTTCAGTTATAAAACATAATATTAATAATTTGTTATTCTAAACTTGGGTGTAAGAAAATATTATAAACATAATTGTCCTGGATGTAGAATATTACTACATCTGTGGGTGGGTGGGCAAGTCATTGACTAACAGTAATGTTTACTCTATCCATGACAGTTATTAATCCAAGTAATATTGCCTCTAGACTTTGCGATAATGTGACAAATTTGTCACAAAAGTCAAATGTGTGATTGAAGAAAATGCCTCTGTCTAGATATTTGGATTGGGTTTTTTCAAGATATTTTCAGCTCATTTTTGCAATGGTTTTTCCTAATAATGATACCATCGTTAAATTTAATTTTAAATGTGGGTGGGCACCTATGGATCCTAAAGAATATGACTTCACGTATGGGAGGGCAAGACCTTGACTATTAGTAATAATGTTTATACCATCAGTAGCAAAATTATTTTGCATCTAGTCTTTTGAGGTACACAAAAGTCAAGTGTGTGAATACCCCTTTGCAGATTCTTGTTGCGCTTTCTTAAACTTTCTTAAAATTGAGATGCATCGTTTGAGTAGTTTTGTTAAAAGACTGCTTGTTGGTTTGGGTTTTACAGACCTTGAATAATAAATGAGAAACAAATTTGAGACTTGAGAACATGATTCTAGTCCGGTGAATTGTTGAAATTTATTTCATACTAATTCATGAATACTGTATTAATGGTTTTACTTTTTTTAGAACTACATATAAGGCCGAAGAAACATTGGCCTGGAATCTACATAAAGTGGATATTACATCAAATCAATTCATCTGAACTAGCTAGTTTTTATCTATGATTTCAATACCTTTTGTCCTGTTTAGTGTCTGAAAGTGCAGAGAGTTTGTGCAAAATAAAGTACATAGACATATCTGCTTGTGTCTCAAAGTTCAGATACTTATCATTTGACTTAAGAAGTGAAAAGGTCTAAGGAAAGTTGATGTTAAATTAAATCAATTCATCTGAACTTACTAATTGTTATTTGTTCTATTTCATATCTACAATCACAGAGACACTTTAAATCTCCTCTGAGTTTAATTCTTGTTCATCCTATTTATTGTTGTTTGTGAATAAAGTACAGGGACTTATCTGTGTGTGTCTCTCAAAGTACAGAGACTTATCGTTTGACTTAAAGAAGCGAAAAGGTCAGACGGGGATCGGGGCTATTTAGTTTACACGTCCCTGAACTTGACTCCATTAGCTTGGCACGCTGACAAATCTATCAACAGATGCCGACTCTACCTGCTACCTCATAAATACAAATAAACACAATTTAACTTTTTTGGAGGGAAAAATTTGTGAACACGTTTACATGTAGATTTGAATTAGTGTCAATTAATTAATTAATTCCATTGAATTATTAATTGTCTATGATTGAAGTAAATTAGTCAGTAATGGATGTGATGTTGCCAAACTGGACTTCATTATCATCGCCTCTCGTGAGAGTGATAAGGGCGTTAAGTCAATTTTCATTGAAATTGAGTTATGCAAGCCATTTTGTGTGCAAGCCTTCTCTGTGTGATGTCAAATTTTCAGAAAATAATTATTTCTAATTTGAGAAAGATTCATCAGCAATTTAAGAGAGTAACATAGGGTTTCTACAAGGCTGCCAAAATTGTACATGATTATCTCCATAGTAGAAAAAGTGACTTATCGCCCTCCTCTTTCTCAACTGATGATTGGCACTCTGATATTAACTCATCAGCATATTTTTTCTCAAGTATCAGCTTCTCTCCTGAAGAAAAACAAACTTGGCTATTTTATTGTTTATTTATCGCTACTAATTACTTCTTTTAGAATTATACTTTGGAGGGAAATTAATTGTGAGTAGATATGGACTATTATTGAATGAATTGGTTTCATTTATTTCCATTTATTTGCCGAAAGCAATGCTAGCAGGGAATGCGCTGTAAAAATAATTACTTTCTCTTCCACATTTTTGAAAAACAAACTGGCATTTCTACTCTATTAGTTGTATTTACTGTACTGATATAAATATCTTGAGATATTTTGATTTCAAAGGTATTATCAAATATCAATTATAGTAATGAATTCTATTGAGTTCCTTTGTTCTTTTTTTTAAAAAGCGATGTAATATTGTCACGCTGAAAAAACCTGTCATCACATCTCGACCTTAGCTGTTTTATTCCTCCCCTGAAGCAAATAAACTGGCACATTTAAATACTTGATTGTGCGAACCCATCAGAATAAGAATTTAATTGCTAAGAACAATGCCCAATTTCCCTGAATTTGACAGGATTGTTGTTAACCCATTGCCTATCGCAACCTGTTGAGCCCTGTATTAACTCCATGGGAATTGCAAAGTCTAGTAGGGAACAGGTTTATCAAGAATTCTGACAATTGTGGTATAATGCATAATTTTCATATAATCTAGCCTGAGTATTTTGGGGACCAGTCCTGAACTGGTTAATAAAGACCATACACCTTAGCTTTGATCCCTATCCAAAAGAACATAAACACTGTATCCGTTTGTTATCGCTTCCTGGAAACATTACAAAAAAACAAATAATAACATTTCATGCTTTTTGTTTGTGCTAACCATAAACAAGAAATCTATATAAACATTCCACAGGATATGTACGTAACATTCCTGAACTTGAAATACATTCCTACACAGACTTTGTACACTTTGAGAAAATAAACTTCTTTGATCGCTTCTTGGAAACCATGAACCATGAACAAATAAAAAAATTAAAAATATGTAATACATTTGATAAATAAATTATGTAACATCCCTAAACTTGAATTGCATTCCTACATGTATAGATCTTCCATGGAGATCTATCACTTTCTAAGCTTTAAAGCGGTCCAGTAACTTTGTTGAAGTGTAAGATCTTGGTATAACATGCATAATTTTCTTATAAGCTAGCCTGAGTATTTTGGGGAACAATCATGAACTGGTTAATACAGATCATACACCTTAGCTTTGATCCCTATCCAAAAGAACATAAACACTGTATCCGTTTGTTATCGCTTCCTGGAAACATTACAAAATTGAACAATGAACAAATAATAACATTTCATGCTTTTTGTTTGTGCTAACCATAAACAAGAAATCTATATAAACATTCCACAGGATATGTATGTAACATTCCTGAACTTGAAATACATTCCTACACAGACTTTGTACTCTTTGAGAAAATAAACTTCTTTGATCGCTTCTTGGAAACATTCTAAAGTAGAGCCATGAACAAATTAAAAAAGACAAAATATGTAATACATTTGATAAATAAAATATGTAACATCCCTAAACTTGAATTGCATTCCTACGTGTATAGATCTTCCCTGGAGATCAATCATCATTTTCAAAGCTTTAAAGGGATCTAGGAACTTTGTTGAAAAAGTGATGAATGGTTGATACAATGTATATATTGCTGTCATCTTCTAACAAAAGGGAAATTAAAAAAAAAATGAAACCTATCCCTTGCCTCTATTGTTAATGCAAACACAACAAGGATGAGGGAACTGCTAGAATTCCAATTGCATTTTGAGGATTTGGACAATGTTAACACTTCCTGGAAACATTTCAAGTAAGACATTTGAAATAATGTTATGCTCTTGAGTTTGGATTTCATTACTACATGGACAACATTTTCAGGATATCTTCTTTTCTTACTTTTTTCTTTGGTCATAAGAAAATAAACTAGCACATTTAGCCAGATCTGTTTTCACTTCTTGACAAATCTTGATTACAGATGTTTTTTGTAGAACCATAAATAAACCCAAAACACATTCTTTTGAGAGATGTGATATCCACTGAGCTTCACTGCACATTGATCGTGTGAAACATGTGCTGTTTAACAACTCAGATGGCAGCATAATACCCATTTTCCATATCATTGATGTAAAAAAAAAATGACTGCCCCTCAGATCAAATGAACTGATGAAGAGGGGAGAGGAGGAGGGGAAGATCAACGAAGAGGGGGGAGATGGAGAGGGGAAATAGGGAGTGAGGTCTGGGGAGAGGGGTTGTGGGGTTTGAAGCTCTGGTGAGGCTGCCAAGTCGTGTATACTACAATGGTAACAATCTACTTCTTGGCAATAACCTTGATGCAAATCAGTCATTTGGCTCATCTTAAAAATCCATTTATCAATTTAATTCCAATTCAAGGAAGTATTTCCTCTGGAAAACCTAATAAGGACGATTTAAAAGGGCCTAATATTTGGCTAATTTGCAATAAGGAATTAATTCATTCAGAGAACCTTGGAGGTTGTCAAGAGGAAATGGAACGAGGAGGGAAATTTTGCCCGATCATTCACGAATCAGTGATCATTAGGACATCTGTTCAGTTTGATTGTTTGTGTGTGCTTGCGCATATGTGTATGCGTGTGTCTTTATATGCATGTTTGTGTAGCTGTGCATGTATTTGTGTCTTGATGTCGTGTGTATGTTTATGTGTATGTCATTGAAGGACAATTTGTGGTCAATTACAAGTAAGATTTCGCTTCAGGCAAGTGACCTTTTTAGTGATCAAACAATAAAACAAGATATTCAAATGATTGATCTTCAAAAGATGGAGCCATCATTTTGCTCATTAGTACCATCCTCCTTTCCATTATCACCCCTCTACATCCATATCTTCATCATCCTCAAGCTTCCACTTCTCCTCTTCACTCTCCTCGTTTCTTCCTTTGCCCTGGACTTTGTTCTACTCATCCTTTTATCCCTCTCTGTACTTCTCTCCAATTTGTCATGCCCCATTTCCTTCATTTTCTCTTTACTCTATCTCCCTCCTTCTCCACTTTCTCCTTACCTTCTCCCTTCTCTGTCTATATCTCTCCTCCACCCTTCTCTCTCTCATCACTTTCTCCTCACCTCCTCTCTTCTCTGCATATCTCCCCTTCATCTTGTTTCTCTATCTCATCACACTCTCCTCACATCCTCTCTTCTCTGTCTATCTCTCCCTTCATCCTTTTTTCCTCTCATCCTTCCTCACTTCTCAAATTATACCCTCTCTCTTCTTCCCTCTTCCATTTGTTCTCACTTCTTCATTTTTCTAGATTTTGTATTCCCCTTTTTACCTGCAAATGTCTCATCTTGTCTCTATATTGTTACAACTTGTTCCTCCTGATTACCTATTTTTGTATTTTTTGTCTCATCATCTTGGTATACATTTGACTTGTTCTTTCTCTCTTTTGTTCTGCATCTCTTACCTCTATCACAGTCCATTTTTGCAACCATTATGCCTAATACATTACCATGCCAGGACAGGTTTATTAAACACCATTTCCAATTTGGGCAAAAGACAAATTATACATAACAGACAAAATATTTGTGTAAAAATTGCATTCATGCTTTTTATTACAAACATTGCATGTATATTCTATGTTGTGCAACTATGATCAGTGTTTGGGTGAAGTCATTGGAGAGGAAATCCCAGTCAATATGAATTTCTACATTCATTATCTATTCGTATAAATTATTTTCTGACAGTTTTGTGGGAGTCAAGAAACAACATATAAACTCTTAGACACTAGATGGCGCTCTTACAATAATGATAAGCACAATATCAACATAATACCCTGTTTCATGAATGTATGTGAAATATATCAATAATGAGCATATAATATATTATTTTGTTTAATTGTTACTAAATGCTATTTTAATGCAAGAATGTATGCATAATTTATACAAAAGATAAAATGGATGGCATCTTAAAAACAAAACAGAATATGCAAATTAACAGGTTATATTTCATAATGCACAACATAAATACAAATAAAAATAATAATAGATACAATCTCAACTACTTCAATATAATACAACATTCAAACTATTTACATTTTTATACTTGCATTATTCAGGAGGCAAGATAGTTAATATTTCTTTTTGAGGTGACCTGAATGCATAAAAGAAGTATTTCAACCATAAGTTATTTTATAACCAATAAATACAAACATAATATGATACCAACATCGGAAATGCAACCGTTGATAGGTCATGAATTTAAAAAAAAACATACATTTTAATAATAATGAAACACTTTCCAAAACATATCACATCCATACAGCATGTTGGGAAAAAAATACTGCTTATTTGCTTTTACAACACGTATAAATAATACATTTTTACTTGAAATATAAATAATAAATAAACATGGTAAATACTTATTACTGGCAACACTTTCTCTTGTCAAATATAGTGTGTTACAAAAACCAAAATGGATACCATTCCATAATGATGTATCCTTAATAAAAACATATCCTTAATGCATGCGGCATCCTAGTATATAGTCTTCATGTAGTAACTGTCATTTCTGCCCTGACAAATTTCCTGCTAGGGTTGAAAGCTAGGCTCCAAGCGACTCTTATTGTATCCTTAAAGGGGTAGTTGAGTTTTGGTATAGAGGGTGCTGCACAACATAATTTTGTCAAATTTGAAAGAGCATACAATTTTAATGACGTAATAAACCCTTTTTGATCAAAAATGTGAATAGCGCATTTCAGATGAGCCTTGTTATGTAATTAAGAAATCCCATATATCCAATATTCCGTTATCATAAACCTAAATATGAAATAATGTTATGAAATATCATAAACCTAAATATGAAATAATGTTATGAAATATCAAAATCTGTAATAACAAAAATGCATTATCGTAAACACAAATAGCACTTTCTGGTACAACCTTGTTTTGGAAGTTTAAAAATGTGTAATATCAAAAAATGCATTATCGTAAACCTGAATAACACATTTTGGAAGACCCCCATTATGGTAAAAAGAAAACTATAATGTTAAAAAAGCTGTATCATAAACCTAAATACCATACTTTGGAAGAGCTTTGTTTTGAAATTAACAAGAGGCAGTATCATAAACCTGAATAGCATATTTTGGAAGAGCGCTGATATGGAATAAAGAACATCATCATGTTTAAAAAGACAGTATCATGAACCTGAAAAGCATACATTTGGAACAGCCTCTTCATTTAAAAAAATCTAAAAAAATAAAAAATAACTTTTTTATGTGAGAACCTCCCCCATGATAGGAAAGTCCACAGCCTGTGCAGTGTCCACCCCCTGGTAGTACGGTCTGTTCCTCTCCACGCATCGTTGGTAGTCGTCGGCACGGTGATACCATCCGCAAGACCGGTCCTCCTGCATCACGCAGGTGGCATAGAGGGCCTGGCAGTCCTCCACTCCGTTCCGCAGGGCCGGCATGGGGTCGTAGATGCAGCCACTGCTTGCCGTTGAGGGGTCGCTTGGTTGCCACGCTCGCATCGTTGACTGAATCTAGTTTAGGAGGAACAAGAAAGAAAATGACAAATTAGCATCAGTATCACTGAATGAGTTGTGGATTATTCTTATTTTTTAAAATTTAATTGTTGATGGCTGTTAATAATGTAGTAAGTATTTTAAATATTTTAGGTGAAATGTCAGAGTAAGCCATTTCATATAATTGTTTTTAAGACTGCTACCAAATAGTGGTATCATAAATCAGAAAACAAAACGTTGGTATTGGAACACGAATAATGTGAGAAAACATTAATGTATTTTATCGTCTAATGAACTATGATATAATATATATTTCTGACATTTCTTTGCATCTAGGTTAATGGCAGCCAATGCTACGCAGTGAATTATTCATTCAACTATCATATGCCCTCTGCCAAAATATTTGTGTGACTTTAATGCTCTCTAAAATATTCTTTATCTACCATTATTTTGCTCCTTTGAACGATTGAGACATTTCATGAAGAAATTGAGATGTTAGCATTAAGATTTGTGAAAGTTTAGCGAGACATGCATGCAGGAATGTGATCGTTGAGAATTGGTTTCATTTTCAGTGTCTTCCGTTGCAATGTTGATTTATGTTCCTGCAGTCAAAGAGGTTGTGTTGTTTTCTTGGCTTGGATTCAATATAATTCATGAAACCTTTGTATGCTCAGGAATTTGAAATTGGAATTCTGATATTCCATCACTAAACCACCACCCACCTTTGTTAGTGCATTGTTTGACTTTGAAGCTAAAACAAAAGTAGACTTGTCTCGTGTTCACACACAAAAATTTAATCCCTTAATCATGACCAGAGAATCAGCAGCTGACTATAGAAATCAGCTGCTGATTAGCTATACGATGAAATTCGTGTGTCTGAATGCTGATTAACGAAACGACGTATCGTTAGTCATGACTAACGAAACACGGGTTTTATCGTCGTTTCGTACGAGAGCTGACTATAGAATCACGCTCTTATCACGCTCGTATCGTTAGTCATGATTCGTTAGTCATGATTCTCTAGTCATGATTAAGGGATGAAAATGTTTGTGTGTGAACACGCTGTTGGAAACATGAGGAATTTTCACTATCGCACATCAAGGTATGTGACTGGTATGTGACTTCTGGGTTAACCTGTTGCCTACGGTTAATCTGTTTAGAACTGGTTCTGAACATTTTAGGAAATGAATTTACACTAGCCCATGTACGCCTCAAATCCTCCCACTTGTGTTCAGTACCATGCAAATTCTAGTCTCAGTGGCAGATCAGGATTTTAATCATACTAGAATCTGGTACTGTACTGTATGAGTTGACGTGAGAGCGAACGTGTGGCACATGCACGCAGGTTGAACCGTGACATCTTCACTACTATAATTATTTGGGCATGTGATTGAAAAGCCATTAATGTTTAATTGTCCATATTTTCTCCTGCTAAAAAAAATACATGATTGGCAGAGGTGGGTGGTGGTATGATATGATATGAATTCCTGAGCATACTAGGTTTATCCATAAATTGAAAATTCCCAACCAAGAAAAAAACACTTTGATTTGAAGTAAATCACGTACTGGGTTGAATTATGATGTATACAAAGTTTACTTGCGTTCAACAACTTTTAGATATCAGACATTATCTCCTCCAAAAAAAATTTGGCTGTGTCAGTGAGAATAGTATTCATAATTTGAACACATCGTAATTTCTCTCTCAATGATAATAATATTAATATTAGATGAAAAACAGCTTTAAGACTTACCATGCATTGGTCACAGTATTTGCTATAGAAGTTCTTTAGTCCCTGTCTCTGCTGTATGGTCACATCTCTCCACACCTCCACCCAGTCGCAAGAACTGATGTGTAGCTCTCCATCCACCAGCTTTCCTGTGAGAGGCAGAAGGATTTAAGTCAATGAAGACAAATTTGTACTTGTGCAGCATACAAAAACTGATACATAACATTTGCATTATCATGAGATCCTTCAAATCCTCTTTGTTTTATTTTAAAACTAGAGAGTTTTTTCGCCTTAATCTCTCCTAATTTTTCTCTGCATTAATTCATATAAAGAATTGTGGTGTTTGTGTTTTTAAAATGCACACATTTATTAACTTGTTCACTACTTCTCCATTGAGTTAACACAGGACCTACCAGGTTCTTATAGGCAATGGATTAATGCAATAACAGAACTGTTTTTTGTTTGTATATCATTAATTCAAACAATTTGATAGTTCCAGTATAATTATCAAATAACTTCAGATATTCTTGATGGTAGTATAAAAATTGTAAAAATATTGACCCAAAATAAAATATGAATTGGGTTTCCAAACATTCCATTTGTCAAACTTAATGATTTCACAACTTTGAATAATAAGTTATATTTCTTACCAGTGATGAGGTATTTTGTGTCCAGTTTGAGGTTGTGAGGTCCGCACAGACTGTCGCCAGGTGAGGTAAGGATCTCGACAGGTGCGGGGTTCTTGATCGCCCCCTCCTTCAGATTCGCGTTCCCCTTGTACACCCTCTCTATGTTGACGGTGTACTGGAATTGACCAAAGCGCCCTCTGAGTTGGATATCGTTCACTGCCGTCTTTTGGAGTACATGTCCGGAAAGAACTAAAGAGAGAGAGAAAAAAAAGTGTGTTAAATTTAAGATAGCAATCATACTCAATCAAATATACATTAGTTCTATGTTTTTTATCCTCACATGCTTTTGGTTTAGAACAAAATAATTTTGTTTTCTACATTATTGTTTATCCTCGATCTACTCCTCATTTTATTTCAATTTTATTTTTTATTGAATTGTTCCCTTGTTTTATGCAGCTCAAATGATGGAAGTTCAAGTTATTAGCTAGCCCTGTAATGAACAAATAGATGCAAGTCTAAAATGGATATTAAATGGATTCTTTTTAAATGTCAGTTCCAGTAATCAGTTATAATTGTATTCTTACCAAAGTCAGAAAGTCAAATGAAAGTAATGAACTATAATCCTGTAATAAATTAACTGAAGTAAGTATTAAAAACACAATTTTAAATACCAAGAAATCAAAATTTCCTGTGATCAATCATGATTCTTACCAAAGTCGGCCTGGCAGAACTGTTCCTGCGGATGGGATGACGAGCACATACAGGCAAGAGCAGCTGGCAGTGTTACCATGACAACAAACATCCATTTCAGGGGAAGAGAAGAAGATAGTTTCAAATTATGAGATGCCATTTTTTTTTCAACAACAACAAAAAACTTGACGATGCGATATTTCAGATCTGCGTTCCTATTTCAGCCTTGTTGGGTATAGAGATCTAAGATCTTGAAGTGGCCTGAGTTATTATGTCCAGCGACGTTAATGTCCAGATATCAACTGACCGGCAAGAGAGACTTGCATGGAGTATAAAAACTACTCGATCTCCTCACCATGAACAGCTTTGGTTAATTGTTAACTGCGGTTGTAGTATCACAATTCACAAGGCTCTTCCTTTGTGTGACCTCCACCCCCTGTGAGATTATGTAATAATTGGCCACGCTATCTGGATCTTTCAAGATCGGCAGAGTCATTGCACTTTGTCACTAAACAAACAATTCTTGGTCGACTCCTGTGGTATACAACAAGAACAGGATTGCAGATGATGATGTAATGAGCATGACATTATTAATAAGATTTTAAAGAGTGCATTATTTCCTTGAGTGCCGATGTCACATAATTGCATAATGCAATCCACACAAATGCCAAAGAGCTGTAAAATATAGAAATTATGGAAAGTAATGAAATAACCGGAAGAAAAACAGGAAGTTAATTGAAAACCAAAAGTAATTTAATACTATTACAGAAGCTGGAGTTTCTGCAAAAGAAGCTCGGTGCATAAGCTTGTTAGATTTGTTTGAATGTCTTTTATTTTTAACACAATTATTCAACATTAAATCATAGTCAACAGATGTAGTGGAAAAGCTTTTAATTCATCTTGAATAAGAATCAAATCTAAATAGAATTGCAATGTCACCCAAATGTATTTCATATCTCTCTTTTTTATCATCTAGGGGCCTCACATTCCAATGAGAGATAATCTTCCCTCTTAATTAACTAGTTTGAATGTTTGTGCATTCATCAGGGAAATTCCATTCTCGTGGGAGATGGGGGTATGCAATCTGTCTGTAAGAGCCCCAAATTCTGTGGGTGGTGTCATTGACGAGAACTATTGACCAATCTGATTAGAGATGACGTCTTTCGGTAGATCACCGGATTTGTCGCACTTCCGTAAGAGCTGACCAAAGCTGGACCATTCTTGCATCAGTTACAGTTATCCTTTTCATACCAAGATTCAACATCTAAACCATTTCAGAACCAGTATTAAAAAAACCTTAGCTTAACTTATGCCTGAACAAGATGGTTGATTTAACATACAGTCGGCCCATACATGTTGCCATGGTAACCTAAAGTCCCTTGCATCACACATGAACATATTATTTATGCTTTGGATGCCTCACTTTTCATAATGTGCTTAATGTTTCAATGATTTGAACTGGATGTTTTGTTGGTTTCTCACCAAAGTTGCACCATTCCCTTTGAGTTTCTGAAATTACCATAGAATTTATACATAGCCCACCAGGTTCTAACTAGTCCTGGATCTGTTCCGAATCATCTCATAGGTCCTGGATCTCTTTTGAATCATGTCATAGACCAGTTGTATTTTAGAACATTTCGCAACATAGCCAATATTGTAAGCCTTAACAAAGGCAAAGTTAGATAATTTCTTGAGTCTTGACCATTTCAGAATTAACATACGATGTGAAGAGGGTCTGTGTCCATTTCTTCTATTGTCTGGATGGATTGTCCAGGGTAAACATGGGCTTCATAAAGGGCGGCTCATTCTAGTTCCTCGGAGCTCACTCCTTGCTAGTTCTGTAATTGACTTGCCACTGCCATGTGTCATTCATAAAAAGGTCATCAATGGGAAAATGTTCTTCACACATTTTTTTGTCAGTTCATTCATGTCATTTTCATTAACTGTTGGCTGCTCTTCAATTGTCTGGATGCGTCGATAGTCCTGCATGGGCAAACAAAATTATGTAAGATTGCAAAAGATCTCCTTGCTAGTTCTCGGATTGTCTCTACACCTTTATGTGTCATTGATGAAATGTTATTAATGGGAAGATATTTTTCATACAATATTTCATTTAAAAAAAAGTTTTTCACTCATTGTTAGCTATTCCTCATTTGCCTTTCATAATGATTTGATAGTCTTCGGCAAACATGATTATTTCAGATTGCAAATTTCAGCTCATACAGCTCCATACTATTTCTGAGATTGTTTCGCCACCTTCATGTATTATTGATTAAAAGTAGTTCTTCATACACTTTGCCAATTTTCAGTTATTGTCCCCTACTTCTATATAATTATTGTCTTGATAATGTGAAACTGATGTTTCACAAAGATCCTATGATAACTTAACTCTAAGTTGGACTTTAAAAGTATAGTAAGCCATTTGTAGCCTTGGAACAAAATATACTAAAAAGCAAAAATGCAAGTATTTTAGACTTTTCATAAATTTTACATGAAGAACATGCCAATTGGAATCTCTTTGATAATAGAAAAATATTTATGAATTGAAACAACATTTAATGCCTTTTAACCCGTTGACTACGATATTATGAAATCTCCATAGACTTTGTACACACCCCACCCGGTTCCCGTAGCTAATGGGTTAAAAGGACTTTTATAATTTGTTTTCAAAGAAACTGACGGCTTTCCATACTGTTTAAGTCCAACTTAGAGTTAAGTTCAATTAATAGGATCTTTTGTGAAACAAGATTCGGCTTCATAGAGCTCTCTCTGAGCATATTCTGAGATAGATGTCTGACTGGTCACCTTCATGTGTCATTGATCAAATGTGATTAATGGGAAAATGTTCTTCACACACTTCGTCAGTTAATTCATTGTCATTCTCATGTATTGTCCGCTGTTCCTTAATTGCCTTGATGATTTGATAGTCTTGGGCAAACAAAATTACATAAGATTTTCAAAATCATAGCACTCCATGATATTTCTGAGAATGTCTCGCCACCTTCATATGTCATTGATAAAACACAACTGTGTCAGTTTTCATTCATTGTCAACTGTTCCCTTTAAATTGTCTTGATGATTTGGTATTCCTAGGTAAATAAAGATTCTGTAATATTGCAAACCAAAAATACAATTTTCGTTTCAAACAGTTCCTTGCTAGTTCAGAGATTTCATTGCTTCCTTCATGTGTCATTGTTTTTGTTTTTTGTATTGATAAATTGATAGTCCAGCTTGCTAATGCATAAAATGTTGCAATCGACTTTAAAGTTGCGAGTAATTGAAAGTCAGAACTACATGTAAATGCCGGTATTTGATTAGTTGAAAAGTGCATATTTTCTGACTTACAATTAATTGCAACTTTACAATCGATTGCAACTCTTTCTGCAACGGGTGTGCTGGAATATCAAATTATCAAACGGCAATGAATGAAAAGATTGCTGAAGTATTATAAAAAAAATTAAAATGACAATGACACATGAAGGGGCCCTGGGAAAATAAGATTATGTAAGATTGCCATTTTCAGCTTCGAAGAGCTCCCAGCTAGTTCTGAGATTGTCCTGCCACCTTGATGTGTGTTTGAGCAAAGTTAATGATGAAAAACTAATCTTCAGACATGTATGTTAAATAAGTTCGTGGACATACCCATGTATTCTGTTTGCTTCTTCAATTGTCTATATAAATTGATTGTCTAGGGTATATGTGAGCTTGATAAAGGCAGCTAATTATCTGTTTTTTCAAATTTGCTTTTGGCCTTAATGTGTCATTGATCAATCTTAATGGAGAAAAATTATCCTTCACACAATCAGACTTCCGAAAATCTGACAATGCTAGACAATTCTTGATTCACTGTCGGCCTGTTCCTATTGTCTACATGATTGTCCAGGGTAAACAGAATGGTGAAATAAGATTGTTGAAAGCTGCCGGTCAGATAGTTCCAGTTCAAAAGAGTACTTTGCGAGCCTTGAGTTCCGAGAATCAATGCGCTATCAGCTCCTCCCATTGTATGGATGATTGTCCGGGATAAATAATACAAGATTACAGAAACGGGCCAAGTCCCATGTTTGAGGAGTTCCTGGCCCATTCTCAGTCTTCCATCTTACGACTGTAAGAAGGGTTACTTAATTAACACTAGAACACATTTTTTTATTGGTAGACCCCATAGACCCCCATAAATGCAAAAATAATTACATGATTGGCATTAAAAAATGTAGTTATTTCTAAAATGATTAACACCTTGTAATTTAACCTCAGCTAAAAGAATTCATATTGATGTCCCAAATGCTCACAATTACTAATGAATACAAATAAATAACATGATGAGTGATCTAATTCAAATGACATTATTTACTAATGCAACACAACATTATCACTATTCTGAGACCAATTTCCTTCCATTGTGTGAAAATGATAATAAATGCAATATTATCAAAAGAGTATTTTATCTACCAATGTAACAGGATGCAGGTCATGGTATGTTTAGGTTTTCTGTTTGTGTTTATTTGGTAATTCATGATAATTTGATCTGGATAACATTAGAAAGTGGTGTAGGACATACAGCTCATTACTGATGGGATGTTGTAATTGTATATCTTTGTTTATGTAAAGTGGTTGATGATCTCATTGTCATGTTAGAACAATGGACAACATTCTTGTTTGAAATATAACGTGATGGATATAAAAACAATCAGTGCCATGAATGGATAATGATAACCGTAAACCAACTATTTTGGGATAAAACTCTGTTTACTAGGTTTCAGCTTTAATTGGTTTTGTTCACTTTCAAGTGGCTGTGCAAACCAAATGCATGTTGACTTCGGTGTATATGTATGGTGTACGCATCAAATATTTGTTAACTGTTTGACCTACATGTAATTGTACATTTTAAAACATTTAAGCAATTATTTTTCTTCATGTTGCTATAAAAGCCCCACCTCATACGAAAACTCTCCAGAGTGAAATTCTCCATAGACCCTAGCCCAAGTATTTTCATTACCCGTCTTGAATGGGTTCAGTTATTTGTATTTCCTTACCTTATCTCTCTCATGTTTACATTATTATTAATTGTTTATCAAGGTTGTCATGACCACAGATAAATGTCTTTTTGGCAAACTTCTGTGAATTAAAACCAAATTAAACAGTCTTGAACGCTTGTCTTGAATCGTCCTCCCTGTCTTTCGTTTTCCAGTTGTATTTACTTAGCAAGGTTATTATGGTCACAGCTACATGTATTTATGGCAAACCTCTTTGATTCAGAAAAAAGGGTTCCATCAAAATCCATAGTGTTTGCTTGTATGATTAACATTTTACCACCCCTAAAATAAACTGTCCAGGCCCTTTTTACTCCAGACCGATTCCTTTATATAGATCCTTGTGGTTTTGTATTTAATTAGCCATCTCTGTACTTATCCATGAAGTATCAGTCATTAACCAGTTCAAGACTTGTTTGACTTTGGTATAGCATGTATGCCCAATAATTATAAGGTTTATGTTTGCTAGGTCTTCACCCAATTTGCAGGGCTCAACACAAGCACTTGCCCTATTGCCCTGGGGAAGTAAAAATTGATGTTGGACAAGTACAGTTTCATAAATGGTCTGAAAAATGTTCAAATACAATATAACAATGCTATGGGCATTTCTGGTTTTTGGAGGGGAACGGGTTAATTGTTAAAATAGATAAAGTAGACATACAGCTTGTTGGTAGCAAGGGAAGGTTCATTGATCTGTTGCTAGGTATTGTCGCCACAGCAACATATAAACATGTATCCCTGGCATTTACCTTTTTGGGGATCAACTGTTTACTCTTTTGTCTTGTGGTCAGCGGAAGACATTTTTTATTGTATCTATGCCCTCTATCTTCATGAAATCTAGTGGTACCTGAGTAACTGGAGCCACAGGAAGTATGAAGGAAAACAAAATGGTTAAACTGGTCAATAATGTAAAAGTGACCAAATCCAGTATTTTATTCAACACCTTGTAGGATTGATGAAAGAAAAAAAGTAAGGTTAAAAATAAATCCAACATTCACACCATTCATGGGATGTTCATTGACCTGTTGCTAGGTGATATAACCCCTAGCAACATATAAACATGTACATGTATTCCTGGTATTTACCAAGTTAAGGAGTGGTCACATTGGACACGACTCCCCACGACTAGACCCACGAATGCAGTACGCATTGGAACAAATCAATGGCAAGCCGTTTTTAACATTTATTCCTATTTCTTGATATCAAGAATTCAATTCTTGATATCACGAAATCGAATTCTTGATATCAAGAAATGCATTCTTGATATCAAGAAATACTTTTCTGTATTGGTAATACTTGATATAAAGAAATAAACTGATATACATAATTCAATTATTGATATCAAGAAATAGGAATAAATGTTAAAACGGCTTGCCATAGATTTGTACCAATGCGTACTGCATTCGTGGGTCTAGTCGTGGGGAGTCGTGTCCAATGTGACCACTCCTTTAGGATGAGCTGACTCTATTGTCTTGTGGTCGGCTAAAGACATTTTTTTGTATCCAAGCCCTCTATCTTCATGAAAGTTAGAAGATGCTAAGTGATATTATAGTATGTAGCAAATATTACAAATTCTTATATATTTATGAAAAAAATTAAAAGGGACTAGACTTTTATTGAACCCTGAGTAGGGTCAATGGAAATTCTACATTTTAACCTGTTCCCTTTGAGATTCTAAAATCCCCATAGACTTTGTACATAGCCCACCCGGTTCCCGTAGGCAAGGGGTTAATGGAAATTAGTTTAGATTTAGTAGATACAATAGACATGCATATTCTGGTGCCAATTAAGAGAAGGTTCATTGACATGTTGCTAGGTGATCAAGCCCCTAGCAACAGACAAACATGTATTCCTGGCATTTACCATTTTTAGGATCAACTGTTTACTCTTTTGTCTTGTGGTCGGCTGAATACCTTTATATCTGTATATCTACGCCCCCATCTTCATGTAATCTAGGAGTGTCCATGTAACCATATCACACCCACTGCAGATTCTTATTCAGATACTAGTAGTTCAACATTTAAAGGGAATTGGTAACTTTGCCCAAATCTACAAATTTCCCTTGCATTGCTTACGGGAACCTGATGGGTTATGTCCAAACTCTATGGGGATTTCAGAAACTCGTTGCAAAGAGTTTGTTTGTTTTCTTAATTGTCCTTGGTTGTTGGGGTCTGTATGATTGAATTTGAAAGCATCATTGGGATACTCTTGATTTGGCAAATCACATCGAATAGATACATGACAAAACAGGTTTCTATATTAAAGCGATTGGTTAGTGTCATTCTCTTACTAATAATTGTTGGATTGGTTTTGTATGTTTTTTACAAATTATGACAATAAATCAAAGTTTGAAAATAAAGATGTTTAAAAAAAAAAAAGGTAACTAACAAGTTTATTTTCTTCTTCTTTTTCCTCCCCACTTTTCTTTTCATTCATCTCCCTACCACATGGTTCATGGTGCCCTTCTGCCCAATGCTGTATGTTCCTGGAATACAAACAGGTAAGTCACATGGAATTTGATATTTAGAGTATGATTATTGATATTAAAAGTAAGAAAATTAAATTCAGAAAATATTGTAGCACATTCTTTTTGGTGTGAAAATTATATTCAGAGCTAGCTGATCCATTATTAGATTTGACTGTAAATGTATACATTGTATCGTTTAACTGACAAAGCAAAGTTGATGTTGTGAAATTTAAAACCATAAATTAAAAACAAAACATAATTTTTGTTTGATTCAATATTTGTAGCTCTGCTTTTTAAAAACTTACATTTGATTACTTTAGCCCATTATAGCGGATTAGCAGTTTGCAGCAATTTTTTCTCTATTTATGATTTAATATTTGTGTATCATACATCGTTATTTTGTTATTTATTCTTTGAACTAGTTTTTAATGATATATTATCTGTCTCTGTCTTTACTGTGTTTCCTAATTATATTTTTATGTGAGTTTATTTCAGCTGCAAGTGTCTTCTGCCATGATTCTTGCATAGCGCCATCTACAGTTTATATGATATACATGTTTTGTTTTCTTTTCATTCTGAGCATATTTGTTTCAGAGCTGACAATATTTGTAGGAACTAGGCAATGTAGATCTGCAGAAAATCATATTTTTTCAGTGGTTGATGAATAAATCGATCATTCACCCCTGAACAATTGAAATTTCTTGCAGATCTATGCCAGTGCTTGCAGGTCCGATGTTTCAAACTATGGGGTTGTTCATATAATGTACATGTATTTTGTTTTTATTTATTACAACAAGAAATGTCTTGTTCACAGTTTTATGTTGGATGCAGCAGGGAAAATAAAGAAGCAAGAGTTGAGAGTGAAAGGTGATTTGAAGAAGATATACATGTCTTGTCTATTGGTGTTTGTGTTTATAAAAAGGAGAAATAATGAGGAAGAAAAATAAATATTTTGTATTTATATCTTACTAAATGAAATGCCTTGTATACAATTTCATGTTGGATTCAACAGGGTAAATAAAGAAGCATAAATTGAGAGTGAGAGATGATATTTGAAGGAGATATATGAGGAGTTTGTTTTTGTTAAATATAAAAGACATAATCAGGTTGAAGAAGGAGTGACATTATAGATGAAAGCTGATTGAAATCTTAATTCAGATATTGAAATGGAAGATGCATGAATTCGTGTTGTGGATTGTGAAGTAAATGAGAAATATGGAACATAATTGACATAGAAAATCATTGTATAAAATAAAAATACATTCTTATCTTGAAACAATGAGGAAATGGAGAAATACAATGCATCCAACCAACAGAAAAAAATACCTAATTCTATTAATCAATACTTTCAAGAATGCATTGTACATTCCAGAAAATCAAAATACCAGACAACCTAGGACAACAAATAAACTTTCACATTTGATACCAGTCAGTACTGAAAAGTAGATTCATTATTTTGTTGTTGTATTGATACTTAGCAAGAATTCATAAGTTCATTGCCATCTCAGTCACAAGAAAATAAAACTACCACAAACATTCTTGTTACCTTGACACTGACCCTTGGTGAATGAATGAAATAATTCAAATACCAGGCACACTTTCGCCACTTTCTCTCTCTCAATCCTGCATCACTAATTGTAACTCCTACATGGTCTTGCCTGCAAGCCAATAAAAGAAACATACACACAATTATGTTGATCAATGTTTTCAAGAATAGGTTTTACTTTTGACACCAGCCCTTACTAAAAGTTGATTCATTATTTTGTTGTTGTATTGATACTTAGCAAGAATTCAAATTTGGGTTCATTGCCACCTCAGACACAAGAAACTAAAACTACCACAAACATTCTTGTTACCTTGACACTGACCCTTGGTGAATAAATGAAATAATTCAAATACCAGGCACACTTTCCCTCTCTCTCTCTCTCAATCCTGCATCACCATGGTAATTCGCTACAAGCCAATAAAAGAAAACATACACACAATTATGTTGATCAATGTTTTCAAGAATAGGTTTTACTTTTGACACCAGCCCTTACTAAAAGTTGATTAATTATTTTGTTGTTGTATTGATACTTAACAAGAATTCAAATTTGGGTTCATTGCCACCTCAGTCACAAGAAACTCAAACTACCACAAACATTTGTTATACCTTGACACTGACCCTTGGTGAATGAATGAAATAATTCAAATACCAGGCACACGTTCCCTCTCTCTCTCTCTCTCAATCCTGCATCACCATGGTAATTCGCTACAAGCCAATAAAAGAAAACATGCACACAATTATGTTGATCAATGTTTTCAAGAATAGGTTTTACTTTCGACACCAGCCCTTACTAAAAGTTGATTCATTATTTTGTTGTTGTATTGATACTTAGAAAGAATTCAAATTTGAGTTCATTGCCATCTCAGACACAAGAAATAAAACTACCACAAACATTCTTGTTACCTTGACACTGACCCTTGGTGAATGAATGAAATAGTTCAAATACCAGGCAAACATTCCCTCTCTCTCTCTCTCTCTCTCTCAATCCTGCATCACTAATTGTAGAGCCTACATGGTCTTGCCTGCAAGCCAATACAAAAGAAAACATACACACAATTATGTTGATCAATGCTTTCAAGAAAAGGTATTACTTTTGACACCAGCCCTTAATAAAAAGTTTATTAATTAATTTGTTTTTGTATCAGTTTAGCAAGAATTCATTGGTACATTGCCATCTCATTCACAATAAACTACTACCACAGACATTCTTTACCTTGACACTAACCCTTGGTGAATGAATGAAATAATTCAAATACCAGGCACACTTTCCCCACTTTCTCTCTCTCAATCCTGCATCATTGTAACTCCTACATGGTCTTGCCTGCAAGCCAATAAAAGAAAAAATACACACAATTCTGTTGATCAATGTTTTCAAGAATAGGTCTTACTTTTGACACCAGCCCTTACTAAAAATTTGTATTAATTCATTTGTTTTTGTATCAGTTTAGCAAGAATTCAAAGGGTTCATTGCCATCTCAGTCACAGTAAACTACTACCACAGACATTCTTTACCTTGACACTGACCCTTGGTGAATGAATGAAATAATTCAAATACCAGGCACACTTTCACGGTCTACCTGTGTTGTTACAAAAACAATTTTTACTCCTTAAGGCCCGGTCACATATCACCGGATAGCGTAAATGGATGCCCGACGAATAGAAAATCTGCGAAATCAAATTATCCGGTGGTGAAAGTCCTGTCCATTGCTTCATGCACAAAACAATCCCCCGGATGGAACAAAGAAAATTACCTGACAAGGAACGGACAAGAAACCCATACGAACAGATTGAAAATTTGACTCTGTTGGGCATCCGTTTACACTATCCGGTGATATGTGACCGGGCTTTTAGGCCCTTGTCACATATCACTTGATAGCGTTAACGGAAGCCGGACGGAGAATCAAATCATCAATCCGCTTCTTGTCCGTTTCTTGATCAAATGCATTCATTGTCGGGCGATGTACGTTGTTATCTGGCGGAATGTTTGAAGCTATGGAGGCGACTTTCACCACCAGATGATTTGATTTCGCAATTTTTCTATCTATCTAGCATCCGTTTACGCTATCCGGTGATATGTGACAACACCAATAAAAGTGAGGTAGCCAAGGACAAGTCCTAGAAAATATCTGACTGAAAAAATGCTATCAAACAAAGGAAAAAGAAAAGAAACAAATAACATTTTGTTGATCATTGCTTTCAAGAATATAATTTACATTCCAGAATATCAAAATACCCCACAAAATGTTGTAGTATTTTGTTTGTGTATATCTTTGCAAGAATTTGATTATTAAGGGTTCATTGCCGTCCCAGTCACAATCACAATCAACTACTACCACAAACATTCTTTACTTTGACCTTGACTCTGATATTTTGCCGAATGAATTAAATAATTCAAAAGCCAGGCTCACTTTCCCCCTCTCCTCTCTCGCAACCCTGCCTTCACTATGGCAACTCGCTACAGGGTCGACCTGCAAGTGTTAATCCATTGCATACAGGAACCTGTTGGGTGCTGTACATATTAACTATGGGGAATTCAATATCTAGTAGTGAACAGGTTAATACATACATGTAGACTCCATATAGGTGGGATAGCTAGGACAAGCTCTACAGGAGGCTGTGTTTCTGTGTGTGTTGGGGGGGGGGGGGGGGGGGGATTTGTCAGGGTTTAGAAAGGAAGGGTGAAATGTCCAAGGGAGGGGGGGGGGGGGGGTATAACACCATTTTGTTCATTGTTTAGCTCAACAAATGGGAGGGGCTGTAAAGGCAATAATATTCAAAATTAAATTAAAATATTAAATTAATATTCTCTCCTTTGCCACCCACCACCCCCCTCCCTCCCCCCCCCCCCTCCCTCCCCCCCCCCCTCCCTCCCCCCCCCCCCTCCCTCCCCCCCCCCCTCCCTCCCTCCCCCCCCTCCCTCCCTCCCCCCCTCCCTCCCTCCCCCCCCCCTCCCTCCCTCCCCCCCCCCTCCCTCCCCCCCCCCCTCCCTCCCTCCCCCCCCCCCTCCCTCCCCACAAACACACTCATATCAAGGCAAATGCCTGGTGGATGAATAAAATCCCAAGCAAACTTTTTGTTGTTCCCCAGTTGAGTTACCATGGAAACGGCCACACTCTATGGTTTGCCTGTGCGTAATTCATTCATAACAGTTTGCATTCCACGGTCTGCCAGTGCCCAATATATTAACTTCTCTCGGCAGGATGTACCTGTCACCATTCACCCTAGATACCACTTTCACTCAAAATTTTGCACAGACAAAAAAAAAAAGCACACACACAGCCATTACAGATGACTGCACGTAAAAACGTAAAACAGTGTAGCGACCCACGTCATATGGCCCTGCACAGGAAGCGCAGTCCAAATATGGTGGGTCGACCCCAAATATGGTCTTCCTGTCCCAAATATGGCTTTGTGCCGTTCCATATATGGTCGTGCAGTGGGCGGAGGCAGGTGGGACAGTGCATTGTGCAGAGTGATGTGGCATGTCCTTATATGGACGATGTGGGAGCGGTCATGCAAATTGTCTCGCAGACTGGGAAATGTGTCCCTTTTTTGTCACTTTTTTCTGTTTTTTTGTTTTGTTTTATTTTTGTTGATTTATTACAGGATGTGGTATAAACTCGGGTGAAAACATAATGAGCAACATGTGATAATAATTACAATGTGGATCAAAGGTGTTATTTTATGTTTAACATACCAGAGGTTGTGGCACATGCCGCAAATTTTGTAAAGGATTACATTCATATTGAATGCCAAGTAACCTTTATGTGTGTTGGTCTCTTTGGCTTACCCTATAACATTGTGACAAAATTTAATTAAAACAGTACCTTCAATGTATTTCAATGTTTCGTTGTTGAACATACAATCGAAAGGTTGTCTGATATTCTTGAGATTGTATTTTTGGTTGTTCATTTGAAGCAAATTATACAAATTAAACACCTACAATCCATTATGTAAGCACATATACAAAAAAGAAGAAGTTCTTTTATGATTTTATAGAACATGATAAGACATATTTTCCCATGTCGACTTTCAGATATCAAATTTCCTCCTTATCGTGTAAATTAGTTCAAATTATTATCTTTAATGAGAAGCCCTTGCCCAAAAATTAATCTTCATTTCCCTCGTATTTCAATCCCATTTAATGAATGGTCAGGATCTCATCATAGCCTTGTAATTATGTAAGGATAATCATTCCTTTTTTTTTTTATATTTCTCCCCGTTTCCACTTAGAAGTCCTTGGCAAAATGTGATCTTATATTTAATCCCCAATTTATTTGCACTTCCAAAAAATATTGATCTTATAATCTTTACATAATGTTATAATTAATTTGAGGTAGATATCAACCCTTTTTCTGGGAGATTTTTGTTGCCACTTCCATATTCCCTAATGTTGAGGGGCTAAGAAGACCTATAAATTAATTATAAAGCTAATTAATGATGCGTGGAGTTTTTTTTTTCACAACTGCATTGCGTGCAGCACGTACTCACTTACAAACAGATTCTGCGCAAGATATGAATCATGAACGATTTAGGATCTGAACTAATCTACATGCCTTCAATACGCATGTCTTGGTCTAGTTCAAATACACAATTTGTAGAATCAGGATCGGATCTTGTAGTACGTGGTGGGCTTAAGCTAATTAATAATGTGTGGAGTTTTTTGCGCAACTGGGTTGCGTGCAGCACGTACTCACTTACAACCAGATTCTGCGCAAGATATGACCGCTATGAATCATGACCGAAGTTTTAGGTGTTAGTAATTTGGCACTCTAAACTTCCGCGAGGAAGTATGGGTGTTAGAGTTAAATAAATGGGATTAGACGTGTACCAATTAGATTATAAAGAAGTGTACAAATTTGATTATGAATGTGGTTTTAGCATAGTTGTACAATACTTCCAGATGGGTGTAGTGTTTTAGTTAGAAGTACAGAGAAAGATTACTTATAAAATGTGTGGTTTTAATAGTTTGGCTAACTCTTTACTTTTCACACTTTAACTCGTTCTCTACTGGATTTTGCAATCCTCACAGAGTTAATGCAGAGTCCACCAGATTCCTGTAGGTTAGAAAAAGATAATTAATTAATTGTGAATCGGAAGAGAGAAGAAGCTTCTTGTCACATGGGAATATGGGTCACCTAGTGTTTAGAAAAAAAATGCTGTGTGGTTTTAAGAATTTGGCACACTTTTCACTTTTCACACTTAAGGTGTGAGGAATTAATTTATATAATCAATTAAAAATTGGGAGATAGAAGGAACTTCTTGCTTCTTGTCCCATGGGAATATGAGTCACTTCTGTAGAAATAAAGTTTTTATTAACTTGTGCCAGTAAAGTATTACATGATCAGAAAATAGTCCAATTTCGATGAAGAAGTAATTATATTTTCTTTAATACTTATTTTAACTACTAATTTGTTTAAATGTCAAATGGATTGGGATATAGATATGTTACTGTTACAGTATTCAATGTCAGCAAATTATAAAGATATGTTTCTGTATTTTCAGTGTCTTTGAACTTGTAAAATTGTACACTTTGGCTCTTGCATCACTTTATGTATTACCACATGTTTGCAGTCCCCTACCGATGAGATGCTTTTATGCACCCCTTTTACATTTGCTATCATATAGTCCGTTGCCTTGTATGAGTAGCCCTCCAATGAGAAAGAAGTATAGGGGGTATGCCATGCATTATTCATTGTGCTATTTTGGGCCTAAGCTAGTCATTGGTCAAACATTTATCACAAGAGGGTTGGTCCCCCAATGAGCAAGAAGTATACAATTTGTGTAGTTTATGTAAGGTTAAACAAATCTTAATCATCATAATCATCATCGTCACCACTTATCGTCATCCTCAACATCCTCATCATCATCATCATCATCATCAACATCACCACCACCAATGACCATCTTATGATTTTCATCATCATCATCATCATCATCATCATCATCATCATCATCATCATCATCATCATCATCATCATCATCATCATCATCATCATCATCATCATCATCATCATCATCATCATCATCATCATCATCATCATCATCATCATCATCATCATCATCATCATCATCATCATCATCATCATCATCATCATCATCACCATTGATCATTTACTATCACCTTGTCACCACCACTACCACTGCCATATCAACAACAAATATATGTCATTTCATATGCACATCATCAATCTTCAGCAGTATACATATAAAGAATGATTCATTTTGGTAAGATTTGGAATGTTTTAAAGATATATTACAAACAACATTTTTTTTACAGAAGGAACATAAATACATGTCATAACAGTTTCAAAGATTATGTACATAGTTAATACTGGCTGTCATTTCATTTTGTTTTGCCAAACATAGATTTATAATAATAATTTAAAATGATAAATAACAAGACATAGTTATAATAATAATTTAAAATGATAAATAACAAGACATAGTTATAATAATACGTACATATGTACAACGACAAACATTACAACATGCAAGTAAATTTGATAGTTTTCATTCTTATTCCAATAGTTTCCTCTACATAATATTAATGAATACATTTCATAGCTTATAACTAATTGAATTACCTTTTAAACATGATTGTTTATTATTTCTTTTGATGCATATAACATTTATATATAATAAGGAATTATGTTAAAATGATTTGTATTTGATTACTCTATTCCCTTTCTTTACTAATTGATATCACTTTTAACTTTCCCATCAAAATCAAAATAATGTTTACTATAGAGGTTTTTCAATTTATGCTGACAAATAAATAGGTTTGAAGTAATTTGTTTAACTTCTAACTAAAATGAGAACTTTTGAAAAACATGTATCTACATTAATGAAATGAGCACCATAAATACTACAAAAAATATTGCACAAAATTTAATGAAAAAACAAAGACCAGCTTTATCGCAACAGTAATACTTACATTACAAAAGCAAAATTGTTGCTTTATTGATAGTCTGGCACATACTGAGCATTGTGTATGATAGTCAACGATTTAGATAATGATCATTAAAACAACATGGTCCATAGGACATTACATGTTAAAGATCACAAGTTTTAACTGGAAAACAAATGTTAGTTAAAGAATACATATAAAGCAATTGAACTAATTTTTTTTGGAAATAAAACAAAATAATTTTAAGCATGATTCTGTTGATGAATGAAATGTCTATACTACTCCCACATCAGAAGTCAGATCTTCAAAATATCAATGGTAAACTTTCAAACAACTTTTTTTGAAGTGGATTTTAATAATTGAAACAATTGCCAAACATGGTCCATAGGACATTACAAGTTAGAGATCAGCAATATAAAACGGGAACAACTTTTAAAATAATAAAGCAATTGAAGTATGTTATTGTCAGGAAATAAAAGAAAGAATTTAAACGTAAAATGTGTTGTTGAATGAAATGTCTATACTCTGCTGACTTCAAAAGTCAGATCTTCATATTTAGGACTGCTCCCTTTACCTATAGGCTCACAGTTTATTTTTAGCCATTATTGAAAACAATAATATTATAATGAAAATATGCTTCAGTTAGGACATAAAAAAGAACATTTAGTATGAATCTGTTGATGAATGAAATATCTATACTACTCTCACATCAGAAGTCAGACCTTCATATTGGGACAGCTCCCTATACCTTGGTTCACAGTTTATTTTAGCCATGTCCCGCAAACACATCTCTCGCATGCATTTCTCCTTGATGGTCGAGCAGTCCGTGTCGCACGTCCAGCTGGGCACACCAAACAAACCGCCCGTCACGCAGGGGCTGTTCTTGCGTCTCGCTTGGCATGCACGGTACTTCCCGGTTGGGAGCCACGCGCACGCCCCGCTTTCGCTGAACGGCACGCACACGCCGTACCTTGTTTCGCAGTCATCCACCATGTAGTGCTGTGAGGCGAGGGGGTTGTAGAAGCACCCTTCCCCCTCCCCCTCCCACAAGTCTGTTGCGGTGGTGGTGTCTGAGGAACTCATGGAATAGTCTTCCCATAATGCATCTGGGTTTGGCATGGGACGGATGATGGAGTACGTGCTGTTGATCTGAAAAAATAAAGAAAAAGATTGGAAACATTGAGATTGTAATTTGTTGTTGATCATGATCAATTATTTAAATTGTGTTATTCTCTTTTACTACTACTAAACATACTACTTCTACTATAATATTATTATAATTATTATAATAATTATTATTATTTTTATCATCATAATGATCATAATCATTATGATGATTGTTATGTCTTTGATCAAACTTACCCTGCATTGTTTGCAGAATATCTTGTAGCCCTCCCTCAGCCCCTCCCTCTGGAAGGATGTGAGCGCTGTCCAGGGCTGCACCAAGTTGCATGCTCCGATGTGGAGCCTGTTACCGAAGAAATCCCCTGTTCAGTGAAAAAAGAAAGACGATAATGAACATCTGATTAATTGGATTCCAATCAAATATGTCTCTTATATTTACTTTTGAAATTCTCAAACATTAAATAACTATAAGAGCTATCCATGGTTGCACCAAGCTGCATGGTCCGATGTGGAGCCTGTTACCCAAGAAATCCCATGTTGAATAAAGAATTAACACCTTGACTACGGGAACCGGGTGGGTTGTGTACAAAGTATATGGAGATTTTAGAATCTCGAAGATAACGTGTTAACAAAATCATAATAACCATCTGATTTAATACTAGTTTCCAAAATAGCATCATATAAAAGTATTTACCTTAAACATTCTTTGACCAATACATACATATAAATCATGCCCAGTTTGAGTCACAGTCGTGGATGATTATACTCAAAGCTCTTCTACTCATCACTTTGAAAGTTTGACTCAAATTGATTAAGAGTTGTATAAAGATTATATTAAATAGCCAGCTCATAATCTGGTACATGTAGATCTTTCCAGTAACAATTTTAAAGTCTGGGATGCTCATACTCAAAGTGCAACTACTCATAACTTTTGAATGTTTGACTAAAATTGATCAACAAATACAAAAAGTTGTATAAAGGCAATATCTAAATAACTTACCCATAATGAGGTAGTTCTTTCCAGTAACGAGTTTGAAGTCATCACATTCGGGGATGCTTATACTCAAGGTACGTCTGCTCGAAATCACATTGTTAAAGACCAGCGCTTTTCCCTTGTAGATCGCCAGGACTTTCACCTTGGCTTGGCTCTGCACCTTGGCTTTGATTACTACATGAAAGTAAACAAATAAATAACATAAGACTTTCATTAGACATTGTTCTCAAAATAGTATATTAGGGTGTAGAAATTGGTAAAAACATTGTATTCTTGATACAAAAATGACTTTAATATACTGGAATATACATATGTTTCCTCTTTGTAGGCAAAACGGAAAGAATACACCTGAACTGTCCCAACAGTTACTCTAGCTTTACAATTAATGAAACATTCCCCTGTGAGACAATTATATACTTTGCTTCTTCGTTTTGTATAGGCTTGTTTTTATGTTATACAAATGTTTTTGTTTTGTTTTATATCTTTAGTTTATTTTTAATAACATACTTAAAAACCAACAAATCAATGAAAGACATCAAGGAAAACTGCATCACTAACTGCACATTGTAGTAAACTGCACCAGTCGAAATCTAATTCCTTTTTACTGCCTTATATTTCTAAGACATTTTCTAAAGTTAAGCAGAGTGCTGCAATGAACACTTGATAAAAAGTGTTACTTACCAACATCAGAGTCACAGTAGTGCTGTTGGGTGTGCTTGACCGGACAGAATGAACATGATTCGGCCATTGACAGTGACGACATTAAGGATGCGGTCACTAGAATCATCAGCGTCGCCATCGTCATCCTTGTCGGTAAATGCTCCAAACAGGAGCGAAAGTTATTGTTGCTGAATCCCTGTCTTGATATCATAGTTGTTAAGGTTGCAGGTACGGTCTCTAAAGAGGATATTTCAGTTTGTGTCTCTGATGAAGATGATTCAGTTGAATCTCTTTCGTAGTAGAGGTTTTTGTTCCAATTTGATGCAAAGTGATGTTGAGTAAGTCAGTATCTTCAGATACTTGGCAGCCGAGGAGAAGATTGTTCCTTGATACGATGCGATGTGAAGGAAACTCTAGAAAGTGAACATTATTTGTAACACATATGCTTGTTTATATGTACTGCTGAGCAAAGGATGTTCCTCACTATACAATATCGGAAATGAAATTCAGAAAACACAATGTGAACATATAATGTGATCCAATACGTTATATATAGCTGAGTGGTAACAGAGAGAGATGGTCCTTTGATATATCAGATATGTCGGCTGCGTTATCAGTAAGTCAAATGTTAGCCTGTTGCTTTGATCTCCTCTAGATAGTTCCTGCGTTGGCAATTAAGAGACATGCGACGACGGAAATAAACATAACACTTTGATATGAAATCTGAAACCCCTTAATAACTGTCAACCTAGACGTTGACAATTAAGCCGATTAGTAATAGATGGCGAAGATAATCAAGGACGATAATTGAGGGGGTGGTCTCTTGTTCCCGTAATATGATGCAAGACGTTCAATCTGCTCCTTGCATTAAAGGGGGCGGGGGGGATCAGAAAGACGCACGTGGATGCGGTAACTCGTGTCAAAAACAGCCGTAGTAGTCACGCCCTGTCACGTAAACGAGTATCCCAGATGGGATGTGAACGTCCGACAACAATAGTCCACCCAAACGTGAAGTAGGAAATCAAATTATTCCTGTCTCATCTGGCACCGGCGGAATAGAAATAAGGTATATTACAATAACAATGTCATTATCATGAAATTAATTTTTGAAATAATTAGCGGACAGATCCAACTGCAAGTTTTCCACGGTACAGAGTCTTTAAGGTAAAAATGTAGCAGAAGTAATTTGTTCTGGATCGTATGAAGTTTGGTAGAGTAATGATCTCCCAGCGAAAGATGAGACTATCATCCCAAGATTGAAACCAGTCCAGAATAATCTGATGAAACAACTGTTTGGTATGCCATGCGTCCTTCCGACCAAAATAGAAATTAATAATTTGCTCTCCTCTCTTTATTTTTGTCTCACAAAATCTTTATGGTAAACAATCACAGGAATTTATTGGGAAAATTTAATTGGGAAATGGAATGCAGGACATATTCTTTGTCGTTTTGTGTATGCATGAGATCATAAATTCTTGCACACGATATTGATGTTTGAAAATGCAATTTTTTGTTGCGCTCTCTCTGTGGTCACTTGGGATCAATTGCATCGTGATGTTTAGTCTCCCAAGTCTTTGGCGTAGATACAGGCTAGGGTTTACCCCCCCCCCCCCCCCTTCCAAAAAAGTTTTTAAAATACCATTGAAGCTTGTCTAATGAAAACAACAAAAATATCTTGTAAAAAACACCCCCACCCACCCAGTGACCCACCCGCCCATGTTCATTTCTGTTCTGTGCATGGTAGAGTGCTTATCGGCCATTGATGTCATGTTGCGTTTAATCACGTCTCATTGAGTACCGCACCACTGTTCCGATGTTTCTCAGTTCCTTCGCGCTATCAGATGTATAGTCTAGACTCCAGCCTCGGTTTTGAAACCATCACTTCCCTCCTTCCTCCCTTCCTTATCCATGTTACTGTAACATAAAATGTTATTTCCTTGATTTCCAATCAATACCTTTTTGAAAGTGGTTCAAACCATCTAACTAGCTATTCCAAACAGTAAATGATATTTACTTTATTGTTTGAATACAAAAATATATATTATTCATGCTTTATATGGATTGCCTTTATAAACTGGGAAGCTGTATGGCAAATTTATGCATATTCTTTGTTATTCATCTGTTCATATTTACATGAGACCAATGATTTCAATTCATAAATTATAATGGAATTGTCCAGAATGTGCTGTTGTTGGTGTTGTTAAAAAACCATAAATTAACCATGAGTCGTAACAGTGTAAGGGCAAGTGTCTTCCAGACAATACTTTGTAATCCATTCCCTTCCAGATTCTGAAATTCCCATTGAATTAGTACATAGCCAACCAGGTTCCTGTAGGCAAGGGGTTTAAGGACATTGACCCACTGGCATTGGGAGTTGGGAAAAGGGAGGAGGCAATATACCCCCTCGCTGTGTAGATGTTGAGGAACTTAATGATGTCATATCTAAATTTGGCTCGAGCTGCTCCTAGAGGAAATTATGCCCCCCTCTGGGCTCTATGCCTCCCTACCTGGTTGGTCTTTGCTTTGCCAGTGCTGCATTAACACTATGTGCTATATTCATTAGATGATGCAATGCGACTAAACAATCCAAGTTTAGTGCTATAACCAGGTTTAATCAAGATTTTTAAAAGGGGGACATGGTTTCCAATTAGAAAGAGACAACCCCCCCCTCCCCCCCCCCCCCCCCCCCTCCTATGCCTCCCTACCTGGTTGGTCTTTGCTTTGCCAGTTTCGTGTTAACATAATGTAACTAACCATTCAAAGTTCCATAGTATAACCAGGTTTAATCAAGATGGGGGCAGAGTCGAGGGGCAGGGTTTCAAATTAGAGAGACAACCTGCCCCCCCCCCCCCCCCCATGCTCCCTACCTGGTTTGCCTTTGCTTTGCCAGTGGCTGCATTTACACTTTGTGCTATAATTGTTAGATGAGGTAATGCAACGAAACAATCCAAGTTTAGTGGTATAACCAGGTTGATCCAGAAATTGGCCATGGTGGGATGGGGGAGGGGGCACCGGTGTGGAATGGGGGAGGGTATAAGTGGGGCGGGAATGGGGTAGGGTATATTAAGTGGGGCGGGAATGGGGGTAAGGCACAAGTAGGGGGTGGCAAGGGTGGGGGATTGAGATGGGAGGGGCAGGATTTCCCATCAGAAAGTTATTATAATTATCTCTCAAATGCATTAAGAGGCAAATGTTATCCTAGGGAGGCTCTTACATGGCCCCTTAAAACATCCTCAGTTATACCACTGATCTAGAGTAACTAGCCATTCATTGAATGTCAAATGATCACTGGCAATCAATCGTACCTGGAAATATGATGCAGCACTTGGTGCACTCTCAAGGCTAGGATGCAAACAACAATTCACCTGTCCCAGAAGGATCCAGAGCTTACTCTGGTTGGTCTTTGCTTTGCCAGTGCTGCATTAACACTCTGTGCTATATTCATTAGATGATGTAATGCGACTAAACAATCCAAGTTTAGTGGTATAACCAGGTGTAATCAAGAGAAGAGGGGCATGGTGGTTTCCAAATAGTCTTGAATGGGTTAACAAGTCACTGGCTATTTAATTGTTGCAGTTAGAGTTTTATATGCAGCTTATCAGCTGGAATATGACGCAATGCACACTCAACCCAAACATAAATTCATATTCAAAAGTCACTATTCATTCTGTTGTATTGGTATAGACTAATATCAAACAAACAATGAATGTTTTTTGTTATAGTTTCAAATAGATTTGATTTACTCTGTTTCCTAATTTGTTATCAAATTATATGGCACACAATTAGCAAAAATTCATGAACATATTTTCTTGCACATAATGAGTAAAACAAATATTATTCATTGTATCTTTGTGATAGCTGGAAAAGGTATGCATTACCACACCCAAGAGCTTAAAAATTAAATATCAATCAATGAAGTTACTAGTCATACATATGTTTTTGGTAGTTTCCAATGTCAAATAAACATTGGTCATCGTAGCTGGAAAAGTGATGCAGCAATTTGTGATTAGTGGTCACTCAAGGGCATAAACATATGCACTTTGCCAAATATCTGGACAAGGAGTTGACTTTGGAAGGCAAGTTCACTCACACATTATGGGTACCGACAGGGGTGTAGGTAGCGTGGTCCGACTGATTGGGGGGGGGGGGGGGGGGTGGGATGGGACATTGATTAGTGGGGGCACATACACTCTAAATGTTTATATTCTGTTTATGTTCTGTTTTGTGTAAAATTATTGCCCACACCCCCCCCCCCCCCATAGCTATGCCACTGTGGGTCTTGCTCAATACATCTATCTGTAGGATGAAGGTCTAGGGGGCTGCACCCCCCCCCACCCCTTCCTTTTTGAAAGTTTTTAAAATGCTGATCATTTTGGTAAATAATGCCTGGAGGTAGATGGTGAAAACCTTTTCGTTCTGATTTTGTAGGGCAACAACTTTAGGAAAGATTACTATAGAGCAAGATGTGGAGCCATTTTAATTTGAATTTATTGTGTTTTTATTGATGTTCATCAATAACAAATAAAAACATTTACAATAAACAATTACAACATGATGAAGCAACAAAAAAACAGTTGAATAACAACAGCAAGGTTAAAATAACATTTCAAAAAGCCTAGCAAAATGTTCCTTTTTGGTAATAATATTTTCAAGTGAAAGATAGGTGTTTTACAAGCAACCACATTGTTAATATCGTACATAAAGCAATAAGGAGAAGTAATTGGCACTATCCTGAAATTTATGGTTTCATAACTCTGCAATATAAGAAGGAATGTATATATCTATAACTCTATTCATGCAGAGCTTGAGACGAATCTTACATGTCATGTATGAAATGTTATCGTTGTTATACATGATTCACAGTAGGGAGGTAGAATTTATTGTGGGTGCCGCACTATTATTATCGTATAAATACAAAATTTGTATGTGCAAATGGAAGAAAGCTGATGTTCATATTGGCAAAGTTTGTTTGTTCCCTTTTTTTTTTTTTGGTGTAAACTCTTAAAACTGAAATGATATATATGACCTCTTTAACTCAATTTATAACTCATTTATTTGTTATTAAAATCTTCTTATTTTAGTTTATTAAAAATCAACTCCCCTTTCTGTTCTCTGATTTAATTTTTAAAAAGACATAACTCCTATAAAAGTGGTCACTTTTTTATAAAAAAAAAAACAATGGTGTGATACTTTCCCTCCCTCATTGATTCCTTGATAAAAACATTGTACAATTCCACTGTTGTATGATTATCTCATCAAATTGCACTCATTCTTTAATTCATTTGTAGAATCATTGAGTGGAATCAATGAGTATTTCATCTATTAGAAGACATCACCAGACCTTGAATTTGTTAATTCAAATCAGAATGATCAATCATTTATGTTCGTTTTCTATGTGTCCCTCCTTGTAGCCAATTGGAGACAGAATTTTAATTTCAGTTTTATAAATCTGTGTCGTCTCTTGCCGCTTCATTGTAATTGCGATGTCACTAATTTGTGTCATTTCATGCAAGACAAGTGTCATATTATACATATGCTCAATTTGTGTAGCTCATAAAGACAAAGAATTAATTACAGATTTTGTCCTTAATTAAAAGATAATTGAGTAACGCATCTACACCCCATTTGTGTTGTCACTGAATCGTATATCCGAGCCGCCCGCCCGCCTGCCGGAAGCGAAACATGATATGATTTCCTCCAAAATGGTTAAGATTTGGTTGATTAACATCTCAATTAATGGGCTTACCACATGCCCACTAACCCTCACATTGCAAAGGCTGCACACTCACACCACATTGTACATGTGTATCGTTTATGGAGCTATGATATTTTAGGCATGATAAGTGTTGAAGATCTGTGTTCTATGCTAAAACTCAGCGTGTGGTAATTATTCAACAAGAGTTGTCTCTTATTGTATCCCCCGAACCACTTCGGGGGATACTATGGATTTGGCCTCGTCGCGCCGCCGCCGCCGCCGCCACCGCGTCCGCCACGTCCGCCACGTCCGCTGCAGAGATTTTCTTGTGAACGCTCTACAGGTCCTAGTTCTTGTCCGATCATTTTCTAATTTGGTATGAAGGTGTATTAAGGAAAGAGGATGAAGCCTATTGATTTTGGTGTGGGGCGGAGTCCTGGTTGCCATGGTAACCATGATATAAAGAAATAGTTAAGATTACCTTGTGAACGCTCTACAGGTCCGAGTTCTTGTCCGATCATTTTTTAATTTGGTATGAAGGTGTATTAAGGAAAGAGGATGAAGCCTATTGATTTTGGTGTGGGGCGGAGTCCTGGTTGCCATGGTAACCATGATATAAAGAAATAGTTAAGATTACCTTGTGAACGCTCTACAGGTCCGAGTTCTTGTCCGATCATTTTCTAATTTGGTATGAAGGTGTATTAAGGAAAGAGGATGAAGCCTATTGATTTTGGTGTGGGGCGGAGCCCTGGTTGCCATGGTAACCATGATATAAAGAAATAGTTAAGATTACCTTGTGAACGCTCTACAGGTCCGAGTTCTTGTCCGATCATTTTCTAATTTGGTATGAAGGTGTATTAAGGAAAGAGGATGAAGCCTATTGATTTTGGTGTGGGGCGCGGTCCTGGTTGCCATGGTAACCATGATATAAATAAATAGTTAATATTACCTTGTGAACGCTCTACAGGTCCGAGTTCTTGTCTGATCATTTTCTAATTTGGTATGAAGGTGTCTTAAGGAAAGAGGATGAAGCCTTTAGATTTTGGTGTGGGGCGGAGTCCTGGTTGCCATGGTAACCATGATATAAAGAAATAGTTAAGATTACCTTGTGAACGCTCTACAGGTCCGAGTTCTTGTCCGATCATTTTCTAATTTGGTATGAAGGTGTCTTAAGGAAAGAGGATGAAGCCTATTGATTTTGGTGTGGGGCGGAGTCCTGGTTGCCATGGTAACCATGATATAAAGAAATAGTTAAGATTACCTTGTGAACGCTCTACAGGTCCGAGTTCTTGTCCGATCATTTTCTAATTTGGTATGAAGGTGTATTAAGGAAAGAGGATGAAGCCTTTTGATTTTGGTGTGGGGCGGAGTCCTGGTTGCCATGGTAACCATGATATAAAGAAATAGTTAAGATTACCTTGTGAACGCTCTATAGATCCGAGTTCTTGTCTGATCATTTTCTAATTTGGTATGAAGGTGTATTAAGGAAAGAGGATGAAGCCTATTGATTTTGGTGTGGGGCGGAGTCCTGGTTGCCATGGTAACCATGATAACCATGATATAAAGAAATAGTTAAGATTACCATGTGAACGCTCTACAGGTCCGAGTTCTTGTCCGATCATTTTCTTATTTGGTATGAAGGTGTATTAAGGAAAGAGGATGAAGCCTATTGATTTTGGTGTGGGGCGGATTCATGGTTGCCATGGTAACCATGATATAAAGAAATAGTTAAGATTACCTTGTGACCGCTCTACAGGTCCGAGTTCTTGTCCGATTATTTTCTTATTTGGTATGAAGTAGGCTTGGGCGGTTCTGCCCCAGCTTGGAGTCGATTCTGATTCCATACCCATGTCTCGGTTCCGAGAAGAATCGGTTCTGAGATCGTATAGCGTACATGTACACATAACTCATACAATCACACAATCAGCTCTGTGTATGTGAGAAGGTAACTCGCCGGATCGCCTACCGCGCTGGCGATCCAGTTCTAACAAAAATTGTTAAAATGCAGTGCGTTTGTAATCGAGGTAAATCTGAACAGTTTGATATCATTTTTCCGTAGAAATCATTTTAGAAATGCAAAAAAGTAATTGATTTAGGAATCTGGTTTATTTAAGAGGATTTGGGGAATGAGATATATGATTCTCTAGAGACTCTAGTACACTTGAATACTGATCCCCCTATAATTGATAAACAAATCCAAGTATAACACCTTGTTCAAAACCCTAAACAATGACGATTGGCTGCAATTGTTTTTAACTGCTGCATAATGTAAGAGCCTGTTACATATGCCAATATTAATGAGCTTCGCAAGTTAGCAAAGGCCTCGCCGCTGACGCGGCTCAGTCCAGCGATCACTGCTGTAAGCGCACATCGCCTTGTCTATTAATCAGACCCTGCTCGGAGGACAAACAGCGCGCGAGGCCTTGCCCAAAGGCTACTGCCAGCCTAGTAGAACAACGTACACCACCAAACTTGTTCAGTTCACAATATTACAACCCACAAAAGTGCAATGCAATTGGTTCGGGGGATACATGTGCTCGGCTGCGCGACCCGCCGAGCGCGCAATTTCTAGTTTCAGCCTGTCATTTATGTTTTTTCATCTTTGAAATTATAACTTAACAATTTTAGGATCAATCCTGAAACTACTTGGGCTGTGGTTTATGAACAATGCTTGCAATACTAATATCAAATAGTGTTGAATGGGTAAATCATGAAAATGCTTCCTCAAAAGTTATTGTTAGTTCAGTCTTTGCTATTAAAGCCGTTGTAAAATCTTTTCCTGACATGGATTTCTTGTATTTTTTGTCAAGCTTGTGAATCATTTGTTCACTCAAAGTATTAGCAATATGTTGTGAATATAATGTAAGTAATTTTTTTATAAAGTATCAATCAAACTTTTATTTGATATATCATGGGTTAAAATTATTGTGACCACTGAAATGTTAATTATCATTCTCAAAAGTTGTATTTTCTGGGTACTTATTATAAAATTGGTTTATTCATGGATAATACTTTTCCATTTTGTTTTCCTCCCACTCTTGTTTTCTTCATGTTATTATTATCTTCTTCATAATTTTGAACAATATGTATTGAACTCTTTCTGCACTTGTTGTTCTTTCTGTAAAAAGCAAAAATTACAATTTGCACTTTACTCTGTACAACACAAGAGGGCAGTAGACATATATCTTTGCTCATTCATATTTTCAGGAGATATAGCAAATACTAGTCATGTTGTCAGAGGCATGATTTGTGTCTTAATTACTACTCCAGAGGAAATGCTATCATCTTTCAACAACTGCTGATTATCGTCAGTTACAGTCCATTGCCGATACTGATACATTAGGTATCAAACTTACACCATAAGTCATGCATCATTGCATCCATATTAGAAAATTGTATGATAAACACAAACAAAAAACTCTTTCTTTATTACCAAAATGACTAGGATTTTTTTCTCTCATATAGGGTACTGAATAGAGGGATTAACCTGGGACTGGGGTCTATGTAGAGCGCACGTTAAGCAAAAATTAAACTGTTATAACCTGTTCTGGGCCCTGTAACAATGATTCAAGATTAATTGTACGTCCAATTAATTTATCCTATGATCAATCGTACAATTAATTGTGGATCTTTATGTTACGGGGCCCAGGACTGATTCCCAAAATGAGCAGGCCGGGGTGTATGGAGAACATGTGTTTTACTAGAATCTCATCTTCTTAGACTAGACAAATTGGTAAAGCATCTAATTAATGAGTTGCGTTCGTATTAATCCTTTGAGACTAGTATCTATGTCCCAAAGTCTTCTTTACTTATTGTATGTTTAGTTAATATACAGTAAAAATTGTTCAACATTACAGTGATTGAGACTCGGTTTTAACCCCTTGCCTACGGGAATCAAGTGGTCTATGTACAAAGTCTATGGGAATTTCACAATCTCAAAGGGAACGGGTTAATGGTTCTATGATTTTTTTTTTTTTCAGAATTGACTATGTAAATCCTCCAAACCTTAAAAGATTGTTTGCAGTTTGGCATAACTTCAAAATCAACTGCATTCAGATCTGGATATTACTGCCAAATAAATTCCTGCTAACAAATTTGACTGATCATTGCTTGTTTTGGTTCATATTATTGGAAGAGAGAGGGGGGGGGGGGGGGGGGATTGGGCACATATCTCATACGGTAAATATGTGCATCTATACCAGGAATTTGCAAATTCCATTTCATTGTGTTCATTGTTATGAATTATTTATATAAAGATGCCCTACATAAATTGTAATATCAGTATCACATTGTACGTTTGATGGCTGGTACTGGACTGAAAAGTGTATAGAAGGGTTTTGTGGGGAAATGGAAAGGTGTCACCTCCATTTTTTATTTTGCTTTTCCAGTGTTTGTTGCTTGTAGAAACAGTCCACCCTTTCTCCACTCCTCAGGTCTATTAGAATGTTACAATTCACACCCATTTATTTCAAACAAGGCTGTCAATCAAATATTGTGTATGTTTTGGTACTGTTTGAGTCTTGTATGGGAACATTTACCAGATGAAGTATTGGCTGTGTTGTGACCATATTTTAAAAGGTATATTTTTGGAATGCATATAAATAGTTTTGTAAAAATGTGCATTAAGATAAACATACACACATTTCACAATTCAAAAATGCTCAAAGACACATACAATACAAAATGTTGTACACAGTTTACATACATAAGTACTATTAAAATAATTCCAGGGGGTGTTTCACAAAGATTCTAAGTTGAACTTAACTTTAAGTTGGACTTAACTATTATGGAAAGCCATTTGTAGTCTTGGAATATAATATATTCAAAAGCAACAAAGCCAAGAATTTTAGACTTTTCATAAATGCTGCATCAAGAACATGAAATCTCCTTGATAATGGAAAATATTAATGATTTTAATCAACATTTTATGCCTTTGAAAAAGGACTTTTACAAAAAAATGTTCAAAGAAACTAATGTCTTTCTATACTTTTAAGTCCAACTTAGAGTTAAGTTCAACTTAGGATCTTTGTGAAACACCCCCCAGGTACTCGTTAACAATCAAATGTTACACCAACACATATCTCTTTCTCTCTCCTTTTTCTTTCTGAATCATTTCTCACCTTTGGACAGTAACATATTAAATGCACACAAGTTCAAAAACACACACAAACAAAAACGCACACACATACAACATACACATACATGCACACACATACATGAACACAAAAGCACATTATATATCATCAATTAAATTAAATATTTGTTTAATAACATTGTAACTTTGTAACTTTTTCTATCTCAGAGTAATCAGTTTCAGATGTATTATTACTTTTGTAATAAAGGGAGGGAAAATATCGGTGCAATAAAAAAAAAAACACTTCGTTCAACAGTTTTTATGCTAAGTTTTTATATTCCATTTAGTGGAAGCATATGTGGTACACATGTTACATTTTGCGTACTTGGAAATTGTGCTTAATTATGAAACAATTAGACTGTATTGTACAGTATATATTCATAAATGTAATCTGGAAATTGTAGTGTATGAATTTCGGTCTAATTGATCTAATATTTTGAGCATATGAATTAAAGATTGAGTGTATACTAATGCTGAATAAATTGCACATAAACATAGATATTTATGAAGGAACCTTTCCTCTCCTTTTACTTTCCTTTAAATCTCATACATTTTTTCACATTTTACTTGTTCGAACAGAAAATGTACTTGCCCGCAAAAAATCAATGTGAAAAAGAGAAAATTTTAAAGCGCTAGGTAGCTTGATCTGCTTGGCAGGATTCTTGCTTGTTTCTAGAAGTTATACATAAAAAATACAATTTTCTCTTGGTGATGAGCAAAAATGTTAGGTTGCCCGATTGGGCAAACAAATCAATGAAATTTTATTTGCCAGAAATCAAGTTTTATTTGCCCTAGGCAATGGGGCAAGTTCAAGAGTTGAGCCCTGCTTGTATAGCTATCAGGTATTATGGATTTAATTTCGTGCCAATCATGCAGACCTGTTTCAGGCAGCTTCAGACTTCATTGACTTGCTGATGAGCCCTAGAGTCTGGGAGCTTCCCCTCTCCCTGATGTCAAAAAGTCTAGTTGCATTCAAGTCTTCTCCCATCCCATCCCACCCCCCCCCCCCCCCCCCCCAAACCCCTCAATGGACTGGCAGGCCTTTGAATGTTTGAAACAGACAAATGCCACTGTAAAGTATTGTAGATCATCAGGTCTCTTAATACCAACATCAGAAATCTCTCCAGTTTGAGGACCTGCTTGAAGCAGTTCTACTGGTAAGTCTTCAATCCTGGTCACTCCCTGGTGCTGAAAAGTCTTGTCTAGTTGACACATATTATAACCCCCCACCCCAACCCCATTTCCCCTCAGCAAACGTTCAGGTCTCCTAGCATCGTCGATATCCTATCCTCTCCAGCTTGCGGACCTGCTTGACGCAGTACTGCCTCATGGGCTTGCTGGTGAGCCCTCGACACTGAACACTCTATGCTGTGAAGATAAAGTCTGTTTATAGGTGCCACATATAATAATCCCCAACCCCACCCTCCCCCAACCCCATTTCCCCTAGCTCTGCAAAACGTTCAGGTCTCCTAGCATCGTCGATATCCTATCCTCTCCAGCTTGCGGACCTGCTTGGCGCAGTCCTGCCTCATGGGCCTGCTGGTGAGCCTTCGACACTGGGAGCGACATGTGAAGGTGAAGGCGGCAGCGCCCTGCTGCCCCAAGAACCATGCGGACTCCCTCAGCTCAGCGCAGTTCACATACTCCTGGGACTGCGTCCAGCTGCACTGGCCGCGCCCCAGTGACCGGTCCGGTCTACAGGTGGAGTAGCGGGTCTCGCAGTCTTCTCCGCCGTACCTGTGGGAGGGGATGGGGTTGTAGAAGCAACCCTCGGTCTTCCAATAACCGGACTCATACCCCTTCTCGGCGCGATCGCTACCGATGTAGAGAGTGGTGCCTGCTTTGTTGATCTGTTGAGAATAATCGGTACACACAAACGGGATTTGTTAATATAAGTGAAAGCTATGTTTTTTAAACTCTGTATATATATAGTGAAACTATGTAGCAAATGTAGAAATAGTGCAATGCACCATGACTAGAGCGCTCGTCTGTTCAGGAGCAATTATATAACAAAATTTAGTGCGCCTTCATTAACTATTACATTAGTTCATGGGCAGATAGTCGCATGGCCACTCTCCAAGTTAAAAATGAAGTGAAGCATGTGTTAATTGTATTAGGCTGTAACCTTCCTTTTCTCTGCTTGCTTTCTGTTCTGGTATCAGTTAATTGGTGTTCTGGTGCAGATTACATAAACTCTAATGATATATTAATTATAGATTGGCATTCTAAGGATGTATTCTTAGTTCTCACCTCACAAGAATTGCAGTACGGCTGGTATCGCCCCTTGACACCAGCTTTCTGGGTTGATGTCAGGTCATCCCATTTGATGGCCAGCCCATCACATTCAGTCACCACCAGTAACCCATCATGAACTTGCCCTGGATAGGTACAATAATAATAAAACAAATTAGAAAAAAACAATCATATATTAATTTAAATATAATTCTATGTATAAGGAAGGCTTCATAACTTTTAAACCAATATATTAATCTTCCCTTGACAATGATATTGAATTATATAGTTGCAACAATAATGGTGTTGAGATCAAACCTGCCATGTGGCAGAGCACCAAAGAGCAAGATTTTTATAATAATAGACAACGCTCATCATCATCGTCTCTATTATCATCATTATCATCAATCGTCATCGTCATCGCCACCGCCATCATAATTATCATCATCACCGCCACCGCCATCGTCATCGTCATCATCAACATCATCATCATCATCATCATAATTATCATCGTCACCGCCACCGCCATCGTCATCGTCATCATCAACATCATCATCATCATCATAATTATCAACATCACCATCACCATCACCACCACCACCACCACCACCACCACCACCATCATCATCCTCCTCCTCAGTTTATACCTGCAATAAGGTAGACTCCTCCTTCGTCCAGGGATGAGATGGTGCATGTGAACCCCGAGGTAGGGGAGTAGAAGTAGATGATCGCTCCCGGCTGATACCAGTGGCTACCCTTGAGTGGGACAATCACCTCGGCCTCGTAGCGAAGGTACTTGCTGTCCGTTGCCCATACCTTTGCGTGGTTGCGGTTGATGTACGATGATGACTGAACTCTCACTTTAAAAGCTGCAAATGAATGAAAGCAATAAATGAGACCAGGGATTTATGAACAGTTTTGTTTTGTTATTGCCTTACCTAACCTTTAACCTGTTGAGTACTCAGACTGAAACATATCTCGCAAATCAAACTGATAATAAATGGATAATAAAAATTCTTTATTGATGTCAAGGTCAAATGTTATCATGGCAAGTACATGTATATACATTTCAGTGGTTGCTGATGTGAGATAATGATATAAACAGAGTCTATTTATGGCTATAATACACATTTTCCTTACACCCCAGCCAGAGATTTATCAAGTTCAGTCCGAAAATGAGTTTATAATAAATTTTTTTTTTAATACTTTACAGTAATCAGAATCATTGCTCCACTCAATAGTGAATTATCAAACGCAAGATATTTTATGTAAAACAAGTTAAACTGAAATTTACATGAATATAAAGTTTAGCAAATAATATGACGATTCCTGGTTCACTACTCACCGATATCAGCATTGCAGAAGTGCTGTTGTGGATGCAAGATGGCACAGTTATTTTCGCATGTTATTTCAGCGGCTGCCCAATAGATACAGATGAAGAAAACAATCAAAACATTTACTGATTGGCAAGACATCGTGATTTTTTTTCTTGGTAGAAAAATTAAATCCTTGGAATTATACAAGTGATGAACAGGCTTTGTAAATATTTGCAGTCTTTTGAAGGTGAAACACCTTTTCTCTATTTGATAAATATAATACAGTTTCTGAGACACTGCCAAAAGTACACTTGGAAAGAAACAAAGACAAGTCTTATACCAACACCCTTTACAGAAGTCATCTCGGTATTCCCAAACACAGCTATTTATACTAAAAAATGTCAGGCAATATTCAATTTTGCTTCTTGTACTTATCCATTGTTTTGCATCATCACCGACCTTTTTCTTTTTCTTTTTGATTGTTGCAAATCTTGAAACCTCATCTCATTTTCGTGTAATTCCACGGTTGTTTACAACCAATTAGATCCGGGTTCGGTACCCTTGAGTCTTTTAACTAATCATTAGAAATTGTCAGTTTGGATTTCATGGCGTCTGAATCTGGTCATAGTCTGGAGAAAATGATTCTTTGACGGAGTTTGTGGCATAACCACCCCCTTCTCTGATCAAGATTATAAGAACATTACAATTGCATCAAATTACCCGTGTCCGATCACGTAACTGAGGTGGGTAAGATGAGAAAGGGGAAGTAGTGCCCCCTCTCTCTTTTTAAAACCCTTTTAAAATACTAACATTTTCTGAGGCACTGCTACAAGTTAACATAGAAAGTAACATCGACAAGTTTAGTACTATCACCACGTTCAAATTACCCTTGTCCGATCACGTAACTGAGGTGGGTAGGACGAGTACGTAGTGGGGAAGTAGTGCCCCCTTCCCTTTTTAAAAACTTTTATCTGAATAATAACATTTTCTGAGGCCACTGCTACAAATTAACCATCACCGCGTTAACATTTCCCATGTCCGATCACGTAACAGAGGTGGGTAGGATGAGCAAGGGGAAGTAGTGCCCCCTTCCACCGCTCACCCCCCCCCCCCCCACACCCCCTTAGTGAGAACATTGAAATGAATGCTTTGTGGTGTCCCCCCCCCCCCCCCCCCCCCTCTGAACCTGCATCTTGTTTAACCCTCTCCTTACAGGAACCGGGTGGGCTATGTACAAAGTCTATGGGGATTTTAGAATCTCGAAGGGAACGGGTCAATAAGTGCTTGCCATGCACTACCCCTCCCACTACAACAAAATAATGCCAACCACCCCCTCCCGCCTTCTCGTTTCAATTGACGATATGAGTAGACATTTTATTCAAATTATGAAACGATCAGATTTCAAGCATGAATCGTTTTTGATATGCCTTTAATGAAGGGATAATACAGTTGTCCGTTCCATCGTGATATTCTATAAAATAAAATAAAAGATCAAAATGTATCTCTTTTATTCATCTTGATGTTAATTACAGATGTTTAATCACTTATGCCACATTTTAGTTAATTTGAAATGAATCAAGTGGAAACAATTTTTTTTCTCATCTCCCCAGATTTTGTATCCATCATGATAGTTTAACCTGTTCCCTTTGAGATTCTGAAATCCCTTTACACCTTGTACATAGCCCCTCCGGTTCCGGTAAGCAACTGGTTAAAATAAAAATTTAGCTTGATATGAATCTAAGTGCGTTAACCCTTTTAGGAAGAGTTCTGAAATTACTCAGACTTGGATCTTTAGAGTCTTTTTTTACCCGTTTCAAATTGTTTTCAAAAGGTTAAACAGATTTGGTACTACTGTTGAGAATGTTCTGGCCTTAAGTGGATTTCATGAAACACATCAGAAATGTTCGTCATGGATTGTCATGCCTTTTAATTAGGCCTGTTTAATGTGGGTGCATCATGTTTAAAGTTTTCCATTTGATCTGTCTTGTTTCCTACTAGACTTTGCCACCTCTGTAGGGTCAATACAGGACCAAGCATTTTCTCGTAGGCAATGGGTTAATAATAACGTGCCAGGGATTTTAATGCTCTATGGCATTTGTGTGTATTGTAACTCGCAAAAATGCGAGCTTGGCACTCAAGGAGTTAAATTGCCAAGTTTATTATTTTATGGACAGATTGAATTATACTAACATGTTTTTTTAATGTTGACATACAAAATATAAGTTTATCAACCCCATTTCAAAGGAAAATAAGTTAGTATTACCGCGGATAAGAAGACCAAAAGGAAATAAGGCCACTTGCTCACGGTTTGTCATTTTTCCTGATTAAATAATGTTTGTTGGAAATACAATATGTATTTGCATCCTCGGTAGGATGTAGTTTTAGATTATTTGGGTCATATGATTAATTTTGCCTGGATTTAATTACAATTATCTATGATTTCTTTATGTTGATAATGTCTGGACATTGTCAGGTGGAGAAGGTAAGGAAATTATATATTACTCAAACCGTCAGTCACACAATGTAACATCTCATATCAATTATTAATTGATGTTTGCTCAGATTTATCATTTCTTTATTGAGTTTTGGAATATTTGTTCAGATTGACATAACATTGTGGTTTATGGGTATGGTGTCTTTTATGGGTGTGTGTGTGTGCCAGTATAGTGTGTTCTTAGTATTTTTTTTGTACCCATTCAGGACTACATGGTCCCATGCATACACACATGAACACATACACACACACTCACACGCACACACTCACATACGCATGCACACACACGCTCGCATACACACATACACATGCACAAACACACACACACAAGGATGAACAAACGCACACACAAATAATCACAAACATACAAATACATGCACATACAAGCATACACATTACAGTCTCTTCATCTCAAGTGATCAATATTGAAAAATGAATAAATAAACAAAATTTATTACTGAAGACTTTATGCTAGTTCTAACGTAAGTGTTTTCTTTATTGAATATCAAATACACATAATTTATAAATCATAGAAGTAGAAGTACTTAGTAGTAATACAGATTGATAGTGTCGTCAGTAGTAGAATTAATATTAGGAATTATGATTACAATACTGATATTAAAGGTAATTATGTTTCTAAAATACATGAATTATAGCGTAAAAGTTTGTAATTCCTGCTGTAAGATTGCGAGTAAAAATAAGAAATCTGCAGAAGATTTTAATTAATAAAAATTGCCAAGAAAAATGAGAGAAAGTGCAATGACATTTGTGTAGATTATACCTATTATTTTTTTCACCATATGTTTCCTTTCACAAAAGAAACATTACCTTGTTGAAGAAATCTCAAATATTTATACTTGGGTGTGTAGAGAATGCATGTTAACCCTTTCACGACTGGTCCCAACAATATTTGGGCTTAGGTCTATGGAGAGTACATGTACAGTAAAATCTGTCCGCCCTGAATGGATTAATACCAACAACAAAAACTAATCCAGTGGGTTAAAACGGTTTAAGACATCTGTGTGACTTATGTTACATCTGGTAAATTATGAAAATTTAATATTATAAAGAAAGAGGTGTTATACAATTTTAGTTTGGTTTGGCATTAATTATGGAGTAGAACACCTGCTAAAAGTATGGGAACTCCTTTCCATATCATTTTTTTCCCTCAGCTTGAAACAATAGTTTCAATGAGATTTCTATCAAATTGACCAGTTTCAATTCCCAAAATACTTTAATTTATTTTAAACCCTCTGTTTGGAGATATTGAGGCAGTATTAAGATGTATTGATACATACTAGACAATACCTAGAAGTAACTATTTAACAACAGAAATATAATAACATCATATAAGATTAGATACATGCCTAACGTTCCATGACAATGTTGCTAATAGCTAACATTTTTGTTAATTGTTCATTGCAGCATAAGAATATAATGAACAATATATTATAGTAAATGGTGAAGAAAAAAAATGAAACATTCACATGACTAGAGATTGAGCACAAATAGAAACACAATTTTAATAAAAACAAATAGTAAAATGTAAAATGTTCACTTGAATTAAATAAATTACATGGAAGTTATATCACATACTGGTACAACTCAAGATAACAGTTACATTTATCATGAAAAGCCATATTTCACATTCAAAATAATAAAGAGGTAATGATTTAAAGCTTGTTTCATTCTATAAATTCTTATTGCAAATATGCATCGTCGGTAATGTGTCAGAGACAGGTTAATCCACAAGTTCTCTTGACGATTATTTGAAAATAAATAATTGCATATATGATTTGTTTTTAAGTAACATCTAGTTACCATTGTATATTATAACTAAACAACTGTGTTTAGGAATATCCTCAAACATAAATTGTGAGCAATTTGTGTATTCTTACATTTACATATTTTGTTTGTTTGTTTATGAGTGCGTTAATGTTTTGTTTGTTTGTGTTTCTGCTTGTGTGTGTGTGTGTGCATGTATTCTAGCACCTTGGGATCCCCAGATTCATTAGCTTCTTGGTTTCCTTGATGCACTGGTATCGGAGCTGTTTGTTGGTCTGGCCGGCGCACTGCGACCGGCAGGTGAAGGCAGGGCGACCCTTCTCCTCAAAGAACCAGGTATCCTCTCGCTCCTGGAAGCACCCGCTGTACTCTGTGGTGTCATCCCAGGTGCAAACGCCCGTCTCCACTGTACTGGGGACGCAGTAGGTGTAGAGGGTCTCGCAGTCCTTGCCTCCGTACCTGAGTAGGGATGAATTTATGATGATAGTTTGTTAGGCATATGAAAATAATTGTAATGTTATGTAACTCTCGCTCTTGATAGCACCCGCTGTACTCCGGGATATCATCCCAGGTGCAAACGCCCGTCTCCACTGCACTGGGGACGCAGTAGATGTAGAGGGTCTTGCAGTCCTTGCCTCGTACCTGAGTAGGGATGAATTTATAATGATAGTTTGTTAGGCATATGAAAATAAGTCCATATTTTAAATGTTATGTAACTCTTGCTCTTGAAAGCACCCGCTGTACTCCAGGGTATCATCCCAGGTGCAAACGCCCGTCTCTACTGGACTGGGGATTCAGTAGGTGTAGAGAGTCTTGCAGCCCTTGCCTCGTACCTGAGTATGGTTGAATTCATGATGATAATGATTTGATGGGTTATTGAAAATAAGTCCCAATTTTAAGATTATGAATTATAATTATAGTATTGAATATTTATATTGTGCATTATCCACCTAATGAGGTGCTCAAAGCACATGAGAAACGAAAGCATAAATTATAAAGGAATGTGAAACAAAGAATGTAATCTTTCCAATAGTCACTGTTAGAACTTGAAAATGTTAATAATAATGAGTATGATAATTGCAATATGGATTATCACAACTACAATGATTGTTAATATCACAACTCTGACAGTTGGAATCCAGAGGTCTTGGATTTGATTCCCATGCATGGAATTCCAATTTTCTTTGCTCATTTTAATTTGAATATGTTAAATCATATAATATGCGACCGGTTATAGCAAAACCCGGCACTTGTCGGTAATACATGTTTTGAAGAAATGGGCATTTTAAGTTCACACAATGTGTGTAAAAGACCTATGATTGTAAATTTGAAACAATCATATCTTCGACAATTATTGTCCAATTAGTTTGAACAAAGCATCAAATGAAAGCTTGTGATGTGGCCTTTCTAATGGTATGAAAATCTACATTTTGATTTTTAACGACAAGTGTCGGGTTTTGCTATGGCCGGTCACATATATTCTGGTCAGTTTTCCCTATGTTTGAATTTAGGTGGAAGGTAGTTTTATGTCTTACCTGTAGGAGGGGATGGGGTTATAGAAGCATCCTTCAACACCCCAGTAGCCAGATTCTTCTCCTGCGATGGCAGCTTCACCCCCAAACCAACGGGTAGTGCCCGCAGACTTGATCTGTACATGGAAATGCAAAAGTAAAGACAATATATAACTTTGAAAACAGTTTTTTTATTGTTATGAGGTACAAAGAGTTTAAGTGCAAATTAATATTAACCCCTTGACCACGGGAACCAAGTGGGTTGTGTACAAAGTCTATGGGGATTTCATAAATTCGTAGGGAACATGACCTCTAGAGATGGTTGATGGGGGTGGGGTTATATAGAAACATACCCCCACCCCCAGTACCCTTAATCCAGTACAAGATCTAGTACCTGCCCCCTTTAACATATGTATATTCTCTGAATGTACAGAAAAGCCTTTCGCTAAAAACACCCCTTTTTTAAAATGCCTTGGCCCAAGCCCCCAAGCCCTTCACTCCCTCTACGACGAGATCTGGCCAATCATCTTTTTCGCGAATCATCAGTCTAGCCTGACGTGTTTTTTTTGGAGCTCTCGTTTTGGACTTTCAATCTTCTGAAGTTGCAGTGAAATCTACACTTTTGTATCCTTTTTCACTTTGAGCATCATCCCTACCTTATTTAGAGCCTTGGCCCGTTTTTTTTTTAAGGGTTTGTTGTCCGTTTCGGCGGCCTTTTTGTAGCTGTTTGGCTTTCTGTTTTTGGCCCCGTGAAACGGGCGATCCGAGCGTATTTTGAAAAATTTCCCCCCAGAACTCTGGGGGTGCGTTCGGAGGGTTTGCCTCTTGTTGACGGGTGGTTTTTGCCACGTCAGCGTCGGGCGGCCATTTTGAATTTGGTGGTGTTATAGTTGGGGTTTTAGCTCGTGAGTTGCTTTACCCCTTCTGATTATTGTGTGGCTGTGGAAGATTTGATTGTTTACTTTGTGAAAATACTATGTTTACATGTTTTGTATCCTTTCACTTCGAGCATTACCTCTACTTTGTTTTGAATGAATTTGTTGTCCGTTTCGGCGGCCGTTTTATAGTTTAATTTTGGCCCCGTGAATCGGGCGCTCCGGGCGTATTTTTGAAAGATTCTCCGCCGTTACTCGGCGGGTGCGCTCGGAGGATCGGCCTCCCGTTGGCGTTGGGTTTTTGCCACGTCAGCGCCGGGCGGCCATTTTGTTTTCGCACGGTGTTATTGTCGGGGTTTTAGTTCGTGCGTGACTTTGCCCCTTATAATTATTGTGTGACTGAGGAAGCTTTGATTGTCTATTTTATTAAATGAGATGTTTATTGTTCCTCCCGTTTGCCCGTGTTCCACGGTGCAGGGGTATTTTAACCTCCCTTGCCTCTCTTGTGTTTGTTTTTTTCTGGATTCGGGTGTCGGCCGGGGGGGGGGGGTGGGGCTCGGGCCCTTCCCCCCCCCCCCTCCCCCCCCCCCTTGGGGGGTGGGGGCTTGGCCCTGGGGTGTTGAAAAAAAAAAGATTTTTGCTGGCTCCGGGCCCTCGTTCCTCGTGTTTCGTGTTCTCTCTTTTGGTTTGAGCACGTTTGCAAGGACGTTAGCACTCGCGCGTAAGTCCTTGTTGTTTTTTGGGAAGGTGGATTTACGTTAGTGCTCTTCCTTGGGAAGTTTACCTTTACTGCTGGGGGGGTCACGGGTTGAAATAGTACCTTCTGGCCTCCTCCCCCTTATTTGGTTATTCATGTAGTGCGTTTGGTAGTGCATGTTAGCCTTTGTTTGCTTGCAGTTTAGCGGGTTCCGTTGTGTGTTTATTGAGCCGGCTTTAGGGCGCGGGTCTCTTTAAAGTTCGCACTTAGGGGGCGGAGCCGCATTCGGTGCTCTCTGCCCCCTTCCCCCAAATATTGTAGTCGGAATCATTTTTATAAGCAGGGAACTTCGTTTCAAGTCCTAGACCTCTGGTTCGGATTGAGCCCACCGGGAGGCCGTGCATTTATTAGAAAAGAATAGATGGGTAGTTCGCTCCCTTCGGGTAGGGGGGGGGGTTGCGGACCAACTCCCCCCGTGTTCTCGGGGCATTCGTGGGGTGTTTCTTTTGTGCAGTCCATGTTGCCGCGGGCACCCTGTCCAGTATTTCATGTCCGATATGTAGCGGTTGTCGTCGCGCGTCCCATTGGCCCGTGCTCCGACTTCCGAATTATGCATGTAGGGGGGGTGGGGGGGGCGGCGACCCCCCTCCTCCCGCCTTCCCCTTCAGATCGAGATGTGCGTCCTGGGCGCCGTCAGGCGGGGCGGCGCCTGGGATTTGTATACGCCCAAGGGGGGCCCCCCCCCCCTTGTGGGTCGGCTATCCCTTGTTGTGGTAGTGGGTCTGTTAGCTCCTTTTTGTGAGAGTCTTAAGATGGTTATCGATCATGTTAGGCGCTATACAAATCGCTTCTTTTTTCCTTTTTCAGAGTTAAGTCCCGTGTAGGCAGGTTTTTCTTTTGGGCATGCCTATCATGGACTTCAGACCCGGCTTGCCGATGTGGTGTGTACCGATGCCCGACCGCGCTGGCGGTCTTGTGGAATCCTATGGATTCAGTTGGGTTGCTGCTCCTGGCGGGGGAGTTGGGGATTTGTTACCTTCTACCTTTTCCCTGCTCTCTTGTCGTTGTCAGCTGGATTTATGGAATGGCATCATTTCACGTGGTTTCGAGCGTCTCACCTCCGTGTTGCGGGTGGTAGTTGCGAGACCGGGCCAGCCTGCGCCCAGTCTGCCTCGCTTCTTAACGATGTTTAAGCCTAGGCGGGCTCGCGGTTCGCTGTGCTATACCCCTCTGAACCTAGAGTTCTGTCCGGTCTTTAGCGTTTGACGCTGAGGGGTGGTCTTCGGTCCCAAGATAAGGCGGAGGGACCGTTGGCTCGGGCGTCCGGTGCTCCGATGGGGGGTGTGCCGGTGTCCCCTGGTTCCCCTGGTCGCGGCTTCCCCTGTTTAGGCGCGGCCTCGCTCAGGGCGTATCCCTTCGGACTTCTTGCGACTGCGGCGGATGCCGAGTTGCCAGCGTCGGCCGGGCTTGTCCACGGTGGCGTCCCCACTGTGGCTTGCCCCTGTGGCCTACGGCTCAGGTTCTGCTTGTCTGGGGCGTACCTCATGCCTGTTTGTCTTCGGGGCGGGGGCCCAGATAGCTATTAACGCTTATGGAACGTTGCCTAGTATTATTGAATATGAACGTTGTGTCTACATTAAAATGTTTTAGTATGATGTTGATAAATTCATATTCATTGGATCAGTAGATCCGTGGGGCGGACGGACGCCAATAGGGGTGTGGCTCCGCCCCCCTCCCCCCCCCCCCCGCTCGTTTATTTCCGGTGGCGCAGGAATGCGAGGCAGTAGCTGGGGAGGATCGCTGAGGCTCCGCGACTTAGCTCCCGAGGGCGGGCGGTCGACGGCCTGGCCATTTCAGTCAAGCGATCGTGGTCATTTTTTGTGGGACCGACTCCCCGGTGCTGTTGACCCTGGCTGCTTCGGTGGGCCCTGTCGGGGTGACCGTTTGTGCGCAGGCCTTCGAGGAGGAGATCGTTGCTGGTCTCTTGTCTCGGTGACGGCGCGTTCGCTCTTCGGTTGTCGGTGTTTCCGGCATCGTTTCAGAGCATCGCAGCCAGGGCTGATGAGTTGGAAGTCCGTCATCGACGTCGGGTGCTGGCTCTGTCCGGGCCATACCCCTCGTAGTGGGGTGTTCGAGTCGTGTGCAGTCTCGTTCGTGTGTTTTCACGGGCAGCGGATTCGGGGGGGGTCAGCTTCGACGGCAGGTCGAGAGGCCCCCGGGTAGATCCGGATGTCCCCTGTTATAATTTGTTTATACTTAAGGGGCCCCCCCTGCATTGTTCAGCTATGTGATTGACTTCTGTCGATGTAGGCATGGTGGGGGGAATTAAGCTCAGTGGTTGAGCTTTCGACTGCAGATCTGGAGGTCCCCGGTGTAGCTCCGGATGCCTCTCCACGTGAATTACTTGATTGTTACCCCCTGGCCGCGGGAGATCCTCTGGCTATTCGAAGTCGAAAGGAGGGTTTTTTCTCCTCGGTGCGAACATTGCTCCGTTTTCTCCTAAGCGGCCCCTCTTTAGGGGAGCGGGAGAAATACAGAGATATTAGTGTATATGTTTTTACGTATGTATAATGTTCATTGATTTGGATATGCTCATTTAGTATGAACATGGTTGTAAAGGACCGAACAATGTTCCCCCTTTCCCCTAAGCGGTTTCTCCTTAGCGGCCCCCCCTGGGTGAGCTGGAGAAATATAGAGATATAAGTGTATATGTTTGTACGTTTGCATGATGTTCATTGAATTGGATATGCTCATTTAGTATGAACATGGTTATTAAGGGGTGATCAATGTTCCCCCTTTTCCTCTTTAGCCGCCCTCTGCGGGGAGTTATATATAGATACGGTTTTTGTATTTAGGTATGCGGGAGCATATGGGTGCCTATGTTTATCGAATTGATTTATTTTTATTCGGTGTTAACATGATAACAAAGAAGGCATCTTGGGCGGCTGGATATAGTTTGGGGTATGGCCGCAATTCTATAGTGGTTCTTTTTTTGTCGCCGTGTCGGACAGGTCGGTTGACCTCAGCACGCTGTGAATGTTATGCTTGCCTGGCTAGTTTCGGGCTTTGATTGTCTTTCGCGAGTTCCCTCCGCGACGATATATGTTCCTACGCCAGTTTCGTCGGCGGTACGTTATAGTACTTCTGACCGACGTTTGGGTTGTGCATAGTTTATGTATACGACAGGGCCCTTGATTTGTTCTCGGGCTCGTGTCAGCCCATTTGAGCCCTTCCCGCGCTTTAGCGGGACTGCGGAGGTTGTGGTGCGTGATTGTTTTCACCACGAGCGGCGCGATCGGCGCCGCGGTGACCTGGATGCAGTGCCTTGTCCGGTTCGGGGATCGAGTGGTTCTCCCCCGAGGACATTGGCCCGATGCTAGAACATCGGGACAATATGTAGCGCCATCATGCGGCTTGTTGGGAGCGTTGGTCAATGTTAATTTACCCTCCGTGGCATTCGGTGAGTGGGCTATAGGGCTGGTGTCGTGGTGAATTGTTGAATATATTGCTATATTGAATGTGGTTTTATGCAGCTGCTTGTTTTATTTCCACTTTGTGTAAGAGGCATTTAACGCTTGGTGTGTCGTTAAATTTTAGTGCCCGGCAGTAGGATCCTTGACACAGTGCTATACGTGTTTGGACTCTAGGCCGAATCCAAGGCAATATGGTCGTGAGCTCCGTTTATTTATAATTGTGGAGCTCTGGATTCACTTGTTTATTAGCTCATTGAATTTATTGGGCCCTGGCCGCGCAGGTGAGGTGTTGGGGCCCTTGATTTGAGCTCCGGTTACATTTTTGGAGCTTCAGATTCTTTTGTTTTATGACTTTGATGTTGTCGGGACCTTCCCGCGCTGACGGTCGTTAGGGTTGCGGCCCTGGCGATCGGTTGGCCATGCCGCCCGCGATCTAGGGCTCGCTATAGCGACGGTTCACTTTTGCTTCCCGCCCCGGCCCGCGGCCGCGCCAGCGGGCTAGCTAGGGCGGGATTGTTATGTCGTGCCGATTGTTTATGCATGACAATTGTCTTCTTCCGTCGGGCGCGTAGCTCTCTCCCGCGCAGCTCTCTCCCGCGCAGTGGCTAGGAGAGAGATAGTCTAGTCCTAGTGTCATTTGCTAGGTCACGCCTGCGGGGAGGCTTCTCTTCCCGTTGTCGTTTCCGTTCGCGTTATCTTGCGACTTCCCTGGCCCTGCCATGGATATTCTGATTTCATGGCGCGGGTCCGGTGTTTCTCATGGAAGAAGCCGTTTAGGGGGTTCCCCCATCGGCATCCCTGGCCTTGTGGAAGAGTAGATGATTGTGGGCATTGTTATTCTCACTCCCTTGATCGTTCGTTGGGACAGTGGGGTTTTCCAGGGGACTTTTGCGTTAGTCTGAACGACTCAACTCTCATCCTTATGTTCTCAGTGGCTTATTGTCGATAGTTTCTTGGGATGCAATGGAGTCGGGCAAGCGTTTATGTTGCTTGGTTTCCAAGTTTTGGTTGAGTATTTGCAGTATGTTGTTGACACCGATATGTCTCAGGTTTGGGTAGTTCTCACTACCGCCCTTTGCCATGATGGTGTTGGGTGTCGCCTCCAGTGTTGTTGCTGCCGTTGCGTCCTTAATTGGCCGACATCGAGCAGGTAGTTTTGGGGCGCTAGTTCCGTTTCGCAGTGGTGAGAGGGTGCGTGGCCTTGTTGCCCTATGGATAGGGTGACATACTGTGTAGTGTATTGGATAGCGACCTTGACTTAGTCACTCAGGGTCTCGAGTTCAACCCTCTCTCAATCTCTTTAAGACATCTGACTGCGAATCAGGGACTCCAGGTTCGCGTCCTGGCAAGGTCGCCACTTTAGGTAGCGCTCTATTGTGAGTCAATAGGGTGCCTTTATTTATTTTTCATCGCCAGGGAAGGTTACGCTTGGGGGGCTCGAGGATTGTTTTAGTCTGTCTCTTGCCCTGCGGCCTGGTCTGATGGTTTGGCCATTGTCGGGGAGACCATCCCCGGCCTTGTTGCCTGCTCTTAGCGTTGTGGCCGCTGTTCGGCAGCCGGCAGTGCAGGGTGGACTCTCTGCCCGAGCGGCAGAGCTCGTTTGCCCTCCTCTAGGGAGTTGCCTGGCGGTCGTACAACTCTCGGTTATTACGCTTCAAGAAGTGATGCGTCATTAGCTTCTCCGTTGCTTCTGTAGCAGAGTTAGCTGGTTTGTTGTTTGAGCTTTTCGACGAGGGCATCCTGAGCGTCGTTCAGGTGCTATTGGTCGGCCTCCGGGGCCGTGCTCAAGGGTTTTCTCGAGCGAGTTTGATTTCTCGCATCGTGCAGGCCTCCTTTCTTACCGGCCTCCTTCTCGTCGTCTAGTGCCGTCTTGCATGCCGTGTGCCGGCGTTTTCGTCGGTCTGAGTCGATAGGTTGAGGTGCCCGGGCCGCATGTGAAGTGATTGTGCCGGGTTAGGCCTTGGCCCTGCCGTCGTTTCGTGTCCATGATGCATGGACGGTCGCGGTTTCCTGGACCCCCTCGCCGGAGTGCCGGTGGAGGGTCCCTGGGGACCGCCTTCTGGGCTTCATCCTATGCCTCCCTTCTTGGTTCTCCGTGACATGGTAGCTAGTAGGTCGACGTTGCTGTGGCAGCGCTGGCTGCTGGGTCCGCATTGCGGTGTTCTCGACCCCTCCCCCTCACAGTAATTGTCTTACTGGGTTGGGTGTTGGTCTGTAGTATTATACATATGTTAAAGGGGGCAGGTACTAGATCTTGTACTGGATTAGATGAATCATTAGTGATTTCATTATCCATTAAAGATTAGTACCTGCCCCCTTTATAAGTACCCTCCCGTCCTCCCCGCGTCGAGGGATTCGCTTATTTTATGATGATTGGCCAGATCTCGTCGTAGAGGGAGTGAAGGGCTTGGGGGCTTGGGCCAAGGCATTTTAAAAAAGGGGTGTTTTTAGCGAAAGGCTTTTCTGTACATTCAGAGAATATACATATGTTAAAGGGGGCAGGTACTAATCTTTAATGGATAATGAAATCACTAATGATTCATCTATTCTTCCATCTCCTGCATTAGCTGCCCCACCTGTCACCAACTGGTGGTACCAACATACTTGACCTGTTAATGAGAAGGCAAGAAGGAAAGAGGACAACTTTTATCAAGTTATTTGTATTGTTTTGCGAATCAAAGAGATTGAGTGAGCCGTGTGATTTCTGTAGATGGTAGATGGGGTGGGGTTATATAGTGAAACACCTCTCTACTAGCTAGCTAGCTTCTTGTTCCGCAATGGCTGCCTCACCCCAAACCAACGGGTAGTGTCTGCGGACTTGATCTGTAAATGGGAAGGAGAGATGCAAAGACAATGTTTATAGTTATTTCGATTGTAATGAGATACAAAGAGTTTGAATAGGGGTTTTAAAAGCTATGTGATTTCTTTAGATCTATGGTAGATGTGGTGGGGTTATAAACCAAAAAATGAGTAATTGAGCAAGTGTATATCTGCATATTGTACTGAACATACCTGGCATGAGTTGCAGTTTTCCTGGTAATTTCCCTCGACTCCGGCCCTCTGTGTCGGAGTGAGATCATCCCATCCTGCGGCCAGTCCGTCACAATGCGTGATAATCAGCATCCCATCGCTCACCTTACCTGTAAAGAAAAATCAATGGGTAGTAGGTGATCAAATCTTTTCAATTGTTTTCACTAGATAAACAGTGTTGTTTTTTATCAAACTATCACATATCATACAGAAGAACCTAACAATGAAAGTAAGATATTATTGAAGTCTAAAATATCACTTTTGGAAAAACCTTATGAAATTAATTGATCACTCTAACCCTTCCCTTTGAGATTCTGAAATCCCCATGGACTTTGTACATAGCTCAGCCGGTTCCCATAGCAACGATGTACAGTAGTATCATCCATGCATGCCCAACAACATCATGATGAGGAGGCAAATTGAATTGGTTTATTACCTGCAATAAGATAGATCCCTTCATCGAAGAGTGTAGAGATGCTGCACCCGAAGGAGGGCGAGTAGAAAGTGATGTCGGATCCCACGGACGCCCAGCCCTTGAACGATTGGATGACGGTCGCCTGGTAACGGGCGTATCTGCTGTAGGCGTGGACGACCGGCTCGTGGTTGTCATTGATGAACTCGGATGAAAGCACCTGCACTTTGTATGCTAGAAGGGGAACAGAAAAATTACAAGAAATAATCAGTCAGAATTAGGCCCAATCCATGAATGGTTGATAGGCAGTTGCCTGGCAACGGACGTAGCTGCTGCTTACTGCCTTGTGATTATCTTCATTTTTTATGCTCAAGTGAATAGGGAAGTAACAATAAAATAGTAAGAAGTAGTATCAAAGGGATAATCTGTAAAAAAAAAAAAAAAGTATGATAGTTTCATAACGCATGTACCTGCATTAGGTGTAGCTTAGTGGCCCTGGGGGTGTTTAACAAAGTTCCAAAGTCAAACTTAACACTAAGTTGGACTTACAAATTACGGAAAGCCATTTGTAGCTTCGGAGTTGAACAAATTCAAGAGCCCAAATGAGAACATTTGAAACTTTCCACAAAATTTCACGTCAATAACTTGGAATCTCTTTGATAAAAGAAATATCCATGATCTTTTATTGAAATTGTAGGCATGTTTGAAGAATTTGTTTAACAATTTCACAAAGAAACTAATTGCTTTCATAATGGTTGAGTCAAACAATAATGCTAAGTTTGACTTGGGATTTTTGTAAAACACCCCAGGGCTGGTTATCTTTGATGACATTTTGTACCTGATGGAAGAACCTCAACATATTGGAAATACTCTAGATGCGAAAATATGGAACTACATGTTATATTCAAATGAATTGTGTTCATGCCAGTTTGAGTTTAGATATATTAACAATAATGTAGCACTTCATAAACTCCAGCTCAAGATCATTCATATGCAATTCTAAAACAGTTGATAAATGAGTGCATAAACTTCATACAAAATTAATGGCTTTTGTAATTAGTTAAATTGCATCTAGTTCATGTTGCTGGGTTAAATTTTATTATGATTAGAAAGGAAATTGTCTGACGTGAGTTGATTACTGGTGGCTAGTGGTGTGTAGAATTTGCGCTGCTTGAATTCCCTCTAGAGGAACTGGATATGATTGTATATATGTGAGGGCATCACCTTATGATATGGATGTCACTAAGACACCTAGTTTTATCATTTCATTTATAACCCATCATAGACAATTTAATATCTCTATGGACCTCAGCCCAAACATATTTTATGAACCACTTAAATAAAGCCACTTAGTTTTATCATGCGCAAAAAGTGATGAATGGTTGATGAATTGTGTATTTAAGTGATCTGATAGGTCCACTAAGTAATTATTTTCACATTTAATGGATGAGATATGGCAGAGTTATGAGCAAAAATGCAAAGTGATAGTTACTAAGTCATTGCACTGACTTTGTACATGGTTATGACTATCCAGGGGATAGTAAACAAATATACCATGCACTGAGAGCCTCTAGTTGAAATTATGGATTCCGAGGTGACAGGAAAAGCACTATGTTCTGAGGGTCGTAGACCCGAAGAACATAGTGCTTTTTCTGTCACCGAGGAATCCATAATTTCACTAGTGGCTCGAAATAGTGCATGATATATTTGTTTTATATCCTTCGCATAATCATAATCATCTCAAAAATAAATTATTTCAATTAAATTAAAGTAAATATAAAGAAAAACAAAACATTGATCATGGAACCATACCTGCACTGAATATGTTCTGTTTGTAACACTGACCCCCTTTGCGCATAGTCCTAGCGCAGAGCGCGTATTGCGCTATCTTTCCATTCATGGTTACGCGCATAACAACTAATGCGCACCCAAATGCAAAACGTGCGCATCAAAGTGAATAATTAACCTGCTTGGAGAAAATAGTTATTCGTACATTACACATACAGCTAATGCAGTGCACACCGCGGATTATTGTTAAAATGACGAATTAGTGTCACGACCACAGAAGGACAACGATGCACAATATGCACCATTGTCGTAATTTGTAAATTCGAATACCGCTACGTTATACATGAAATGCATCTCTAGAATATTCTTTGGAACTTATTGATATTCACGGGTGAAAATATGCTGTATTTTTTTTAAAATAACTCTTTGAGAAATCTCGTCGAGCATCTTTCGCAAGCAAAAACAAGACCTCTTCTCGCAGGGAAGTTTTATAACACGCATCTCTATGGGCTCAATATGATCACCCGGCGTCTATGACGTCATTCATGGAATAGCATTTACTATTCCATGAATGACGTCACGCATAGCACATTTTTCTACATGGGCATTACTATGTTTGGTCACATGACGCTATGTAGACCAATCACTGAACAGGATTTCATTCATGTAGGATATAATTACAAATCTGAACACTTCCCCCGTAAATATATTTTTAAAGCCAAATAGCAGTTTTGAGAAAGATACCGAAAAACATCTACAGCCTTGGAAATAATTATTAGACCAAGCACTTTTTGCTCAATTATTGAGATTGTTTACACTATTTTGTCACTTAGATAACATTTTAAAGAAACAAAAGTTCATAAAATATCAAAGGGGGTATAGTCAATGGGATTAGGAGTTCCTGCAGCAGAAGTTATGTCTTGATTTTGATGAAAACATGAATTTCATGAATAATTGCGTGGATTTTTACCATAAAAAGGCATGGGTTTTATACACACGTTTTCAATGCATAGTGGAACATCTTATGATTTATTTTCTGTAAGTAGTGCTTATATCAGGGAAATGTCTTTCCATTATTTGCAGGGCTTGTTTATGAGTAAATTAATTCTTGATTTGAGTTGCCAAGTGAAAGTCAATTGCTCTTATCAAAGATGTAAGACCAGGTGAAGATGGCCTCTAATCCTGGTACATTGATAAAGCACCTGCAGTCAATATCCAAATATTATTTGCTTCTCCAACAGAGTTTAATGCCACTTGGCATCACTCACCAAGTAGCAAAGTGCTAATACAAGTCACACTAGAAACTGGAGAGACCTTTCTATGGTATAATCACAACTTACAGGAAAAAATCAACAAATTTTGCACTTTGTATTAAAATATATACATTTCATGCCTTTAATGTACATGTAAGGAATGGACAAAATCCATACAATTTGTATAAAATTCATGTTTTTAATCAAATTGAAGGCAGAACATATGTGGTTGGTATCACTAACACAATACCCCTTTTGGTATGTCATTAACAAATTTTTCTTTAAAATATTATAAAATGAACAAAATAGCGTGAAACTTCAACAAAATTGATCAAAAAGTGCTTGGTCTAATAATTGTTTCCAAGGCTGTATATTGGCCAAACTAATTGATCAATATTGTTGAATAAGTATTTAAAAAGGACTTGTGTGGTAAAATCCGAACCTAAGCATCGTTATGCAGAAATATCGGAACAAATCCAATGGCCGCCCATGAAATTTATAAATCCACCGAACGTTCGCACCTGTCCGCGACGCTAGCGCTGGGCTGGAGATATTGACAAGCTCGCATACCGGAACACGTGGAGACCATGTGAGGTCTTTTGCACGTAGCGTATGTGCGATTCGGCATTGGCGGTACGATTTACAGTAAATCACTTTATAATTTTGCAAATATATCAATTAGTAGGCGGTTTCCTGGCCAAATTTGTATAATCCCATATTAGTAAAATTATATTCTTTCACATGGTTGGTAGTAAGAACGTACATTTCATTTTGTGTGTGTGGGCGTTTCCCACTACTTTCATTTATCTTTAAAGGGAAATTCCAGTAGTGGAAAATAACTTTATTGGCCAAACTAATTGATTAGTATTGTTGAAATAGCATAAAAAGGGGCGTGTGTGGAAAAATCCGAACCTTAGTATCGTTAAATGCAGAAATATCAGTTAAAACGTTTATGAAAGCCGCTGACATTTAGCCTAAATTCACTGTCAGTTTGGCCCATCTGCGCTGGCCACATAGATTCGCTCGTGCGAATTACCATGTGCGCATTTGCCATAGGATTAACACGCATCGCACGAGGCGGTTTATCAACATACAACCATCGGCGAGATATCAATTTGCAGCGGATAGCTTTATAATTTACCAAATATATCAATTAGTAGACGGTTTCCAGGCCAAATTTGTATCATCCCGTATTAGTAAAAACATATTCTTTCACATGATTGGTAATAAGAGCGTACATTTCATTTTTTGTGTGTGGGGCGTTTCCCACTATTGGCATTTCCCTTTTAAAGGAAAGGGAAATAACCCCCCCCCCCCCCCCCCCCCCAACAAAAAAAATGAAACCTGTCCCATGCTTCTATTGTTAATATGAATACAGCAAAGTATAGAGAACGCTAGAGTTTCAAGTAAGTTTTTAGGATTTTTACAATGTTGCTAGATCCCTTTAACCCACTGATAACAATTCAATGTTTGTGTAACACTTAAAGACCCCAGCCCAAGTTCTTTTCTGGACCAGTTCTAAAGTCTCATAAATTAGTTTTAACCATATTGAAGACAACTCTTTATTGGTATAACATGCATGCTACATGAATCTGAGCACAAGTATTTTGGGACCTGTTTGGAATGGTTCAATCACTAAAGTCACAAAATACAGGCTATTTTTTACTTTCCTTGTATTTGTGTGTGAGCATTGATAACTGAGATATTTTATTTATTGAGAACGATTTAACCAAATTGATGATTAGAAAATTACCTCCAAAATTCATCTCCAAAACTTATAAACTAATTATGAAAATAGCCATCGTCAATTCATTTTGTGCTTAATAAAAGAACATGACGAAAGACAGCAGAAATGTCAAGTGATATTCTTCCTTGTTTTTGTAATGTTTGAATTGATTTCCCTATAAATATTGTTTCCCTTAAAAACACAATATCTGAGAAAAGGCAACCCCTCAATGAAGAACTTAATTTTGTATCTAAAATAAAATTGTATGAAATGTGTATGGGCAATTCCGTATGAGAGAAGGCAAAAACACCACATCTCAAAGTTGAGCAATCTTCCCTAAATAAAACTGTTATCAATAAAGGAAAACTTGAATTTTAGGAAACTGAAAACCGTTTGTATATAGCTCTATTGGTTTTTCAAATATTTCTGCTTGAATTGAACAGAAATTTATGACCTTATTTCATAAATCAGCTTCATTTTTATGAAAATAAAGTGAATCTTTTAATTCAATGACTGTTTCTGCTCATTTTCTCATATTTTCCATATGATATTGTAACAATCACAAATTGTAAAGCATGGGCAGTAACTTCATTGCATATTTTTTTGAGAATTTTTTTTAATCTATGCACATTTGATCGTAATTCCGTTACGATAAAACGTTTTAAGTTTTTATCAATATCTGATTACTTGTTCTTTGGTCATGTCATTGTGAATTCTCTTCCTTCACCATAGTCCTAAGAACTTCCAACATAATTTTCTGAAATAATGTCACTACTTTTTCCAAAAATGGCGTAACAGTATTAGTAATTCCGTTACGTAACGGAATTACACGCACATGGTTTGTAAGGTATTGAATGATATTGCTGAATTTTTTTTTCTTTCTTGTTCTGAATGTAGAAATACCCTTTAAATAGCATGTAGCATAACTGTAGCCATGTACGTAGACAATAAGTCATTATACATGTACTGTACAATGTTACTTTATGTGACTCATTGCCTCACATGCTTCATATTGCATCAATGGTGATTTAACTAAATTGATACACGATAGATAATTTCTCTCTCCATGAACATAATAGAGATGATAATGTTCTATGATACTTCTATCATTAAATTAGTTTCTAGCAAGATCCACTTGACTGAAATTATGAAGATGCAGCAGATTCATGTTTGTACTTTAGAAAGGGAAAAACGAAAACAATAACACAAATTTAAAAATATCCAGTAATTAGTATCACACTGGTTCTACATTTATTTTCTCACATTAATTTACATTGATGCATTATAAGATATAAATCATACCTTCAACATTCAAGGAGATTTAATATTAATAATTTTGTTTACATGTAGATTTGATTATCATTGATCAGTTAAGGGCTCATAACTCACCATTAATTATGTAAATTTGTATTAAACTGAAGCATATAAAATCAAACCTAAATACAGAATAGGCTTCAAGATATTCAAAACTGTATACATAATACAGGCTAAGATACGTTTTATTCATTATCATAAAGTCAGAATCCATTGAGTGTTCAGTGTGCTTCTGTATGCAGATCAAAGAAGATGTACAAAGTATTTGCATTTTCAAATGGGAATTCCTAAAGGTGTCTTTCATTTTTTGTAATTCGATATTTATATTTGATATGCCAACTTTTTGTATTTGGATCATACATGTTTATATCCGATATCATGTATTTCATGGAATGAATGAAAACGCATTCCAAATTAATTTGAGAGTAAATTAAGATCACTTTAAGGATGAATTTTCAAAAGAATAATTTCAGAATATAACAAGAGTTTATACAACAAATCTCGATTTTTTTGTAATTCCGTTACGCACACACATAAATTCAGGATTTGTTCTGGTCCTTATGTAAGAGTTTAACAATTATTGTTTAACAATGCATACAAAATCTTTACTATAGACTATAAGCAGAAAAATGTAACCAAGAAATTGCATTTTTATGGGTGGATTCATGGGTGGATTTCACAGGCGTAATTCCGTTACAGTGACATTCATTTGTCTTAAGGTAATTTCAGAGGTTAAAACAGATCATTTCTGGAAAAAAGATGTACCAAATTCAAGTTTGTAACTTACATGATAAGTTTTTATTACCAATGCAGAATTTTTTGAGGTAGCTTTTGCAGAAAATCATTACAAAATTAGTGTTGAATAAAAGACCACTTTCCGTTATGATTGTATTTTGGTCTCCTGACGCTACAGTGTTATAGATTTGTACCTCTAGTACCCCTGCCAGTTATTAAAGTTGTAAAAACTGTGGAAGTGAAAGGAATTTTAAATATGATTAAGAAAACAGAGCTAAAAATCACTTATTTGTCATTCTGTAACAGTGGAATTGCCCATTCACAATGCATTTCCATTCACACCTTGATTTTCAATATTTAGGAAGTTTACGAGGCTTTATAGCATTGAAAGTGGAATGATTTGACCTGTTTGTGATTTTAAATTGTTTAAATGTTTCTTGATATTGATGATGTGCAGTTCTTTAGCATGTCACATAATGTAGGTACTTTTTTTTATTTTTTACTTTGGGTTTTTTCACAATTTAACCATTTTTCTTGAAGTAAAGGAAAAATTATAAAATGTTGCTATTTTTTTCTTCAAATATGGTTATTATTGTCACATTATTGATTTTTGAAAAGTATTGACGCTAAAATGTGAATTCTTTGTTGTTCATGTACCGATTTGTGGAAAAGTTGATTTCACTGCTTAAGTTGTGTAATTCCGTTACACACTTTAGTGGACATAGTTTCTAGGATTTTTCTTTAATTTAATTGATGCAATCCTTTTTAATTCCTTGCCTACTAATATGAAGCTGAAAATAAACCAAAATAAAGCTGGATTTTAGCAATAGTTTTTTCAAATTTCACTCTTAATTGTATTTTGGCCATATTTTCATTCATTTAACACATGACAAGTTTAAATATTGCTTTACAGATGTATCAAATTATGGTTTATATTCAAGTGCTAGATAGCCTTGATGTTTGCATTAGTATGTAAGAAAAGTTGAGTGCAAAATAACTGAGTTTACCTTGTAACTGTCAGAGATGTAATTCCGTTACAATTTTGTGTAATTCCGTTACAGTGCTCTTTTTTCAAAAAAGTGAATTTGTGAACTTATCATTGTGTTGATTATGCACCTAATTGTTCCAAAGTGAAGTTGACATTGTCAAGATAGAAAAAATACATAAAATCAGTTTCAAAGTGTCTTATATTTCAGAGAAACTTAACGCAAACTTGTAGCAAAAAAAAAACTCCATTCTCCAGTAATTCCGTTACGGTCACACATATTGGTCTAGTGTGCAACAACACATGGAAGATATAAAACCATTTCCCTATCATGTTGTAGCCTGGTTACCCGTGCAACTTATATAAGTATCAAAATTTACTTAAGTCATGAGAATATTGCGCAGGGAATGAAATAATGAGCAAAAAACGTCTCTGAATGTAATTCCGTTATGGTGGAATTGCCCGTATGTTCTTGTGAAATAATGGTAAATTAGAAATGATGAAATGCTCTTCACATGCAATGACTGTGACTAAGAAAAAAGATCATGCAATTTCAGAGTTGATTTTTATATTAATAAAGTGTTCTGTATGCAAAAAACAGTAAAGCCATTGTTTTCATTTTTAGATATACAGCTTCAATCATACATTACAAATGAATGTCTTTTGAATAAAAACCTAATGGATCATATATCAAGTTTTAATTTTGAACACACTATCTTATTATTTCCATTGTTTTTAAACAAAATTGCTCACAACTATCTTGAATTGGTAATTTTTGGTTTCTTTTCAATTTTTTGCATATAAAACCCTTCTTATGTCAAGTATTTATTGCTACCAACTCACCACTGTCAGCGTTGCAGAAGTGTTGTTGTGGGTGGACGATGGGACAGTTATTGCTGCACACAATTTCAGAGGCGTCCACGGATCCCTGGTATAAACATGCCAGTAGAAGAACCAGTAGAGCAGACATAATGACGATGATGACACTTTCAAAATGTTCAGCAGAAAATCTTTCTTGCAATGTCCAAAGAGCTATCAAAGATACTCTACTTCAAGCCTTGAAATCTTCGTAATTGTGCCTAAACAAGCTATAGTTCAATAAAGGTCCTTTACAACTCCACTGTTTGCATGGAGACGATTAATTAAAGAGTGAGAAACAAATCCTGTCGCTTGAATAGTGACAACCACTGGTTGGAAAGATGAATTTAGTTGGTGCGTAGAAAATTTGACCACTGGTTGCTGTGATGATGATGTTGGGAGTTGATTAGACGATGATGACGGAGAATATCTCGTTTAAGAGATGATGATGACGGATGGATGATGCGTGGCGGAGGATACCAGCCGAAGTGACACTCCTCCCACCAGTCATCTAGCTATTTATCTCGTCCTCGCGCCGTTCCGCTTATCGTGCACACTCCCTAGCACGGTCCTTCACCAGCAACACTTTCATTTTAATGAAGACTTTGAATAAAGCCCTGATATGATGGGTTTCAGTTTATGTACAAGTATTGTATTTGCTCTACTTGCTCTCTGAAGCTGAAGGGTTAGATTTGCAGGTATGATTTGTTAATTAGTTGATGATGAGGGTTAGTAAAGGGATACTGGTCTCAATATCTATTCCCTTTCATCACCTTTATCCTCTATTTGCCATTTCTCTCATATTACACCCTCCCTAGCATATAATCCTTCCACACCTTTGTTTTTTGTATTTATAAGGACTTGAAGCTCTTAGTTAGTTTTGCAGGTATGATTTGTTAATTAGTTGATGATGAGGGTGTTGTAAGGGATACTCAGGGATGCCACTTTCAGGCTATAGCCTGATTTCAGGCCCTGGCACTTTTCCATATCAGGCTTTTATCAGGCTTCATATTTTACATAACATATGAGGCTCCAACAGGTATGGGTCTCTTTTCAGGCTCATCTGGAGCAACCAACTGGTATCCCTGGATACTGGTCTCAATATATCTTCCTTTTAATCACCTCTGCTTATATTGTGGGCAGTTACGATGATATTTTGATTTCAGTTGAGGCGTAATTCTATATCCTTTACTTGAAGCTATTGGTTAGTTTTCTTGGTATGATTTGTTAACCCGTTACTTACGGGAACCAGGTAGGCTATGTACAAAATCTATGGGGATTTTAGAATCTCGAAGGGAACAGGTTAATTCGTTAATGATGAGGGTGTTGTAAGGGATACTAGTCTCAATATATCTTCCTTATAAAAACCTCTTCTTGCTCGTTTTTGCATTTTGCACTTTCCCTAGATTATTCATTCAACACCTTTCAGATTAAGCATTATAATCATTGACGAGGAAAAAGACTATGTTATTATAAATTTGCAAATAAAGACAGTTTACTGATGAAAGGGTGATGAATCTTAATAATGTATAAAAAGTTCTCAGTGCCGTTTAGGTGGGGGTGATAGCTACATTTGTAATCTACTTATTATTCCATTCATCTCACACCCTCCCTCTGTCCATCAGAGTATATACTTTTGGCAGCTATTACCATTCATTGATGAGATGGTGGTGGGATAGGAAATGAACTTCAGCGACGCACGCCTCACACCTGCCATCTCTGTATCTATCTCTCCCCCCCCCCCCTCTCCACCATTCATCATCTAATCTTACACCCTTTCATCCATCCATCCATCCTCCTAGCAAATTATATCAACCCATTTAAGACTGGTCCCCAAAAAGCTGGGGTTGTGATCTGGCCTATGCAGGTTATACTCATCGTTAAATAGCAAATAGTCCTGAAAAAGAAGGGGGGGGGGGGATGTACAAAGTTTATGAGGATTTCAGAATCTTGAAGGGAACCGGTTAAAAAGTTATTAGTTAAAGCAATGAATTCAAGAAAAGGGTCTTGGAGGGGACGATGACCAGGCTGTTTTACTTGAGTAATTATGAATTAAATAACTTGACAAGCGTGAATGACTTATACGTTTGCACAAAATATACATCCCAGAACCCCTGTCCAATATATTAACATTATTTATAGATATACTCAGATATATATTAAACCATCCAATGAGATTAGTTGTACATCTGTGTGCATTGGAGATAAACACTTTCCTCTTCTGTATTATATCATATTGTTGACCGGTATATTAACGCTAATTGCAGGACGATTGACAAGACATTGATGATTTATGTAGATCTACCACCAAAACATGATACCCCAAAGAACATCAACAATTATGTCTATAATGTTGGCTACAATTAGCTATTTGCAGGAGATATCGACAAGGTGTTGATGACTTATTTAAGTATCTACCATTGAAAATAATTATACCTGTATGTAAATTAACAATATTGTGTGATCCCTGTATCTAGTAAAAACCTTAGAAGAAATTGACAAGGTATCAATGATGTGATTTATAGTTACCCATTAAGATTGCCCCATCTTTATTTGGTACCTTTTTATACCACACATTCTCTTTTTGTTGTTGTAATAGAGTACAGAAGCCATGACGTCATAACAAATACTTTTTTAGAATTTTCAAATTTGGACTTCATTTTCAGAAAGAGCATAACAAATAATGTCTAAATACCGAAAATCAAAGGAATAGGTTACGTATTGGCTGAGATATGCCCATCCGAATGAATTTTACTTCAATAGGCAATCAGTGTTTAGTGCACTGGTTCCTAAATTTAGGAACCAGTGCAAGATTGCCGATTAACAAATTTGAAAATTCTAAAAAAAAATGTTTATGACATCATTTATGACATCGCACTTCACCACTCTATAGCAGATGATAATAATCCATCGCCTATGGAAACATTGTGGGTCCTGCATTAACTTGATTGGCTAATCTAGTAGGGAACAGGATAGCTTGGATTATTGCATTAATGAGTTTGTTTAGGTGTTTGTATCATGATGGCTCTTAATTAGATATAATTATCCAGTTCTTAATCATTCATTACCAATTTCATTACATCTTTTGTTTTCTGTTATTTTCAGCTAAGCTTTGTTTATATTAGCCACTAGTTATTATCCACTTTATGATGATTAAATAATGTCCCATCACCTTTGATGTGGTGTGTTGTAGTGAAGCTACCTAACCCATTCCCTTCAAGATTCTGAAATCCCCATAAACTTTGTACACAGCCCACCTGGTACCCGTAGTCAAGGGGTTAACCTGTTGCATGCTATAGGTGAATCTCCATGGTCCTGTATTAACTTTATGAGAATTGCAAAATCTAGTAGGGAACAGGTTAACCCATTCAGGACTGGTCCCCCAAAATACTTGGGCAGTTGTCTATGGTTCAACTATTCTTGGGGTGTCATGTACATGTACAATCAAACCTGTCATAGCGGCCACCTGTCTATAGCAGCCAACCTGCCCAAAGCAGCCAACCTGCCTATAGCAGCCACCAAACATGATCCCCTGCAGAGAAATAGAATGTTATGGAACCTGTTACAGGTTCCATACAGGTTCCATAACAGTACATAGTGGTCACCTTTCTACAGTTGCCACTTTTATTAATAGGTGGTCACTATACACAGGTTTGACTGTATATACCATATGGGTTTATACCAAATGACAGGTGTCCATTTGATTATGGTTTCACACATTTCTGTGTACCCCAGCCTTTAGATGTCTTTGACTTTGGGGTATTAAACCGTTCCCTACGAGTTTTTGAAATCTCCATAGACTTTGTACACAACCCACTGGGTTCCCACAGTCAAGGGGTTAAACCTTTTAAAGGCGATGTGATGTTCCTAAAGTATGTGTGCTCCATAGGCTCAGGCCCAAGTATATATACACAACTATATAGTCCTGTTTAACCCATTCAGGAAGGGTCCCAAAGATACTCAGGCTGGAGTCCATGGAGAATGCATTTTATAGCAAAATTAAATAAGCTTGAATGGGTTAAAGATGGGTTGAAAAATCATTCGGTGAGAGTGAGAAGGACATTAAGTCAAATTTGTGCTAAATTGAGTTATGCATACCATCTTTGAGGTCATAGTCTCTGCTATGAAATGCAAAAATTTGCAGATGATAATTATTTCGAATTTTGGGAATATTCATCAAATACCAAAGAGAGCTACATTCTCTTTCTACATGGCTTTCAATCTTTAGACATGATTATCATCAAAGTACAAAAGGTGACTTAGTGCCCTTCTCTTTCTCAACTGACGATGATAATTAGTGATTGGCAAGGCACGCCTTATATCAACACTATCAGGCTATTACTCAGAATAATTGGAAAGCCTTGGATGGACTCTCCCAGTTTACACTACACCTTGCTCATGTCTCCCTTGGGCTGTCTCTTTCTCAGAAGTAAAATGAATTATGACTGAAGTAAATTAGTAAACTAGGTTTGTTTTTCTTTGGCAGAACACCTCACACACACACACCCACACACTTATAGACACATACAAACAAACGCTCTTGTGCACTCATACATACACACACACATACATACCTAAATATATGCACATATGCATACACACACACAGAAACGCACAGAAACGCATGCACACATACACGCACATACACATGCACATGCTCACAAACATACAACCACACACATACATAAACACACTTTCAAACATACCCACTTAAAACATACATGCATACATTTGCATGAATAAACATATACCCCATCTAATTATGCACACACATTCACAAACACACATACACATACACATCATCATCCTCATTATACTTAAATATACATGCACGCACATTCACAGACACACACACATACATACACACACACGCACACTATTACTTGTATTCAAATGTATTCACACATTCAAACATCTATGTTCTTTTTACTCTCTTTAAGTGTAATCTAGACGTATATTAGTGATGTGCCAAACAAATTTAAAGTTTTACAACAAACTTTATTACGAACCCAAATCTTCAATGTTATCAATCAAAAGGAAATAATACAGTATTGCACAGCTGCACCATGGTGAAGTTACATAACAATAAATATATACTTTTTTCAGAATAAACTCAAGTTTCAAATAAACTTGAGCACATAGCACTATGTACAGAATCAATGTCAATTGTAGTGTTCGATACATATCAGTTGGAAATGTCACATCATAATAAATACATTTTTCATAGCCTTTTAGTTATACTTTTTTATTTATGAATTCAAATTAATATGGTGAGTAACTAACATTTAATTTTTGTTGATAATTATCCACATAAAATACAATTATGAAGTTTGGTGCCAAAGAGCTAAAGAATCAATTTTAAAATGTAATCAATATATTTACCATTTGGCAATAGTAAAACCAATATTTGGTTCAGTTAATATTCAATTAGCAAATTTGATGTGATATGATATTGATTTTTAAAATTTCTACATACAAACAAAATACGAAATGTTTATTTTGGACACCATTTTCATATCATTTATTACCAATATTTACAGCGAAACAAAAAATACCCTGTTGTTGCAGCAGATGGAAGTGGTTAACTTCATATCTATTCTACGTCTCTGGAAGAACGTTGATATGTTGTCTGAATACATTTGCGTCTCATTTTAAACAAATTATAATATAAGTTTTGCTACAAATTACAGCAGTTACATTTATACAAGTTACAGCAGGGCTCTAAATCATTAACAGTGGCCAAGCCAGCTGGCCTGGTGCACCTAAAATGTGCGTTGGTCCACCAAACTGTAATAAATAAATGCTCAAATTTAGTTACCCTTTTGGGATACTGATGCAATATTATATTCTATATTCTTTTTTTCTTTATTTTTCTGACAGGTCCACTGTGGGAAAAAATAATCTGATAGCCCTGCTGTAGGCAAAAGTGACAGACATGCAGTACAGTATCACTGGCATTGATCTGCTTGCACATTTTTGGTTTTGAGGGGGGCAATAAAAAGTTCCTCTGAACGAAAGAAATAACTTCCAGATCTACCCTAGTGAAATAACTAATTACTTGTTACAAGCGTTCTCAAGCTTTACTATAGGTACATTTTGCTTGTTATTTTGTTGTTTGTTCGCTTGCTTTATATTGTTACTTTAAAGGCATTGCATCAAAATACCACTTTTTTCAAATCCTAGGCTAAAATGTATGGATGTAATAATACAAAACATCTTACAACAAATTAGCTAAAATACTTTTTACTTTAATAAATATTTTGCAAAAGAAGCACCAGGCAGCATCTTGTTGAAGAAAATATATAAATTAAAGTCATACAAATTAATAAATAGCAGGCTGTTTGTTGGTCCTTTGAACAAGAAAGAGGAACCTTTTGGAAACAATGGGGAAAATAAATATTTATAGGAAGTTGGTCAATCATGTGAAAGATGCTGAAAGAGGTATTACCCGTTCATCTTGTCATTGTTCAGTTTGTTTTATTGTTCTGGTGAAGGTTACTTTTTTACACCCGTTCGTCGAGCATAGGTGAAAGCGCTTGGATGATTTCAGGCGATTCGACTCCCTCTAGCCTTCTTTCAAACGCTGACTGGAGGAGAGCTTCAGTCCTGATCACCTCTTGCTCAACAGAGGGCGCTGCTGCCAGGGTCCTGCTGACCTCGTTGTCGTTGATGGGCGGCGGCGCGATGGTGCGCATGGTCTCTCCCCTCCCACAGGCCGGCAGCTTGCGAAGCGCCTTCTTGCACTTGTACCTCATCCTCCTGGGCAGTCCCTGGCACTGGTCGGTCTCCCCGCGGCACGTGAGGGCGGGCTGGTGGCCGAGCTCGAAGCTGCGGATCAGCTGCCACTTGTACTCGCGCTGGCGGAAGCACTCGTCGTACGCCATCTCGCCCTGCCAGCTGCACGTCCCCTCCTTCTGCTCCATGCAGTACGCCATCTTGGTCTCGCAGTCGTCGTGTCCGTAGGTGATGGAGGCGAGGGGGTTGAAGAAGCACTTCTGGCGGGTCCAGAGGCCGGAGCTCATCTCGTCGATGATCTCGTTGCCGCCGTAGTAGCGCATCACGTTGGAACCAAAGACCTGGAGGTGGGAGAAAGATGGAGATGTTTCATTAAAGAGATGATCGGGGTATAAATAAGGTTCATTAGCAAAACAGCTATACTTTTAATATTTCTTTTCTTTTTTAGTTCTTGAATAAGAATGTCATCAGTTAATGCTCCATCTATCAAATTATGTTCATCAAATGGTTTTAAGAATCCTGAATTATTCCTAGCATTATCTTCTCAGGACCGGTTCTAAAAAATACTCAGGGCTTGGGTTTATCAATCAGTCCTGAATGGGTTCAGATTATATTTTTTTTTTAATTGTGAAAATATATTTCAATGTATAATTTTGTTCTTCTTTTTGAATTGATGTCTGTGAGGTGAGTTAGATCAAGAAAATCAACAAGTATTCATCCATATCAATTCTCTATTGGTACTAATACTCTGCGAGTATTAGCTCTATGTGAACAGCAATAGCTCGTAAGCAAGGGGTTAATACTGACATGTTTTTATAGAGACTCACCCTGCAAGTAGAACACTGGGCCCCATATGCTCCCCTGACTCCCCTCCTCTGAGCTGGGCTAAGGTCTGACCACTTCTCAAGGAGTCCACAGGTAGTCACCTCCATCTTATCTCCCCTCATTTTACCTGGAAAATTAAATAAAACGATCACATGAGTATTGTTTTTTATTTATTTATTCATTCATTTAATATCAATTTGATTTTTATTTCAATAGTGTTGCTCTTTCAGTGGTTAAGACACTGTTATTGGTAGTGATTTAAAAGAATATTTCTCTTCTTTTTTTTGTGAAACAACTTACAGTCAGCAAATCACATTATTACATGATTCATAATGTTAGTAATAAAAAGCCATTTTTATTTCCCTAATAAACCTTTTAAAAAACAATGCAGATATGTTATTTATTTTGATGAAGTTAAATTTAATAAGGAAAACAAAATATCAGCATCACGAATTTGAAATGGCTCTGTAATTAAACACAATTTTGCATGACCCCAGCCAGGCTATTTAGAAATCTCAGGCCCGTTTTTCGGGCAAGGAATTAAAGCAAAAATTAATTCATGTTTTCAACTTACCACTGATGAGGTAACGGACGCCGAATTCCAATGTGTTGATGTTGCAGACATTTTTGGGTGAGTAGATGAACCCCGTCGTCCCAGCTTTCTCCTCCCCTTTAAACACCATCTCGATCTTGATCTTGTACTCCACGTCGTAGGCGTGTGACGAGTAGACCACGGTGTTGCTTTCCTGGTCCACCCACCGAGACGATACCGGCCGCACTTTAAACACTGTGGAGAAGGAATGATAGGAAAATAGTCTGTTATTACTCTGGTCGCACTTTAAAGATTGCAGAGAAAATCATTGTTTTTCCTCAGACAACGAAGATTCTACTAGGATTGAAAGTTCATGCCTCTTTATATTGACTCTCATTTTATACCACAGGCAATTTTTAGTAGATATTAAAGCAGTTTTCAGCAATATTTTTCTTTAAAATGATTAGAAAATAGATTGTTGTATAAATATACTGCTTGTTTTTCCTTTTTTTGGATTTGTGTTTTCTTTCCCAATTTGTCTCCTTCTCTTGAGTTTGAGTTTGAACAACCCATCTATATTCATCTTGTACTTGAACTTGTGAATATAGGACACGGGGACAATTGTGTTGCCTTTCTGGTCCACCCAGTGGCGCAACAATATTGGTTTCACCTTGAAAACTGTCAAGAAATAATACGATTCTCTTTTTGTACGTGTGTGTTATCTTTGTGCTCCTCACCTCGCATACCATACTGTGAACAATTGCTTTATTATCACTGGCCCTCTTCATTACAAATAGATATCATCGCAATACCTCGTTTTAATAGTTACTGGATGCACTCGTATGCACAATTATAACCAATCAAACCTACCAAGTGCATTCAAATAGAATTTGACCATGGTCACTTTTCATTATGCTTTAATACTCTTTTGTTACCTCAATAAACCAATAATTATATAGATATGTATTGCCAGTATTACATTGGTTGCTTGATCCATCGAGAATAAAATGATTTTGCTATAGCATACATATATTCTACAGTTTTCTATATAGTATTAGTATGTGTTACCTCAAGGACAGTGTGTGTGCATTTGTGTTATGTCAACAATTATGTTAAAATTGTGTTATATCTTCACATTGTATCCGTGTCTCCAACAGTAATTAATACTTCTCAGATTCTTTAGTGGTGAAGTGTGCATTACTTTTCTATGCAGATAATATGCTGGTTGCTTTAATATGTTGAGATTTTTAACAGAAAAATATACATGGTATTCTGATGGTATGCTATTCTTATTTGTTTCGAAAGTAAAGTAATATTAATAACTAGTTCTGCATGATTGAATTGAAATATTTGGTAACAATGTTATTATAAATTGCAAAATTACATTTGAAATAAAAATATTCAAATAAAATCTTACTCTTTCTAAAAGCTTAAATTCTTATACAATATCTACACAATTTTAAAAACAATTTGTAATAAAAGCGATAACTTACCAAAGTCGGCATCACAGAATTTCTGCTGCGGATGGTTGATAAGGCACGTTGCACAACTGGCTGTAATGCTGGAGATACCAGCCAGCCCGAGGATCACTAGTGCAAGCACTGATGAAATTGCCATGGTGATAATATGTCAGGCAAATACTTTTAAACAGAATCCCTTGAAATATCTTTGATCAGATCAAAGAAAAGTTGAAAGATTTCAAATTGCTCAGGAGTCAAGATCAGTCCTCCAATTCAGCGGGTGATATTCAGCAAATGTTGATAAACAAGTGTTCCTTCGCAGTTTTTATGCAAGAAGAAAAGTTCTCTAACAAAACTTGGTGCAGTTACTCTGGTAGCGGTGTTGCAGTGTATATTTGGAGTAATCCTTCTTTCTCTGTAGCTCTCTCTACTTTGCTCAGTTTCTGAGATGTTCTCTGGTTGGCTGTTAGTCGCAAACTGTTGACCAACTGCAGTCCAGCAGGCATATTTATGCACCTTTCCCAGCCACAGCCAGGGCTCATCCGCCATTCATGCGCACTCCCCTGTCTGAAACCCAGACGGACCAGGCTGCTTTGTGTAGACAGGGAAATGTTGCAACTTCCTCTTATCAGAGGGAGTAAGTAGTGCCAGCAGAGCGATCTACATGTAAAAGAGTGGGCGGCATTGGCATTCAGACGGGAGCTAGCGGGGAACCGCTCTCTCTCTATCTCTTCCCTCTCTTCCCCTCTCTCTCCCACACACTCTATTTCATTGCTCTTCCGTATTTGTCTGTCTCTCTTTAACTTATTGTCTCACCTAACGTTTCAAACACCTTTCTACCCTTTTCCTTGTATCCCCGTTATTTCATACATTTCATACACAAAATTCCGCTCTTACTCCACCTTCCCCTTAAACATCATGCAGATGCCCCCCCCCCCCCCATTATTTCTCTGCCCTCCTCTCATCTACCCCTCCGTCTCCCTTCCCCCTCTCTTCCTTTTTTATAATTTTTCTCTCTCCCTTTCTATTTCTCATATCTTTCCCCTACACTCTCTATATTATTCTTTTTCTTCCTGTCTCTCTCTCTTTCCGGGACTTCCCTTCACCCTCTTTCCCCTATCTCTTTCCGTCTTTCCACCACTCCTTCATTCTATGTCTCATCATCCGTTTTTCTACCTCCCTCCTACACTCCCTATTTCTCCCTCTTTCTTCCTGCCTCTCTCTTGCTCTCTCTTCCTGGACTTGTGAACTCTCAATGTCAAGTTAATACCAAGCTGCTGCTGCTGCGTACACACTGGCAATCTGAGCAGGGGTCCGTCTACATTTAGAAAAATTAGGGTGTAGCAGTTTTTACCTCTACTACGTCGTCGTCGGATCCCTTCCTGTTTCGGTCCGTCTGACTTCTACCCAGAAACGTGACCGGAATAAGAGTGACGAGGAGGAAAGCCAGAAATTACCTATGAATGAATGAACGGGTGATCAAACGTTGCTGGAATGTTTGTTTACTAGAAACACTTTCTCCACAATTTCTCTGACTTGTCTTGCCCTCTTTATCTGATCTCATTATTTTGTGTAGTTGATAGTAACAATAATAGATAGATTGCATTCATATAGCCCTTATTACAGGGTTTGTATTGCACTGTAGAATTGTTATTACTTGGTCATCAGTTATCTTGTGCACCATCTCAACTCCCTGGGGTGGGTACTAAAATATATTTATTGCACCAACTTGTTTTTTTTTTGTCTATCCTAAATCACTTTTTTTTCCCTTCTGAATACATTTTTTGTGATGGATTTACAAGTACATAAGTACCAATAAATGATCTCTTTGCACTCTTGTGTATCTGATTTCAACATTAGTTTTACTCACTATTTTTTGTGAAGTTTGGTTATGATATAATAATGGTAATGCCAGTTCTCAGCATGGGGTTTGAAATTTATGTTCCTCTGTTTCAATCTTGAAAATGTTTTTTGTCCGTCTGATTTTATATAATGTAGTTTTCTCCCACCAGGTAGGTTGCATGAGACGAGTCTCGAGAATAAAATGCTGATTTTAGTTCTCAATTTTGTGTCTGTTCAATATAGTAGGTTCATGGTTCAATATTGTGAAGTATTTGTCTATGTCTGGTTTTATAATGTAGTTTACTCCCACCAGGTATTTTGTATGAGATTTGCACAAATGTATGTCGTGGGAACATAATAATGCTGATTCTAATTCTCAGTGTGAGATTATATTCATGAGTTTTGTTTTCTTCAAGTGGAATCGCCCATTCTTATTCATGCATGCCCTGAGGCATGGGCAGGGACTCTTGACATTTATTGGGTTTGATACAATGCCTAAAGATAGACACAAATTCAATTTATCAAGTGAGGAAATTGCCACTTCATTTTGGATGAATTTTAGAATTGGCTTCTTTCCTTTGATGCATCTTCACTATCAGTCTAGACGGTTTTATTGTTTATGAATAGATTATTACATTACCATAACTGTGTTTTTAATAATAACGATTGAATAACTTAACCAAGGACAATTGGGTCAATGTGACCCATATTCCCAGGGATGAAGAAAATGTGAAAACTTTCTTTTCATCGGATAAACACTTATCTTTGTTTTGTTGTTGTTATAATTGTTGTGTATGTATTTAAGATATTAATGTACAAAGAAAGTTATTTTTGGGAAAGTAACTAGCAATCTTTGGTTTGTCCCATCAATGTGTCACATAATCGTTGACAGTAAATTAATGAACAAATTTGTTTTACAAATTGAACAAATGAAAAGTGGATTTTCAGTCATCCATTTGGGACTTATGTTAACTCATACAAGCTTCTATGTTAAGGGCCGGTCATACTTGCGGTAATGGACGTAGTGATCCGGAGGGTAATTTAATGTGGGTCAAACGTGGTGTAAGTATGTTAAACTAGGTTAAACTACGTTGAACTACGTTAAGGTACGGTGGTTGGCCACGTAAGGGTACGGATAAGTACGTTTAAGTACATTCAACTACGCTAGACTACGCTAATGTGGGTACAGCTTGCTCACGGACAGGTACGGAGTGGTACGTCTGACTACGCTTGAGTACGAGAGACTGCGGTAGCCACTACGCTGGACTACGCTAAAGAACGTCAAACTACGGTAAATAGCAACCCCGCACGGAGTATAACAGTTAGCCGGTGGTGTGGTACGGCCATTATGCGCTTGTTTTTCAAACATAGCAGTTCTGTGAAATTTGTCTATATTTTTGCTCAAATATGTCTGGATCAAGACTGTCGATGCTGGTTTTGTACACGGTAAAGTACGTTAGAGTACGCTAGAGTACATTTAGGTACGTAACGAAGTACGTTAGACTACGCTAGACTTCGTTAGACTACGTTAGACTACGTTGAACTAAGGTTTACTACGTTATTACTACGGATGCCTTTAACGTACCGCTCTTTTGAACATGTTCAAAAATTAAATCAAAGATCTCGGCTCCCTCGAGTTAATACCAAGTTAGCATCACGTACAACTATGGTACGATACGGATGCTAGTACGTTCAACTACCTTCAACTTCGTTCAACTACGATCAACAACGTTAGCCACCACTACGTTCAACTACGTCCACTACCGCAAGTATGACCGGCCCTTTAACTAGAAATGTTCTGCCGATCATATATTTATTGTGAAAATGTTTTTCTCAAACATGGTACTACAGGAAAGAAGGAACATAATGTATATCCTTTACGGACTGATCCCAAAATACCATAGGTGGGAATATAACGGAAATGTTTGTTGAACAACAACAGGATCGATTAACGATTGTAACAAACGGAAGTAAACAACATGGAAAGTGTTGTTTTGAATTGTCTGTTTGGTATCCAGTGGTTATCCTGTTTATATGATTTACATGTAGGTCATTGTTCAACGTCATGTAGTTTATTGTTCAACGTTATGTCTTATTTACTTCCTTACAAGGAATGTGGGTCTGATCATTTTGAAAGGAAGTTGGCTCTTGTGTTTAACATACGGTGTGAATAAACTTTCTTGTGTCTATTAAAGTAGTTGTTGATGTCAGACGGAAGCATGCAATGTTTTAATGGAATGTTATCATTATGTTTATCGCCCCAACTCCATTTTTTTAACTAGGTAATGTGGTGGAGATGTTTCAACCCATTTGACTTGATTTTGTTATTATACATGTATACATTCTCATAGACTAAATACAGCAGGAGTATGTTCAAGACTAGTCCTGAATATTTTTAAATTTTGAATTCTATTTTGATTAATTATCTTTTGTGGGGGGGGGGAGGGGAAGGAGGGGGAGGGGGGAGGGTTGATCGCGAGCCAATCAGATATTGATAATATCAGGTTAATGCGTTCAAGATTACTTGATTTTGTTAAAAGATGCATTCTCCCTATAGACCACAACCCTACTATTTTGGGGATCAAGTTTGTCATATTTTTAGCGTCCATGTTACTCATGAATGTGTTGATAACCTTTCTCGTGTTTCAAGTGTGGGTATCCTTTTAGTGTACATGGTTGTGTTTGAGGAATGAATGTCTTTAATGGTATTCAGTGTCATGTTCATCTCCCAACCAGCTCCAACCACCCCACCCCCACCCCCAAAGAAACACTTGCAAGCATTATAAAGAATGATACAAATTTAAACTTAATGAACTGAAAATTGTGAAGTCGATGTTTGAAAGGAAATTTGGCAATGTTACACAGATTTGGATAACCTTTCACTGCATACATAGATACTTACATTTGATGAAGCAAAATGTTTACAAATTTACAAATCAGTTACCCCCACCGACTGAAGACTGAAAAGAATGGAGGTGATGATGTTTATGTAACCCATTCACTACAAGAACCTGATGTACTATGTATTAACTCTATGAGATGGGCAAAATCTACTAGAAAAAAGGAAGTTTACTCTTTGTTCGCATGTATGAATATCCTTTTTTAATGTGTCCGTACATGCATGTTTATGTTTAGCCGAGGAGCAACGTTTAGAAGGGATTTTTAGTCATTTACCCCCACCCACTGATAACTGGAAAGGGCGGAGGTGATGTTCATTAGGTAAACGGAAGTTTACTCTTGTTGTGCAGGTGTGGATACTCTTTTAATGTGTACCTATATATACATGTTTATGTTTGGCCGATGAGCAATGTTTTGATTGGATTCACAGTCATGTTCATCCTTCCGCTGAAGGAACGCGTGTTGACAGTTAGACCTGATAACATGTTGTCAATAACCTCTTCCCTTCTGGATGACGTCTTCCCCATAGAGTTTACACAGGGTCTACCAGGTTCCCATGGATGGTGGGTTTAAAACATGGTCTGTAACCTTTCCTCAATGTGGCACGTAGTAGTAGTAACTTGTTGTGTTGACAATGGTTTCATGGGTGTTGATGTGCGTAATCTTTTTTCATCAATAGTGGATGGAGGGGGTGAGATATCAAGTTGCCTCCACCGACCTTCTTATGAATACCTTCCTTCGTCATGACAGGATAGCACCCTTCTCTTGAGAAACATTATCTAAGATAAGTTAACTATGATCAAACACATTCAACCAACATAATTATAAACATCACAACAAAAATTAAGGGGGGGGGGGGGGCAGATGATGAGACATCGGCTTGTCTCCACCGACCTACTTTTATACGAATACCTTCCTCCGTCATGACAGGATAGCACCCTTCTCATGAGATACATTCTCTGAGATTACATAGAAGAGGGTCTTGTGTTGAACATGACCAAGCACCTTCAACTTAACCTGTTCCCTTCGAGATTCTGAAATCCCCATAGACTTTGTACATAGCCCACCGGTTCCTGTAAGCAAAGGGTTAAATAAACTCTTCATCATTGTAAAATGATGTGCTTTATATATATATATTTCATGTTGTCATTGTTATTAGACGTACTGACGGTTGAAGGTATGGTAAGGGTTTACCATGATCTGAAACCTTTTAAAATGTAGGTTTTAAACATGTTGAGTTGACAATAATTTCATGGGTGTTGATGCGCAGTTATCTCTTTTGATCAGTGGTGGGATGGGGGGGGGGGGGGGGGGGGGGGAGGGGGTTACTGAGACATCATGTTTTCTTCACCGACCTTCTTACGAATACCTTCCTTCGTCATGACAGCATATAGCAACCTTTTCTCAAGATACATTCTCTGAGATAATGCAGCACATATGTGTTGTGTTAACCAGGATCAAGCACTTTCAAGAAAAATATAAACATCAGACCTTCTTACGAATACCTTCCTTCATCATAACAGCATAGCAACCTTCTCTCAAGATACATTCTCTGAGATAATGCAGCACGTATGTGTTGTGTCAACCATGATCAAGCACTTTCAAGAAAAATATAAGGTAAACATCACAATGAAAATGACTGCGGGATGAGAATGAGGTTGTCTCCAGACCTTCTTACGAATACCTTCCTTCATCACGACAGCAAATGGCAACCTTTTCTCAAGATACATTCTCTGAGATAGTGCAGCTCATATGTGTTGTGTTAACCATGATCAAATGCTTTTGACAAAAATATAAGCATTACAACAACAATGACTGAGGGGCGGACAATGAGACATCGGCTTGTCTCCGCCAATGTTCTTACAAATACCGTCCTCATGACAACATAGTAACCTCATGATATACATTATCTTAAGATAATGAAGCACACCGTGCTGTTTTAACCATGATCAAACTCAATCAACAAAATAAAGACATTATTAAAATGATGTGTTTTCAATCCTTCATTAATACATCTGACACAAAAGAGTGTGTCAACCAAAGTAACTTGTCTTAGAACTATATTGGCAAATGTACAGTCTAGAAGCTTCTCACAAAACATATCTTATTTTCTCTAAATGAAAGCTGTTTGTCAAAGAGTCTAACATTTATATGTTACTATAACATAGTCTGGAAGCTTCTCAGAAAACATCTTACTTTCTCTAAATGTAAGATGTCTGTCTAGAGTCTAACATTTATAATTATGTATCTGTAACATAGTCTTGGAGCTTCTCAGAAAACTTATCTTATTTTTTTCTGAATGAAAGATATCCGTCTCAAGTCCAAAATTAATATGTGTATTTCCATGGGGGTCCAGTTGATAGCTTGTTGAACGAGTATTCAATAATACAGTCTGGAAGCTTCCCTGGAAACATATTGTATTTTCTCTTGATGATAGATGTCTGAATCAAATCCAGAAATTATACTTGTACTGTATCCATTGGGACTATGGGGTGGGCAGCTCGGTGAAAGATTTGTCTGTGCTGTCTATCTATAACACCATCTGGAAACCTCTCACATCTTACACATTTTATTTTCCCTGATTGAAAGATCCTGAAAGATATCTCTCTCAAGTCAAAAAGTGATATATATTATTGTCCTGCTGGGATGAATCAAGGAGGTATATTGGCTTGGTTAAAAGATGATGAGTCTGTAATACAGTCTAGAAGCTTCTCTTATAAAACATATTTAATTTCCCCCAGTACATGAACAATCTTGAAAGATTGTCTCATTGTCTCATCTGTCTCATTTCCAAGACTAATATATATGTATGTCCATCGGGATCGTGTGTATGACTTTGTGAAAGAATAATACTTTCAAGATGCTTCACACCAGACATACAGTTTTTTAATTTCCCTAAAGGAATGATCTTGAAAGGCATCTGCCTCCGATTCAAAATGGAAAATGATGCGCATTTGGGGTGGGTGTTGTTTTTTCAAGTTAAACAAGGTATCAATCAGATTTATCCTCAAGGAGCACTTTAGTGTTGGCAGTACAAGCTACTATTGATTTGTTGACACCTTAAAGGGATCTAGTAACTTTGTTGAGATGTGCAAAAACTGATGAATGGTTGATGCAATGTATACTGTTGTTATCTCATATGTCCTCAGGGTATTGTGTGAAAATTTCAGGTCAAATGGACAATGTATGGCCAAGTAATGAGCGAAAATGCAAAGTGATATTGGGTGATATTCACCAACTCACTGCATTCACTTTGTACAGGGATGAAAATCTCGCCCGGAGATTTTCTTATCTAAATACTTCAATCATACATATCTTTGTAATGAAAGGGAAATTTGAAAAACCGAAAGCTGTCCCATGATTTTATTGTTAATACGAATACAACAAGGTATAAAGGAACCGCTAGAATTACAATTTTATTTTGAGGATTTGGACAATGTTACTAAGTCCCTTTAATATAATTAGGTGAGTGGAAACATGTTTCAGTTTAATCTGATTTTTTTCAGGTGAACACAAACCTGATTTATATTCAGATTTATCCCCTGAAAGCACTTTAGTGTGGGCAGTATTCAAGCTACTATTTAACTGTTGATGCATTTATATATTTACCTGTTGACACATTTATATCATCAGGTGAGTAGAGCGAGATGATAGATGTTCAGAATGAAATGTTCAGTGTGGATAGTATAAGCCACATAAACTGTTGACTCATTTATATCATTAGGTGAAAGGAGTGAGGAGAGATGTGTGTAGAATGAGACGTTTGTCTTAAACTTGATCTTGACATACCACATACCTGTGAAGCAGAGGTTGGTGACCTTTGACCTAGACTGCTGTAGCTTAAAATATTGACTAGGGGAACCTGGTAAGTCCTGTATTAACTCTATGGGGATTATAAAAGCTAGTATGCAACAGGTTAACAAAACAATAACATTAAAGTTACATTTTCTGTGATAAAAACAACTGAAGTAAATAAATGAAGACTGAATTTATGCCTTAATGTATGTGTCATAATATGTCTAAAGCAACAAAAAACGAAAGTTGAAATGATTGATACATGGCTTAAGACAAGTGAAGTTAATGTGACGTTTGTGTGTCATAAAAGGACTATGCAATAGATTAATAATACATTTATTACCAAATTTTGTTTATTTAAAACACAAAACAAATTTTATGTGACTATTGTGTGTTATAAAATGATAAATTGCAACACAAATAGCAATAGGTTAATAGTACATTTACTGTTTTTGTTTAAACAAAACAAATTTAATGTGACAGTTGTGCATCATTAATGACTAATGCAACAAAAATAACATAGATACTAAGGAATTACATACAATAACTTGGTGAACTTTGTACTAACTTTGTATAAATCAAAATATCTAGAAGAGAATAGGTCAAAAGTTAGGTTTTCTGCCATAAAATGACTAATACAGGTATAAACAGAAGGTGAAGGTTAAAAGTTTATTGCTTGTGAAGCTGATATATTTGAGTTTTGTTTTTAGAGTGGACAAATACGTATTTCATTGCAAATGAACCCAAATGGAACCGGTGTGATTTATACTTGTACTTTTGTTTATTGTACCCCTCATTTATTAGTTTGATAATGTCATAAATTATTTTCTCTTTCTTTTAAAATTAATTACTGTAAAATATGTAACCATGATCAGATGATGCCAGATATGTACCCAAATCAAATACTTTCAAACTCAAAACAGTAGTAAGTTATTGGAAATGTTTACCTAGTGTAATCCTATTAAACCAAAATGCATTGATGTCTAATACTTAAATTTCAAGCCTCTTATTCTGTTATTTCCCCCTTTTCTTCTATTCAAAAGTATTTTTTACATTTCGTAGCTGTTATATTTGCAACAAAAGTGTGTTGTTTCTTTCAAAGCAAATCAGCATCACCCTATTTTTCCCAAGGGAGGTTCGTGAAACTATCGTGAAACAGGAGTTCAAAGGAACAATGGCTCCACCAGGTCAAGTTTAAATTCTTTACATACTTGGTGAGAAGACAACAAAAAAAATCGAAATTATGAAAAAAAAGTGCAGCACAAATGCAACCTACTTCTTTTTCTCTCACTTCCTCTCTCATTCGGCACTTTTAAGGAATTTTTCAATTAAAGAAAAGAATTAATGGATTTCCTATTCATGCCCAAAGTGGAGGGCCAAATTTTCAATCTTCTGTTTTTGACATTCATCCTTGATGGATCGCATTCCAGAAATTTGTCTTATTACATGATTGTTGCGATATTTTATGCAACCGGGTTTGATGGATTGTTCCAATAAGCTGTGAAGACTGTAACTGTATCCTACAAAAATACTAATAAGATTCATGATGAAGCACCGGAAAGGGAAAAAATGCAGGTTAAACCAAACAGATGTCACTGACATATAAACAGATTGTATACACTTTATTTAAAACATTATTTCTCTTAAGTAGCATTAATCATGTCTTTGGAATTCTCCATTTATTCTTTAAATCTAATTTTAATTTATATTAACATTATTTACACCTTGTCTCCTTCCTTCCTCCCCCCTCTCTCTCTCTATTCCACTAACTCTTTTATTCCATCCACCCCTCCCCCTTTCTCCATATTTCCCCCTTCTTTCCCTTCTCTCTTTCCCCTCCTCTTTACCCTGCCTGTATTAATCCTTCCCACTTTCTCTTTGTTCTCTCCCTATTACACTTTCTCTCTATCATTCTCCTTCTTCCCTCCACTCCCTCACCCCCCCCCCCTTCCCTCTATTCAGTCCTTAATACTCCTTTTCCCCCTATCTTTCTCTCCCCTTGTTTTCTTCACTCTCTTTCTTCTTCATCCCCACCACTCCTTCCTTCCCACCTCCTCCCAGCACTTTCGCCCCCCTCTTCACATCTTTCTCTCCCCTTCTTTCATAATATCTTCCTTCTCTCTTTCTTTTTTATCCTTCCTCCCCCCCCCCCCCCCCCCCCTCCTCCTCCCAGCATTTTCTGCCCCGTCTTCCTCTAGTGTCAAGCACATCTGTGCGTGTGTGTGGGTTGACCCGCACTACTTTGGTTTATAGAGCTTGCTCCCCTAGCGCAATGTTTCAGGGAAGACAGACAAACTTGATTTCAAACATTAATCTGTAATTATCATTAATTTCCTCAATATTAGATATACTTGATCATTATTTGATGATGGTGTTTTTAACCATGTCATCTCCACTAAGAATCGGTGTTAATCTGGTTTTGTTCCTAAAAGTCATATGATTCTTTGATACTGCCCGCTCTCTAGTGATATGAAATTATGTTATTGAACTTTTGTGAGGTTCCTCCATTAATTAAATTTCCCACTCTCCTTTGAATTTTAGTTAGTTTAGTTAAATCATTAAAATTACATGACTCTTTAATAATAAAAAAACGACCTACAATTTGATGACATGCAATGGTGCTGTCAAGTGTAAACCTTCTTTCAGCTGTGACAATTACATGTATTCTTATTCAAAATTATATTGTTATGTATCCTTTGTCTGGAAGAACCACAGTGCCTTGTAGGGGGTCTGAAATTCTACTTTCACACTAGCACCTGCACTAAAAACAGGAAAATTGTGATTATGGAGCACTAATGTTGGTTAACCCATCTTGAAATAGTCGGTTTGCTGATGTAGCATTGTCAAGTTTGTGGTTATCCAGTTTAGCTATTGATAATATTCCATTCCTGGTGCCGCGGCATTCTGTCTTCACCCATTTCCTACATGAAACTCTGTTGGGATTACAAAATCTAGTAGTAGTACAGAGCAGGTTAATTTAGTTTGGGAAGAAATTAGAAAAGGAACTTTGATGACTTGTCTACGGAAGCTTGGTTGGCTATATACAACTTTTATGGGGATTTCAGAATTGTTTATGGAACATCTTAATAGAAAATTCTGATTTTAAACAAATGATTATTCAAAGATAGAGAAAATTGACCAGAAATATATAATATAAATGAAAATGAAATGAACAAAGAAAATTGGGCTTCACCAGGAATCAAACCTGAGACCTCCGGATTGCTACCAATCAGCTAATTACATGTAATAGTCGATATGAAAAAAGATCTACTCTATTTCCAAGGTCTCATTGTCTTGTTATTTCATATCTTGCAAATGTTATTATCTCTCCCTCATCTCTCCCTCCTCTATCTTACATTCTCTTTGTTTTGTTTTTACTTCTAACTTTCGATTTGGGAAAACATGAATGTTTTCATTATTGTTCTCATCTATCTATCTGCTACGTGCATTTGGGCACACATGTTTTAAAATGTGATTAAATTGTGCATGAAAGATGTATGACTGTTGTGAGGTGAGGAGGTAATAAACTTCCAGGTTTTACCCTTCATTAGGCAGTATTGTGGGGGATGTTACTTCATTAACCCATAACATGTTATTTGATTGTGGTATAACACACATACCGCATAGACCTTGACCCAAGAGATAACATGCTTGGTGTTAAACGGGTTAAAACCACCGACATTTCATGACTCAGAACTATTGGCCATGCATTATTAACTCTACAAATTAGCGCTTGCAGTTTTTGTAAATTAACATGGCAACAGCAATAAAACACCTTGATTCGCCCATACATTGACTTTGAAACTTTTCCCTTTTTACACTTTGTTAATGAAATGATTGATCTTACAGATTCTGTATTAATATCAATATGCATGATTAATTTAGATGTCGGTATGAAATAGATATGTTTTAAGTATGGTTCCATATCATTGCACAAATTTATGATTATAGTAATTAGTGAACCTCCTTTTGTTCTGATTTGATGAAGTGTGACATACAAAGGATATGTGTAAGCCAAATTATTGTTCCTTGCAAATACACAAACCATGAATGAAAGTTGGTAAAGATTTGATTATACATGATGAATTATGCTCTGAAATATATGAATGTGAGACTAATTATAATAACTTTTGATAATATACGAATGAGTTATGATATGAAATAAATACATGTATACATGTCATGCCAAGTCATGATGTACTACGCATGATGAATTATGATATGAAATATATTGTATGCATATTACACTAATCATGATTCCATATGAATGCAAGAAGCACGAATGAATGATTAGCTCTCAATGTTTTTTAGAGGTCCCTGACATTGAGATGAATGACCCAATCTTGGTCAACTTTGCAGAGCGTGTTTTTTGCGTCATAATGGTAGCGGCGGTTCGCGTAAACGCCCCTTCATCGAGCCAGAAAAGAAATGATCTGGAATACCAATCAAGAAAGTTGTGCATTGCAGGAAGTGTTATTGATGCGTAAACGTGAACTTTGAATTGGAAAGGAAACCGCTAGGGCCGCACTCGCTAGCATTTTTTTCAAGGTTTGAAGAAAAAGTTGCTTCTTGTTATATATTGGTAGTGGTTTAAGAATAATTCTGTGAGCTAGAAAGATCTGGATTTGCTCATTTTGTATTTTCATTGTTTGCCACTGAAGCTGTATATTGAAGAAAGTGATGTATTCCATTTAATGAGACTGATGCATAAATATTAGCTTTCATAATGGATGAATAATGGCTAGGGCAAACTCGCTAAATTTGCTATGGTTTGGAAAATTACTCATTCTATATCGTCATAATGGTAAAGGTGGTTTGACACGCCCTTCGGATCGAGAGGCAGACAAATCTGGAATACCAATTGACAAAGCTGTGAATTACAGAGAGTGGTAAAGTGGTATTGATGTGCAATATGAACTAAGTAATGTGAAATGTGCTGATCGTTAGGTAATTGGGCGGTAGACCAGCATGGTTTTAGTTTTGGGAAAGTTTTTGTTGTTGACATTGTTATGGTTTTAATGATGTCAATCCTGTTGTTATTTCATAAAGCCCTTCAAAAAGCCAGAAAAAATGGAATGTCCATCAAGAAAAAAATGTTTTTACCGGAAGAAATATGTATGTAATGCAAACTTGAACCTAGCAGAGGATGAAGCTGAGAATGCTTGGGTAACTTTAGCGATCCAGACCCAGCATGGTCTTAGACTTTGGTTTTGATGACATCACCCCAAGTAGGAGTTTGTTACGCCCTACAGAAATCCAAAAGAAAAGAAAACTGGAATATACATCAAGGAAATTGTCAGATGCATGCTTGCACAATATAGCTCGAACAGTACCATACCATGGTCAGATTGATTGGGGGGGGGGGGGGGGGGCAAACTTTATGTATATCTTTTATAAAGGATTTTCCTCTTATGTTTTAGTATTGTTTTTGTCTAATTATTGGGGGAGGCGCATCGTCCTTCAAGCCCATGTGCCCCCCTCCCCTTATGTTTGTTATTATTGTTGTAGCATGAGCTCCCCCCCCCCCCCCCCCCCCCCCACCAATGTCCCCTAGTAGCTACTCCACTGAGCTTGAACTTGAACTAAGGCTATTAATAGGATGTAGCTGAAAATTCCCATTCACGAGCTAAACCCAGCATGGCTTTGGACTTTGGGACTTTAGTTTCGGTGACGTCACGCCCACGCTGTGCAGTAATAGACGTCATTCGCTCGGCTTGTAGCAACCTTTTGTTCCTACGTAAATTGTTGTGTCATTTGTTACGTTAACTTTGAAAAAAGACAGAAATTACCTATTCCTGGCCGGGGTTGTTGACTTTAATAGCTTGTATCACAGGAATAAACTATTCTTTGTTTTCTTCTCAATAAAAAAAAAGAAGATGGTTTTGAACTAACGATTCCTTTTTGATTATCTCACAATGAAAGAGATATATTAAATCTTAATACAAAATTGAATATATTAAAAAATTACAAATGCCAGGCTGGGTCATTGACTTTCATAGTGCAATGGCGCCAGCATAAATTAACTCCTTTCATTAAAAGAAATGGTTTTGTAGTTATAGTCGCTTGTTCATTTTTACTAATACAATAACCCCAAAAATAACTCTATAGTCGATGGAACTGAAATATTAAACCTTGATTATGAAATTATTTATAATATATTGAATGAGATGGCAGTAAAAATAAAAACACAAATTTGTTTGGATTGTGCTGTCACTACAAAAAGTTTATGGGCAGTACTTTTGTTTTAAATTAGATATTTTTAGTATTAAACAACATGAGGCTTGAACAAAAACTCTGATCTGCCTATGATTTGTTTTATAAAGTACCAATGCCTCAAAATCTTCCTTTCAAACATTTTCTATTTTGGAAGCTTATTATAATGGTGTTTGATGTTCTTCATGTTTTAACCCATTGAAATTGGTGTGAGATTTGTATTAATGCATTCTCTGTAGAACTTCCATAAACAGCGTGATTATTTTTGGCCAGTCTTAAATGGGTAACAGGGAACAGATAGACTATTAAACCCTTTGGTAATCCGAATATACATGTACATGTATATGAATAAACGGGTTGAAGTCTATGTAGCTCCTTTTAGTATCATAATAATGCTTAAAGGGTACCATCACCCAAAAATAATATTCTTATAAATGAAAGGTAACATTAATCGTAGTCCATTCCATCAACAAGTTCACAAAAATATGTTTCCAGAAAAAAAATATATAATTGGAAAACGCATCACATTCTAAAGCATGCGTTCATGGGTCTGAATTACGAAGACTAATTTGTCCAGAGCAAACGAATCGCCCGAGATTCTATTGTCTCCAAACGTACGTGTAGCATTGGCGTACTCGCAAATGTTTGACCCATACGGAACCAGGAAATAATAGTGGTTCCGTAAGTGGTGGTAATCAATTGCTTTGTTTATGAATTACACAACCCTTTGCAAAATGTTGGGTATCTATTTGATATCACAAAACAATAACAAATCATAAAACTATGTGTTGTTCTTTGCCTGGTGGTCCCCTTTAAGTTTGAATTAAGAAAGTATGTTGCCGAGTTGCTATGAAACTACCAACCTGTTTGGTCAGATGACTTATTTGTAACATGACTGAGCTAAAAATGTTGGCATACCACGTACCCCTCCCATCAACCAGCGAGAAAAACAAAAATGCTTTTCATGCTGATTGCCGAGTCAAATATACTACGGGGTTAACTCAAGCAGGTCAATTGGTGTCTGGAACAGATTGCTGGCCCAAATGTATGTGACACAAAATGGTCTGGGGTGTTTTACAAAGATCCTAATTAAGTTGGACTTAAAAAGTATGGTAAGCCATTTGTAGCCTTGAAACAAAACATATTCAAAAGCAAAAATGCAAGTATTTTGGACTTTGATAATAATAAAAATATTTATGAATAAAAGGACTTTTATAATTGGTTTTCAAAGAAACTAATGGCTTTCCATACTTTTTAAGTTGAACTAATCGGATCTTTGTGAAACACCTCCCTGGATTATAAAAAGCCAAAGTCAGTTTAATTTTGTGCACCAGTTTGTTAAACCAAGGAAAACAGACTTTGTTGAAATATCACTTGTAGTGATGCGTTGTGAGTAAGAGCCAGTGCACCCTTGCAATTCTGTGGCCTATTCTTTACAGTAGAAAGGACTTTCAGTGAACTTAGATGAATGAAAGCAAAGTTAATACAATTGCCGCAAATGGTAAGAAAATATGTGTGTGACCCTAGACTGAATGAAATGGTCTGATATTATTTAATGAAATGTAGGTTGATTGTCCAAGGGCTAGTTGAAGGGTCAAGCCCATAGACTGACCTGACCGGGTTTCTTATAGCACCTCTTCTCTCTGTATCTTTTTCTTTATAATTATCTTTCTCTCTTTATTTCTATTTATTTATCTTTCTTTCTTTTTTTTCTCTCTCTCTCTATTTGTGCATTTTATCTTATTTTCCTTTCATAGCTCCCATCTCTCTTCCTATTTTTTCTGTATTCATTCCCTCCCTTTCTCTTTGTTTTTTTCTTCTTGTTTGCTGCTCTCTGTACTTTCTTTATCTGCTTGTTCTTGCCTCTTGTGTTCTTTCTACATCCTTTTCGGTTATTCTTGCTGTCAATAATGCTATTTTGAGTTGTTTATTTCATACCTATTGGTGATTTTCTTCACTTTGACATGTTTAGACATTTTTGTCCCTTTTACTGGGATGATGTAAAGCAACAGAAAAGGAATTTGATGATGAAGATATTCTCATTTGGAGGGCGAGACCACCTGGAATTCCACAAATTTGCTAATGAATGAGGATGTCAGATCCAAGTTTGATTCTGACCCATCATACGAGACTAATATTTGACCGATATCACAGTAGGGGCACCAACCGGATGGTCAAGTATATCTTAACTTCCTTTTCCAATGCTTTAAAAAAAATGACATATTCTGATAGGTGGAATTTGATGATGAAGATATTTACAGAGGCTAGGACCCCCTGGAATTTAACAAATGTGTTAATGAATGTAGATGTCAGATTTGAGTTACATTCTGACCAATCAAATTGGACCTAACTTTGGCCCAAAACACAGTGGGGGCACCAACTGGATGGTGAAGTGAATCAAACAGTCCTTTTTTTTTACATTGCACTTCTAAATGAGACTGATTTCGGTAGGAGGAATTTGATGATGAAGATATTCACAGAGGCGACGACCCCCTGGAATTTAACAAATTTGATAATGAATGTAGATGTCAGATTTGAGTTCAGTTCTGACCAATCAAATTGGACTAAACTTTGGCCCAAAACGGTAGAGGCCTTCTGGATCGTCTGCTTAACTTATTCCCAACTAGACTTTGTAATCCCCATAGAGTTACTAAAGGACTCACATAGTTTCCAGTAGGTAATGAGTTGATAGGAATCCCCCTTCACACCAAATTTTCGTTTTTTAAACAATTTCCGACCAACCGATTTGAAGTGTTTTGAAAAAGCAATTCAGGAAATAATTTTTAGATTGAACAATTCAACATAATAACTTCTCGATGAATGAGGATGTCAGATTCTAGTTTAACTCTGACCAATCAACTTGGACTAATCACTTTGGCTGATAACAGAAAGAATATGGATCAATGTCAGAATTTAGTTCAAATGTAACAAATCATTTTATACAACTATTCATTTGCACTAAAAGTTGGGTCAAACTGTAGGGTCAGCGGAAGAAAATTCCTCTCTTATTGCGGTTTCAAATTTGACCAATTTTTTATTATGAAGATGTTCAAATCACAAATTTGATAATGAGGATATTTGTAGAGACTAGAACTAGCTGCAATTTGACAAGATTAATTTTCTATTATCCACAGATGTTTAGTAACAACAAATCGCTGAAATTGTACTTAACCTCGGCCGAAAATGCAGTTGAGGTTCTAATTAGAGATTCAGCAGAATCTAATATCCCTTTAACATCACAATTCCAAATTTGAACAGTTTGAACTTCGATGTGACAAAGTTTTTACACGCTGGAAGTATAGAAATAGGTTCATGATCAGTAGCAAATATTTGACATTCTTTTTCTAAGTTTTAAAGCCTCGTAGGAACTGTTCCCAATATTACCCTGTGGCAAAGAAATCATATATACTTTGACAGAATAACAAATAATAAATAAACAAAAATAGTATATGTGTGTGAAATATTTGGGAACCAAACAGTTGTTTCATCCTTCACTCTTTGTTTTTGACAAGGTCATGTAAAAGTCAAGGCACAGGGGCAGTGAATAAAATTGGACACTCAGTTTAGTTGGACAAGGACGATTTTGAATGCTTTAAAGTTGAGATGACTTGAAATTAAAACAGTTCACTGTAAATTTACATTTATATATTTATGAAAAGTGTGTTATTTCCTAAAGGTTATTGTCTGTTATTCAATCTGGAATGAGTTACCCCATCACATTAGGAATATTACGTCCTTCAAATCTTTTTTATTAAAGATTAGTTTGAAAACATACCTTTTCCAAGTTGCATTTCATTAATTTCCAATAGTTTCATTATGTGTTTTTAATATGTTTATGTTTCATATTTATGTTCAAATGGTCATGTTTTTTGTTTTCCTTTGTGTGAAGATGAGTTAACTGCACCCTAAGCACCTTGAAAAGGGTGGAATTCGCGCATTAGAAGACTTCTTTATTATTAGTTGTTGTTTTTTTTAATAACAAAGACATTGCTCCCATCATTATAAATATAACCCCCTTTTGCCCATCCCTCTTTTGGTCATGTATTTTATTATTTCTTCTTGACCACTATCTAAATAAAGATATTCATTGCAGGAATTTAAGAATACCAAAGAAAAATATAATTTGAACATTTTTGTGGTAATTGTAAAGTTTATTTTTGGATCACGCTTGGTGGGGATAGTATTATCCGTCGAAGAAAATGTGAATATAAGAGAAAATAGTCATATTCATTCTAACATTTTTGTGGATAGTTTTCAGTTTATTTTGGTGGGGATAGTAACTTATCTGTCAAAACAAATTGAATATGATCAAAAAGAATCATTCTCATATTTGTTCTGACATTTTTGGGGATAGTTTTGCAGTTTATTGTGGTGTCAACCTTGGGTGTGGATATGTAGGCTTTAAACCACTTGCACTCCAGGCATGCTGTGATCTAGCTCATGATGACGTACAAGGCGTAGATATTATTGGATATATCATTTGCAGAAATATTGTATTCAGTTTCATCCTAGATTATCGGATTCTCTCTGATTTATATAATTATGATATTCTGGATACCCTGGATTCAGAGGGTTAACGTTGACTGGAAATCCTTTGTCTGAGATCTGAATGTATAGTATAGTGTTGAAAAGGGATAAAAAGATTTCAGAAGCGATGACAAATTTGACAGGAATCTGTTTGGAATGAAGATTTCGACTGTATAATTTTGTTTATTATGAAAGATTAACCCCGTTTAACCGAAACTCTTTGAGTTATATTTCAGTTATTAAAAGTGTAAGAGAAGAATGTCTGCTATGCAGCCAAAAAGGTTTTCCAATGAAAGTCGATAAGAATGGATCAAAATCTTTTCTTTTTTTCCGTCTTACAAGGTGTTAGGACATATGAAATAGATCATCACTTCAGATGTTGGTGTTCTGGGAAACTGCCCTCAGTTTTACTGTATGTGGTCTTTGAGAATAATTTCACTTTTATCCATTCAGGGCTGTTCCTGAAAATACTTTTGGCTGGGATCTATAGAGTATGTGTGTTATATTAGAATCAAGTATTCTTGAATAGATGAAAACGGTGCATTTTCTTTGAATCTCCAATCTCTTTCATTAATACAATGGTGCAGATAAAAGCCTTGAAGGTTATTCATGAGAAATAATACAATTAATAATCAACATCTCATCTGTTTTGACTTTTGGGAAGTATTTGAGATAAATAAATGAAAATAAATGAATATCAGTTTAAGACTTTCATTTGTATCTGGTTTGACTACATACTATTCCGAATAATACATAAACATGTTTTATGACTTTATGAGTTTATCATTTGTACTTCATATTGAGAGCAATTGCTTTTTGAAAATAGCTTATATTTTACCATCTCAACTGATGTCCTTTTCTTTGAATATTAAACAAGGAATGCTCTTCGCATAGCTGTGGTGTAGTTCAAATAATCAAAATGGAGAGAAAACTTTCTTGTATCTTTTATTCATCTTGTTCTGTTATAAGCTTTGAAAAGAAGGTGCAACAGAGGGGGGAGGGGTGTCAGTCCAAGATTGGCTTGACGTCAGACTGTGGATAATTATCTCTGTTCAATATTTTTTTGCCAACCTTTTCTTTTATCTCAAATATGTTTTTTATCTGTAGAGTTTGAGGGAAGAATGTTTGCTATGCAGGTAATGAATGTGTTTCAGAGAAATCTAACCAAGGTGGAATGACATATCTTTTTTTTAAATGTATCATTAGGAACAAATTATTGAATATCTGCTGGTTCAAGACAATTAGATTTTTGAATAACATGCAGTTGCCATAGAAACCCAGCCCAGGTATCTTAGAGACCAGCCCTGAATAGGTCAAAGTCAGTGCAGAGGCTGCTATTTTGTTTTCTTCTTCTATTAACCTCGAACTTTCCTCACGGTGGAGTACCATGTCTGGTTGAAAAAAGTTCACATGATATTTTATAACCTCCTAGTCCCATATTCATTAAGCCCCGCTAGCTAATAGTTCCCAGCTAAGTCTATATCAAATGATACAGTTTAGTGAGCAATTACCAAAAGTTTCCTGGACCCCAACTAGGGTTAGCTGGATTAGCCTTTTTAGGTACCCACTAAATTAACACAATTTAGCAACTATAAGATCATGCGTTCAGTACCAAGCCACATCATCAAAAATAGACTTAGCATGAAACTAAGCTAGCAGGCTTTTATGAATATAGGCCCAGGTGTTGTAAAATATGATTAGTAATATAATTGTCTTTAATTTATTTATAGTGTGTGAGGAATGCTTACAATGCCAGGAGGAATTGCTTCAGAGAAATCTTATCGAAATCGTTGGACGACTTTCTCTTTTCATAGATATGAAGAGGAACAAAGTTATGAATAACGTTAACCCGTTCCCTACGAGATTCAGAAATCCCCATAGACTTTGTACATAGCCCACTCGGTTCCCGTAGTCAAGGGGTTAACTGTCAGTTCAGACCTTTGTATTTGTTTCATTAGCCACATGCTATTTTCATGTGGAGAATAATTTGTGTTTGAAAAAAACAATTTTGTGTAAACTTTTCACCCTCTCATTTCTGTTTGTCTTGAATGAAGAATGCTTGATATGCAGGTAGGATGGTGATTCAGAGAAAAGGGATCTTGACAGATTTTATAGTGAATGCTCACTCCCTTTCACATCGAAAGGTAGATTTATGAGATTTTATGATACATATAGTGAATGCTCACTCCCTTTCACATCGAAAGGTAGATTTATAAAACGGATCAGAAAAATGGCCATCGGTTTTTATGGAATTATTTTGTTTAGGAGGAATGACCTATTGTCTCATCCATCCTAATACAAAATTAAAAGTTTTATGAAAACAAATTAAAGCTTTCGAAATAATCTGGTCTTAGACCAAAGTATGAAACCTTTCAGAACAAGTTCAGCTTTAGTGTGAAGCAAATCAGTCTAAAAGCAATTATTGATCATTCATGAGCAATGCAAGGGGCTTTTGGTTACCATGATAATTAAAATGGGATAAATTCCTACTATTAACCTATTCAGGATTATTTGATTTTGGTACGACATGCATTTTCTCTTGATCACTGCTTGATTGAAGAAATAATCAATAGTTAATAAGTAATATGTAATTCATAGCTTGTGTAATTCGTCTTTGTTGTATATTTTGCAACCATGTGAACAAAAAAATTTATTTGGACAATCAAATCAATTGACTCAATCAATTAATCTCATAGCTTTTCAGGACACAAAATTGGACATGGAGCAATGAGAAACAGCTAGCACATCCCCTACAGAAATCTGTGCTCTCTGCTGAAATTGTGAGTGTGCAACAGATTTTAAGCATGTCAGTTAGCGGTGCGGGAATAGTCCGCAAGCTTAATTTCAGCAGAGATTGGCTATAAAAGCTTGCTTGCTAGCTAGCAAAAAGCAGCTAGCTGCTAGCCGCTTGCTTGCAAGCTTTCTTATGCTGCTTCTTGAGCAGTCTAAATTTAGAACTAAGATGTGAAAGGGGTGTGAGGATCCACGTTGTGATGCAGATGAGCAAACACTATCATTGGTTTATTACTAGAAGAATTCTGCGGTTTGACCACAAATGTCATGTGGAGAAATCTGTGAGGTAAAACTTTTTCTTACCACAGATCCCATGCAGAGATATGCTTGCGTAAATTGTGTTTATTTCTTGACCATAAATGTCACGCAGAGAATCTCCATGCATAGAAATAGTTTATTTCTAACCCCACATTTCATTCAAAGAATGATCAGAATCTCATGTATTAAAATGGTTCGTAGTTCTATCCCATATTTCATCCAGGTAATCTGATTGGGTAAAACTATTTGTTCATTTCTAACCACACATTTCATGCAGGGAATATTTTGGTGCTGGAATGCATTGTCTATGTTTTCACAAATGACACGTGAAGAAGTTTCATTTTGAGGCGATGACATTGATATTAAAGGGCATCAAGCGTGGGGATGCTACATAGCGGGTCGCCATTTTGAACTGGGTTAGTTTGCGCGCACCGCATGACACTGAGCTAACGTGCATCACGCACCGTGCGCAACGTGTACTTAAGATGGCGCCGCGCATCTGATTTGACGAATCTGAAGTACCTTTAATAATGTCACCCCTAGTGTAATGTGGTTAGATCACTGTGGTTAAGATATGCCAGTGAAATGTACTTTCCATTTTTCTTTTTATAGAGCGTGAGGGGGAGGCAAAAGAGAAGCAGTTGGGAATATCAATTTAAAACTTTTCTTTTGTTTAAAATTTGAAATCGATGTTGGAATTCATCTTTCTTTAAATCATAAAAAACATACATAAGGCCCAACAACAATAAACACAACAAATAACACTAGATTACAAAAAAATACTTTAAGTGAATGTAGAGACAGGTAGGAATGCTGTACCATACTTCTGCATTATCGTGCATGAAACACTTAAATTGCCTTCAAGACTGTTAAATAAAAGTGTAACTTTTTTGACAAATAATTGCTGACATAATTTTCATAGTTGTGTTAATTGTTTATGATGTCAACTGAAATCTGATGGTATTCTTTGTAAATTCTATGTAAATTAATATAACCAAATAGCATAACTTTTTACAGCTCTGGAAAAAGTTTTAATTTATTCCAAATACTTCCTGTAGGAAATAAAAATTACTCAGGAATTTAGAGTGAAATCTCCTCTTGGAAAATTGGAAAATTTGACCACGAACCCCCTGCATTGCTCTTATGGTCAACCATCCTTTAAACTAAACATAAGATGAAGAAGTCTGATTTGCAGACCTCAAGGATGAAATTTAAATTGATTCAGGAAGGATTCATATGCGACTCACATCGGATCATGATTAGGCAGTGATAGCGTGACTTCCCCTGGAAATGCAGTGAAAAAAGCAAAAAATCCATCAATTCTGGTAATCCTTTGTGTAAAGAGTATGTTTATGTGTAGGCAAGCAGGATATACTTGTGTGTGATATTTCTGATAATGATATTAATATGATGTTTATGATATGCACGTGGGTGTACATTTGTGGTTCTATGCAAATAAACATAACACATTGTTATATAATTGTGTTTTTTTTTACTTATTGTCTATGACATATATTTTAAGATAATGTATATTTTTTTGTGGGAAGTAATATTCTATAAATGATTTGGAAGATAATTCATGAATGATAGCTATCTACTCTTGGAAATGGGAACCACAGTCTGCTGCCATGACTGCGTTGCCAATTATTGCCATTTATGATGTTTTACAGTATTTGATGCTTGTATTTCTTCCATGCCCCCATGAGAGGCCGTATAAGAAATAAAATTCATTGTCATTGTCATTGTCATTGCACTCTAGGTTAAATGATCTATTAACTTTGTCAAATTCAACCAAAATCACTTACAACTTTAATAAAAACTTTTATAAAATTCTCTTGTAACTTGTTGTTTGGCTTATGGTATTACAGAAGAGTGAAATTGGTTTTGATTTTACAAATATCTCCCTAATTATGGAGATATTTATGATTGAACAAAAATTGCTTCGTGATGTAGTCAAAATCACTGGGCATTAGATGATAAAATGTTACATCAATTTTTGCTTTCTATGAAACTTACACACATAATTCAGAAGAATCTTAATACAATGATATTGGTATTTGATCCGAGAGTCTCAAATATTACTTTTGGAAACTTGTATGAAGTAAATGGGTCACTTTAACTATTTTGTCTTTATAGAAAACTAGTTCAAACTAGTTCTTCAAGGAAAGGATTGTCTGCCAGAAAGCTAGCATCTATAGTCCTTCAATAAAACACCAACTACCATAAGATATGTAGTAAAAGACTGTTACAAGTACTGGTTACTCCCAAGGACATTCAGTATGCAACTGCCTACTACCAGATCTAAGGAATATACTCCCACACTAGCAACATTAAACCATTAATACCTACCTGGTGGGCTATATACAAAGTTCTATGTGGATTTCAGAATCTTGAAAGGAAGGGGTTCAATTCTAGCTTCACAATATAAATATTGATATACGTAACAACAACCCCCCCCCCCACAAAAAAATTAATAAAATTTAAAAAAAATTAAAAAGGAAGAAAAATGCTCAGTGCTACAAAATAAACATGATTTTGTCTGCTCAGTTGACTTGCCTCTGCATTTACATGCATGTACATCCCAATTTGCGGAGATTATGCAGTCACCCACCAGATCCAGATTTAGATTTAGAAACTTGTCTGTTGCAGTTTTCTGGATGCAATAAAAGTATTATCTTTTAGCAGGAAGGATTCATGTATACCTCTCACTGCAGATTATGATTAGGCTCTGTGACATTTTGTCTGAAATGCACTGACCCATCTTTGGGTAAAGGTTTTGAAATTCATCAGGTAATTTTGGTTAATCTTGTAACTGTTTGTGTGTATGTGTGTGTGTGTGTGCAGACATATGTTTGTGTGTGTATCTATAGGTGTATGTCTACGCGTGTGCATCAGTATGTGTTTTGTGTGTGTGTGTTTGTGAGTCCCTGCACATAGTTGTTATAGCAAGGAAAGATCACAAAGGAAGGTAGTATTATACTAATCCTCCAATGACGTACAATGAGTATGTTCTTTATTTTGTCAGGCGTTCATGAACGAGCACAAAAAGAGGCAAAATGTACACGCATGTGTGTAAGTGAGTGGGTGGGTTTAGATCAGTGGCTGATTAATGATTGCATATGATTTGAATGATGAGCCATAAATTGTGTCAGATTTTTACAGATTGCGATCCCTTTTTTTTTTTTTTTTACAGATTGTGTGTGCATATTTATGGGTTTTTATTAACTTTGTATGATGTATGTATGTGTGTGGGTGCATATTTATGGATTTTATGTTACTTTGTTTGTGTGTGGGTGCATAATATGTTATTTTAAACATTGAAGGCTTACCCCTACTATTTATGACGAAATCATAACTTCCCTTTGTTTCCATTGTATAACTTTTGTTAAAATGTATTGCGTCTGTGATAAAATCACCAGGGGATCGATCGACATGAATTTATGTCTCTCTGGCTGCTAGCCAGCTTAGGAAGTTTATTAACCTAGATCAGGTAGTCACAATTGTTGACATTTTGTAAGAACTGTGGGAATATATTAACCCGTTCCCTTTGAGATTCTGAGATCCCCATAATAGACCTTGTACATAGCCCACCCGGTTCCCATAAGCAATGGGTTAACTAGTTAACTCGTTCACTTCGAGATTCTGAAATCCCCATAGACCTTGTACATAGTCCATCCGGTTCTCGTAGTTAAGGGGTATATAATGGGTAAATCTCGTGTACAGTGTATCAACTTTATGGAAGTTGTAGTATTGATTATTGAGGAAAGAGTGTGTTCCTGTACAAAATATGATACAATCTGTTGCCGTGGGCTACTTCCATATTATGAATTATTGTAATTGGGAACAATAAGACAAATTATTTCAGTCATACTCATACCTAATGTAGATATGATCTGCTGAGGGATGTTTCCAAGTAATAAGATGGAAGCATTTAAACTCCTATCCTGTCTCCAAAGTCATGTCTAGGGGCGTATGGCTAGATATAAATGTGGGTAGGAGAGCATGGTCAGAAGTGCAGGTGGTGGCTAGTCAATAGAGGATCAGGACAAAGTGGTCGAAAGTAGAGTAGGGGAAGTTGTCTTTTATCAAAGTGATCCATTAACTTTATACAATTTTTCCATAAGTGATATTTCTGTGTGCTTGTAACAGGCAACTGGTTGTAATACTCCCTAGGGAGTGGAACGTGTGCACTTTGTGTGCAGGAATGATTGCAGTGTGTATCAGTTGACTGGGGTAATAATAGTGTATAGCGATATGATCCTCGAGGGAATAGCATTATATAAATTACCGTTTTTATTATTGTTATTTATTATTTATTTTAGACTTCAATCATATCCCAACATCGTTGTAAGATTCTTCTAGAATAATGTGTGTACGTTTCATAGAAAGAGAATGCTGATTACCTTTAGGCAAAAATGAAATTTGATGTCAACTTGATCACCTACTGCCCACTGATTTTGACTTATCACATATTGCACATTGATTTTGACTACAATATAACTGTGAAAGCTCCAAGTGACTTGCTGCATTTGACAATGTTTCACTTCAAATACAATATGACATTCCAAAAAGTGAAACATAAGCCAAGTATTTATAAATAGAGCTGTAATGTGCTAAATAGTATTCATGTGAAATATGAAGGGAGGATTGAACTCTATTCATTGCAGCAATTCTGCTAGAAATAGACATGGGCATGGGGTGTTTCTTGTTGTCATGGTGACTGAGGAGGCGGAGAATAGCTAGTCAATGATTAGAAAGGGGGCAAAAGATATCATTGGAGAAATTAAGGATTGCCTCTTAACGTATGGCTAACCATGCTAACAGGAACCTTGAATTCCATATGTGTATTAACTCTAAAAATCACGGAGAATGTTTAGAAGGGAATTGGTCCAATAACTATTATTACATTTAATTTTTACAAGGTGGTATTCCGGAAAATAAGGATTATTCAACGAAATCTATAAATAATCTGATATAATGTACTTAAACAAAATATGATGGAAGTAGCAAAACTCCAATTTTTGTCTAGAGGCATGGCTAGAAATAGACAGGGGCAGGAAGAAGCGGAAGAAAGGGAAATAGAGGGGGTAACTGGTCAATATGAGGGGTATAGGTAATCAATAGAGGGGGGTACCTAGTCCATAGAGGGGGGTATATAGTTAGTCTTTATGAGAGGCTAGGGGGTAACAGAGTGGTCGAGAGAGGAAGGAAACTGGATGGTGAGTGTGCCCGACTGAAAGGGGTCTTGGATTAACCCCAAATTAAACAAAGAAATATGAGAAGTTATTATTAGATTATTATTAGATTATTGGGACAGTCTGGAAAGATTTCATCATGACTCCAAATAGCAGACAATTCCCTGGAACATTCTAGACAATAATCTCTCACATGTCATGGATTGACTTGTGGTGGATCTTCTGAAAACTCAGCCTGTCCCCCTCCTATTAAATATATAGTAAAATGCCACACATCATGTCTGATTTCAATGCACTTTTTTTAAATTGAAAATGCAGACGAGAAATTTAAGCTGCAATCAAATTCTCAAAAATGAAGCTTTCACAAGAGATTCTGAAATACCCATAGACTTTGTACAGCGCAAAGCCCGCCCGGTTCCCGTAAGCAACGGGTTAAATCTGTGTTCTACGACACTTCAGACAATTTTTTAGCTTTTTCGTACTCGGACAGTTATGAAATGCTTTTAAACATATACATGTATATATATTTATATACTTTCTTCAATTAAAAGTTGAAAATAGTGTAACTGCTTTATCAAATACGTCCTCTATTAATATGCAATACGATTTAATGTGCATCTTTTACTTGGGTGAGGTGATGAAAAGATTATTGGCATCATCATTAAAACATTTCCACAGATAGAGGAAACTGACCAGAACCTGGTCATTTTCCTCTTTCTTTGAACTTACTTTACAAAATAGCTGCATCACTTCACGTGATCCTTCACATTTTCCCTCAGTTGATTTCATCATGGACCCTGATTTCATATTCTTTGGGTTTGTGTCGGGTTTATATAGCTTCTGACTGGCACGAGCATTGAAAATGGTTTCTGGGAACGACTACCATCAATACGGCCTTGTAGCTCAATGGTAAGAGCACCGGACTATCAATCTGGGATGCACCACCATCAATAGGGCCTTGTAGCTCGATGGTAAGAGCACCGGACTATTAATCTGGGATGCACCACCATCAATAGGGCCTTGTAGCTCGATGGTTAGAGGACCGGACTAGCAATCTGGATGTCTCAGGTTCGATTCCCAGCGAATCCCAATTATCTTTGCACATTAAAAAAACAAAATTATTCAAATATTTAACATACCATGTCCATTGAAGACAAAGCTTGTCTATGATTCATCTGTTTAATAATTTACTTTTATGTTGTCTTACATTTATAACTCATTTGTATTCCATAAGGTGTCATTTTGTGATAATAACCTTTGATTTTCACTTATGATCTTTACATCATGTTAATAAAATATAACCTTTCTAAAATGTCTCAAGGTACGTCATTTAGGAAGTATGTAGCAATTTCTAAAAGAGCCATTAAAGAGTAGGTTGAATTATGTATAGATAGAAAGGTAACATGATTTTATGATGGGTGAGTGTTCAATGTTTTAATTTATGGATGAAACATTAATGTAAATCTGGCAATTTGTTTATAAAGATACTTGAAAATGAAGGGTATGTTGTACATGGAGAGTACATGAAGTACATGGAGTAATAGTTACCTGTTCTTCTGTAAACCTGTTCCCTACTATATTTTGCAATCTCTATAAACATAAAACAATGCTCACCAGTTTTCCAAAGGCAATGGGACAATGCAAAATCCTTTTCAAGGTATAATCTTACAAGGAATTACTTTTTTCTGTGTTTGGCAACATTATGCTAACAAAAAAGTCAAATATCACATGTGCTTTAATACCAGAGATGCGGAAATGGTCTTTAGACACTAGACTTGGTCCAGCTGCGGTGAAGATGAGTTGTTGTGACAATCTTGGCATCAAGCGGTGGGATGCGGTTCCAAAGGAGGAGATGTGATTTAGAACTCGGAGATGAGAATAAATTATATTGGTGCCTTGGGGGTGTTTCACAAAGATCCTATTAAGTTGAACTTAAATCTAAGTTGGACTTAAAAAGTTGGACTTAAAAAGTATGGAAAGCTGTTAGTTTCCTTGAATTTTTTGGTAACAGTTCTTTTTAGAAGCAATAAAATGTTCATTCATTTCATTAATAGTTTCTATTATCAAGGACATTTCATGTTTTTAATGTAACATTCATAAAAGTATTTAAATAGTTGCATTTTTGCTTTTGAATATATTGTATTCCAAGGCTACACATGGCTTACCATGCTTTTTAAGTCCAACTTAGAGTTAAGTTCAACTTAGGATCTTTGTGAAACACCCCCCTGGACTTTGTTAAGCCCCTAAAGTTGTGACTAAGATGAAAGTTACAAGAAAATTGATATCAAGTGATGGGATATGCAGTTCCAAAGGAGGGGATGTGATTTTAGAACTCGGAGTTGAGAGTAAATTACATCAGTGCCTGGACTTTGTTAGGCTTAATTTATATATAAGTGCCTAAAGTTGTGACTAAGATGGAAACAAAATAGACCATGCTTGATTGAACCCTGGATGACATTGCAATACAATTTTAAATCCCTCTTCAACCCCTTTCCCTCTAAATAATTAAAATAAAATAAGTTATAGAATGTTAATGTATGAATCAACTTTTTATTATTCTTTTCTGCGTTTTTTTTTTTTTTTTGGGGGGGGGGGGGTTTGCTTTGATATTGGATATTCCATTTCAAGAATATTTGATTTTAGTAGAATACACAATTCTTTAGACAAGCATTTTCAAAGCCAATCCTAAAAGGGTTGATAATTTCTTTGATAAGATGAAATTTGAGTTGTTAGATTAAGTTATAACTTTGAAAGTTGCAGACTGATTAACAAAATGTATAATTTGATAATCTTATCATTATAAAGAATGAATAGTACACTGATAACACATGACAACTGATTGATAACAACTTCGTGAAAACAATACCATATTGTGCAATATTAACGTTTTCCAGAAGACCGTGGCTGCCAAAAATATTCCATTGCATCATTTTCGGGGCCTTCCAGAAAGTGCTCTCAAACAATGCAAAACATAACAAGTAACCACCCTGCTTTGTTTTGTACGGGCGAGCGGAAATGGAGGAGAAGGGCATCTGTGATTTGCTTTCGCTTGAAGTTTAAACTGAAATGTCAGTTGTTTCCTTGTGGATTTGAGAGCACGGATGATGGGGATAGTGCATTGTCAAAGTCACTGACTCTTCCATTTCCGTTCGTCCGTTCTCTTTATTTCCTCTCGTCTATACTTCCTCACTTCCTCAGTGTGTCCCTCTCTTTTCGCAGTGGACAGACACTCAAGGGATATCCATTTTTTAAAATAATTTGGTAAACATATCGTTATCCTTCTGTTTGTTGTTCATTATCATATAACTCTTCCAATAATGCCCATTTTTCATAATTACTCTTCTCTAGAATTGTCTCTTAGTGGACAGACACAGACACAACTTGAAGAAAAGAGAGATTAGTTTTAGAATTAGAGGAAGGATAATAATAAAAGCATATCTTACCCTTCCCAGTTTATTTGTTTGTTTATTTATTTTATTTTTTTTTGGGGGGGGGGATGGGGTGGGGGGAGGTTGTAATATATTGTTAACATTTGGTATTATAGAACTTTTGATTTTGTATTATAGAAACATACAAAAGGGCTTTCATGGTATCATGGGGTATAGCAATTAACTGTGCTTAGAGATAATACTGTTTCATATGAGCCACTTTATATATTGTTTCATTTATTGGAGGTTTACTCGGGTAAGAGTTATCAATTAACAAGCCTAACAAAACAATTACCATCGAGTCCTTTCCTATTGAACTAGCTAGGGCACTGTAAGAAGGAAGACTGAAATGTTTACCGTAAAACTCCGTGTATAAGACGCACTCGTGTATAAAACGCACCCCCAACTTTCTTTTTTTTTTTTTTTTCTTTTTTTTTTTTTTTAGAATATTTGTTGTTCCTGAATATTCATATATTCATGAGGTAGCAATGCTCATTAAATATGCAAAATACTAAATTCATTAATAACTTTTTTGTTGAGAAAAATGTATAACCACTGTTTAGAAAATTGAATATTAAATGAGTGCTGCTACTCATGAATATCTGAATATTCAATTAGTAGCAGTGTTACTGCTTAAAAACTTGCATTTTGTTTTGCTAACCACTATAATTTATGTAGGAAAAAGGTATATTTTGATAAATGTTCCCTCTTATATCAAGCTCTTGTCATGCCCTAGACCAGTTTAATATACATTAAACATGACTACCGGGTGTCCCAAAAAAAAATTTCTAAAAAAAAAAATTATATATTTTTTTTTTTTTTTTTTTTTTTTTTTTTTTTGGCTGTACCTGTGTATAAGACGCACCCCCACTTTGAAAATTTTCCGACGGAAAAAAAGTGCGTCTTATACACGGAGTTTTACGGTATACTGTTACCCACCCAACTCAGTCTGTGATGTCAGGATAGAGTGAAGTCCTGACCTGAGGTTGTTTAATAAGCCCACATCATAAACAATGAAGGATCTGAACTATATAACATGCTTTAAATAAGCATGTTTTGTTTTAGTTCAGATACATCATCGTTTGTTAGTTCAGAATCGGATCATGTAGTGTACAGTTGACTTTAAAGGGTTCATGCAGTTATAAGAACTCACACTGCCAAACTTTATATCAAACCAGGCCACTCGCTCGCAAGAGGAAAGGTTGGCTTATTTTGGCACCCATCATTCTCCTCCCTCTAGCTTGCCTACAGTATAGTATAGTGACGGAGTCTTTTACCAGTCATGTGTTGATCAAGAAATAAAAGGACACATCCACCCCAATCCTGACATGCCCACTTACTTATAACTTGATGTGAAGGAAGGTGCTGCTAATTACCTGTTAGAGCAAAGTCGGGTTTATATTGGCACCCATCATTCTCCTCCCTCTAGCATGCCTACAGTATAGTATAGTGACAAACTTCAGCCAGTAGTATTGATCATGATAATGAAATATATTTAATAATTAAAACAAAAAAGTAAAAGAACACCGGTCTTGCCCCAGACACACACACTCAAAGAATATAAAAGCAGGAGCTCAAACATTGGATGAACAGCGTGATTTGTAGTGGGACCGTCCACTCTCCCTCTAATTATTTACCTAGCGAAGGATTCAAAATTTGTACAGAGCTAGCTGCTGGCCTGGGTCCACCAGGTATGCACTTCGGGCCACTAATATTTGTCAATATCAAATTTACTTATCCAACTTTGCAACCAAAATTAACCGGCTTTTGTATGTTTTTCTTTGTTTAGAGCCACTCAATTCTGATTTTTGGCCAGAAAATGTGATGAATCTCCATTTTACTTGCCTGACTTGGCCACTGTAAGCACAACATGATTTTCTTGCATTGTAGCTAGCGACATAACTTTGGCCAGTAATATTTGACCGGCTATAGCAAAACCCTACACTTGTCGGTAATTCATGTTTTGAAGAAATGGACATTTTTAGTTCACATAAATGTGTGTAAAAGACTTATGATTGTAATATTGTAACAATCTTCTTCACCAATTATTGACCAATTTGTTAGAACAAAGCATCAAATGAAAGCTTGGGATGAGGCCTTTCTAATGGTATGAAAATCTACATTTTGATTTTTACCGACAAGTGCAGGGATTTGCTATAGCCGGTCATTGTTGATCAAGATGATGAAAGGGTTGTTGACCCTTTGGAGACATTATTATTTTGGTAGATTACAAATAAAAATATATAAGGGAGTCAACAAATGTTAAGAATCAAAGAAGAAGACAGACTTCCAAGAATATCAAACAGGCCTCTCAGCCATCAGAAGAAAGACTAATTTGTGTTGGCATCCTATTTTCTTTGCTAAGTTACAACTTTGCACAGATGGAGTTCAAGGGAGTGCAAGGGATCTAGTAACTTTGGTGACATGGGCAAAAACTGTGGTAGGGTTGATAAAATAATGTGTATTTATATAACACTGAGCGATGTGTGAAAATGCCTTGGTAAATAAATGACATATGACCGAGTAATGACTGAAAATGCAAAGTGATATTTGTTATCTCATTGCACTAACTTTGTACACATTCAGAGATTCTCCCAGGGAGAATTTCAAATCACTCTAATCATCATAGATATATATATTTGTTAAATAAAATAACGAAAGGGATTGTCGGAAAAGCAATTTAACCTGTTCATTCTTCTTTGTGTAATACCAATTGATACAACATGGTATGTGAGTTCTAAATAAGTTTTGTGGCTTTTGGCAATGTTACTAGATCCCTTTACAGGGTTAATCTACAGATCATGTTCCTGATGTCAGGATGAGGGGATGGAGACACTGAGCTTATCGAGGAGCTGTGGCAACATCCATGAACATCCTGGGATAAACACCTGTGGGGGTGGAGTAGCCAAAAATGACACCCTCATCTTCACTCTTCATCTTCACTCTTCATCTTCACTCTTCATCAGCATATCTTATTCCCTATAGGTCGTTGACCTGTTATAGGTTACATTATATCTGTGTTATAATCATACATTAACCCATTAACCCGTTCAGTAGCCCATTCCATAAAACTGTTACAATTGCTGTATTAAGTGTCCAATTATTGTAACTACCATGGCAACAGCTGTAATTCTCCATGCTGATTGGCTGTTGACAAAATAGTTACAATAATTAAACACTTATATTAAACAATTGTTACAGTTTCATGAAATGGGCTACAGGACTTTTTGATTTTGCTATAACAAATATTCGCCATAGACCCCGGCCTGCCAGAGTATTTGTGGGACCAGTCCTGAAGGGGTTAAGGACTGGTCTCTCAAAACGCTCCTGCTTTGGTCTATGAACGATGCATCTTACAGCAAATTGGTACAGCTTATGCACTACATATCTGGGATATATTATGATCATACATTAATCCTTACATTAATCCGTTCAGTACTGGTCCCCCAAAACACTAGGGCTGCAGTCTATGAAGAATACATGTTATAGCAAAATCAAATAGTTGTAAAAAGGATTTAACTCACTGCTTACATGAACTAGGTGGTTATGTACAAATTCTATGGGGATTTCAGAATATCAAGGAAAACGGGTTAAATCTCACAAAACTTGACAAAATTACATTTTTTACTTCACTTTTGCCAAGAGAAGATGCAACTGTCAGCGGTTGCAGATTAGCGACAGACAATGTGTAATATTACCTTACGTTTATAACATTTTCATCTGACTTGGAAACGTACCTTTTACTCTACATTTGCCAAGTAGTGAGTCAAATGTAATTGGTTACAGTTTATTACAGGCAGAGTATCTGTGTTAGGATCATATACTTACCAAGTTTCATTTGACTTCAATAAAGGGATCTAGTAACTTTGTTGACATGTGCAAAAAGTGATGAATGATTGATACAATGTACATTGTATATTGTTGTTATCTGAAATGTCCACTAGGTATTGTGTGAAAATTTCAAGTTAAACGGATGTTATATGGCCGATTAATGAGCAAAAAAGCAAAGTTATATTCACTAACTCATTGCACTGACGTTGTACATGGTTACGACTATCCAGTGGATAGTTTAACATGTGAATACTTCAATCATTAATATCTTTTTAACGAAAGGGAAATTATCAAAAAACCAAAACCTGTCCCGTGCTTCTATTGTTAATACGAATACAACAAGGTATGAGGGAACCGCTAGAATTCCAATTGGATTCCAATTTTGAGGATTTGGACAATGTTTAATACTAGATCCCTTTTAAAAATATATTTTTTAGTCTATCTTTGCCAAAAAAAAGTGAGCCAATAGGAATTGATTTCAGCTTTTAGACTGAATATCTGTGTTAGAATCATACATTTAACAAGTTTCATTTGACTTTAAAATATATGTTTTAGTCTACCTTTGCCAAAAAGTGAGTCAAGTGTACTGTAATTGGTTACGGCTTCAGACAGAATATCTATGTTAGAATACCTTTTAAAGTTTAATTTACTTCTGCCCAAAATGTCATTGGCTACTGTTAAGATACAGAATACTGTGTTATAATCATACATTTGAAGAATCTTATTTGAACTGAAAATAATTCATATTATTCTATGTCTGCCAAAAGTACAATAAGTGATGATGGAGTTCATCCCTTATTCCCTTTGTGCACTGGCTTTAACTTCAAAAGGCTGTTACCAGTACATCTGATTTCAAAATCTCATCTGACAATGTTTGACAATTTCATCTATCAAATAATTTAAACATTTTTCATACAAAATCTGAATATTTTCTATGAAATTATAGTATTTAACCCGCTCAAGACTGGGCTTGGGTCTATGGAGATTACATATCAGTCCTGAATGGGTTAAGAAAAACCTGAATATTTACTATTAAATGTATGTAAGAAAATGTGTTCGTGTCTGATTAGCCGTAGAGTGTGGATAAAACAATTAAAGTTAATGGGTATCTAAATTAGGCTTTAAACTACTTCCCATCTAATACGATATGTTTGATCCTCTGATGTGATGGCATGATTGATGGCAACTTTGTGCAAATACAAAGAAAAGGTTGACTGGAGGTAAATGATTCAATCAGCTCTGAGGTGAATTGGGTTCCTGAGTTACATAACATTTTATGATAATCTTGTCGCGTGTCAGCTCGTCATTGCCGTTTAGATTCTCTGCACCCACGATCTTCTTTCTTATTTGGAACATTTTCCTTGAATTCATTCTAAGAAATAAAGGAAAGGGGATAACATGCCTCATTTCATACTTATCCAATCACGGCCATTTAAAGCCCAGACCCGACATTTCCTTTTGTTTGTATAATATATCTGTTAAGGAATGAAAACCAACAAAAAATGCGTGTGATTTTGTTCTTTTTTGAAGGAAAGTGAATAAGGCGAGTATCCTTGTTGAGTATAAGTTCCCCAATGAACTGAGGTAAACTATTAAATCCTTTTTTTGTGACAAATGATCTTGTGATACGTGCCCTTGATGGCTTTCCTGTACTAGACTCTGACGGAAGAAAGGACTAGCCAGTGGTTGAATTGTTTCCTAACCAAAATACTTCAAGTTTCCTTTAGAAGTACCACAATGTTTATTCCTACATACCCTGGAATATAAATTAAGACTCACTCTTTATTTTACTAAGTAAATACATGCCCTTGAAGGCTTTCCTGAACACACTCTCTGACGAAAGCAAAGACTAGCCAGTGGTTGGGCTGTCTCGTAACCAAAATACTTTCAATTTTCCTAAAAGTATAAAACCCAAATATTGAGGAATGTAGATTATTTACATTTATTTCAAACATAGAGGAAACTGACTAGAAATATTTGAAATGATTGAGTATATACCCAAATATTGAGGAATATAGACTTTTTACATTTGTAAAAAAAAAAATTTATGTTTTTTATTTCAAACATAGAGGAAACTGACTAGAAATATTTGAAATGATTGAAAATGAGCAAAGAAAAATCGAACCAGAGACCTCCAGATTGCTAGACTTGTGCTCATCCCATTGAGCATTGAAAAGGGTTTCATGGGAACGCCCCCCATTCAAGAGTCTTCGTGGCTCGATGGGTTGAGCACCGGTCTAGCAATTCGGAGGTCTCGGGTTCGATTCCAGGCGAAGCCTATTTTTCTTTGCTCATTTTCAATCATATATATTTTATTTAAGGACATGCATGCCCATGGCAGATTTCCTGCACAAATGCACAAACGGAAGAAAAGACTAGCCGGTGCTAGAATTGTTTCCTGGGGAAAATACTATGAGCACGATATATCCATGCACCCTGGTAAATTGATTATTGCCAATAGTTTTGTTCTTATCCCCTGTATTATCAATTATTGTACTTTGCTAATTTCCGGGCACAGACCGAGCATGGTGGCTTAGCACGGGAGGTCCCGGGTTCGAACCCAGACCGGTCATACCAAAGACTTTAAAAATGGTACCTTCGGCCTCCTAAGTTCTAGCCAGGCTCTCTGCATTTATAGAATGGAGAAGGGAAAGTTAATCACACGAGTTACCAGAAGTCTGGCCCCCTTCTGTAGCTTTCGCTACATTTAGTAGACGTGTTGCCTAAGGCTAATGAATCGGAGATAGGCGCTGTACATTGGCACGGGAAGGAATTTAACTTTTTAAACTTATGTCCTGGCACAATATGTTATGACAATATGTTGTGAGACCTGCTTAATTTGAAGAAAGAAAAAAAAACCCTCTAAATACACTTTGTTCTGCAGTCAAACTTACTCTAGAGGACACCTGTACAAACAGATCATCATTCTTATATCCCTTTTAACCCATTCCCTTTGAGATTCTGTAATCTCCATAGACTTTATACACAACCCACCCTGTTCCCATAGGCAAGGGGTTAATATAAAGCAACCGTATGTAAATGAACCTGTACATAAAGACCATCTGCTTAAATGTCACTTTTCTGTCTCCCATGGGTGGTCTTTATAGACAGGTTTAACAGTAGAAATATGTCCATTATCTCAACATTAGTTCAACATTTGTTTCTGAATAATTGAAGACAAATTCTTCATCGTGCCGAGACAAAGCATTGACGTGGCTGTTCCGACCTTGAAAACTTTCCTTTACGTTATTTATCTAACGAATAAGGAAGAAGAGACTAGCCTGTGGTTGGATTATTTCCTGAACAACATATTACGACTCTCTCACCAAAATTACCACGTGCTTTTCACCAAAACCTGATGTAGCAATTGTTTTGTCGGCATTTTGTCAGGTAACCCTGGTTTATCAATTACTGTACCTGGTACTGTACAACGTGATAGATTGTACTTACTTGGCAAAATATAACCGCAATCTACCTGAAAAGAGGTTGTTTATCAAAATATTTTTAAAAATTGATTCCAATGAACGACAAAGAATAACAGTTTACCTAAAAATTGTATATAGAAATGTTTTGAATATGTGATTTCTAATGACGATTGTACTTAATTGACGAAGAATAAAAATGTTCCTATAAATTGTATGTTAGTGTTTTGAATATTTGATTAACAACAATTTACCTTAAAAAGTTGTGTTCATTGACTTAATTGACAAAAAATAACATTTTCTCTTTTAATTGTATATATATGTGTTTTAAATATTTGATTCCCATGAACGATTGTACTTCATAGACAAGAAATAACAATTTACCTTAAAAAAGGGTGTTCATCGATGTGTTTTAGATGTTTGATTCCAATGAACGAAAGTAAACTCCCGGTCATGACGCGACAGTGACAGGACGTAGTATTGGCACGAGTTGTCGTAACCTTGACGACTTTCCGATGCCTGCTCGATAAGGGAAGAAAAGACTAGCCATTGGTTGAATTGTTTCCTGACAAAAATACTACAACTTTCACTGAGAATTGCCACATGTTTGACTACATACCAAATAATAAAATACAGATTGTTACTATTTATAGCATCAGTTATATGAAATGTATATTTCATGATAAGCTTGTATACTAGCTTTATCTTTTTTCAAATATTTTCTCAGTTGTTATATGTAGCTAGTATGGATCCAATATTTTCTTTTGTATATTCTTCATTACTTATGCAAAAGAAAATTAAAATCATTTTGTATGTAATTATTAATTTTTAAATCATTAGACCATAAAGTATAATTCAATTTACTTCAAAACGTAAATAAAAAGTGAAGAAAATATGTGTATTTTAATTTTAAAAGGGGATTTATCTTTCCATGCGACATATAATTCATGTGATTTGGGGTACATTGGTTATTTCTTTTTTAAGTCATTATACAGTCATTCAAAGAACAAAACTTTATGATGATCATTATTTGTATCACTTTCTTTGAGATTTTTTATCAAGACATATGCTGCAGTCCTTACATGATATGAACAACAGATGGCGCTGTTCTTATTTCATCAAAGAGCCATGCTCAGCATCATTGCTACTGCAATTCAGCAGTTTACATTTTAAAAAGATATTAAATATCGAATCAATGGGATCTGTCGCTTGGCAGTTCATTTTGCACTTGGTGAACAACAGATGGCGCTCTTTTCAATTGATTAATGCGCCATGTTTAGTGATATTGTGTTAAAGTAACACAAAAATTAAGACTCGTCGCAAATTTTAGAGACAGAGCAGTTGAAGATCAAAAGATAACAACAAATGGCGCTCTTTTCATTTGATCAAAGAGCTTTGTTCAGTGATTGTTTTAATAGCACAATTATCATGACTCGTCACAAAAATGTATACTTGGTGCATGTGTGTATGGATATTAATGTATATGTGTGTGTGCGTCTGTGAGTAGGTATGTGAAAATTCAAGCAAATTTGGATTATCCCTTCAAAAGTAATGCTTTTGCCAAGTTTGGTTTAAATCTCTATGCTGCCCTCTCTAGCTAGAAAAATGTCATGGCTGAACACAATATATAACCCTCCACCCATTGCAGAAAGAGATGCAATTGATTGTAAAGTTACATTAATTTGAGTCTGATCATGTGACTAAATGTGCATATCTAATTGTTTAAACTGTGTTAATTTTCTGACTTGCGATCAATTGTAACTTTACAATTGATTGCAAGTCTTTCTGCAATGGGACCCAGATTGGACTAAGGTGGATTTATTTTTCTTCCTTTCCACTCTTGGCAGCTAGATGGCGAGAAACCCCACAGATCATCTTACGAGAGTGGATCTCTCTCATAAAGTTGATGTGTGGGGTTTAATTCTCACCATCTAGTGGGCAAGAGCAGAAAGGGGGAAACATCAATTCCCCATAGTCCAATCTGGACTTACTAAGTACAAGTTCATGTGGGTTTTTTGTATGTATTCCATTCTGATGTCAAAAGACCAGTTGGACATGTTCTAATATCAATACAAACTCTGCTCAAACTTCGCTGAAAGGTTTCTGAAATTGTTTTCCATTCACTAATAATCTGCCTCAATGCTTTTGGACTGTTGACACTCGTATATGGAGATGTTTATTTTTAGATGTTTTCATCCATAATTATTTTTATTTAGTAATAATTTATCCGTATTAAACATGGAACCTACATGGAATTTAGCAGGGTAATTATGATATGTCAGACCCTCTTTTCATGTACATTATCTGACAAACGCACTCAAGCACACACAAAATGCACACACACACACACACACACACACACACACACACACACGCACACACACACATATATACATAAACATGATGTTTTTGTTAATTGTTTCATTCGTCAAAGAGAACTTTTTAGGAATTGAAAACAAACATGTGTGAGTTTCATTTGAGTTACTTGTTTATTTACAAAACATGATATAATCATACTGCTGAAAGGCACAATTTTGAATGTACAAATTTATACATCGAAGTAAACAAAATAAGATTCAGTACATATTTACAAAATATCCTGCAAAAATAATACATAAAATAACCATATTAGGAACAAAAACATGTATACAATTAATGTTAGTTATGTAACTTAAACAAGTAAATACTATAGCAGTTTGGAATAACATAATTTTTGTTGAAAGAAAGTAGGTTGTATGAAAACATTTTCAAACAAAAATATGAATTTACATCAACATTTAATTTTGGCACTTTTCTGAGCATATTCTGGAGTGCACACATTCATTGCATAAAAAATACATATTTGAAATGACAATTTTGCTAAATTTGGATAAGTTTGGCCAAGGTATTTCACAATGATGATTATAGATAAGAAATGTAGTAGAAATGATGGTGAGTGATTTTGGAAATTCTCTGCTTAAAGGGTACCACCACCCAAAAATAATATTCTTATTAAAGAAAGGTAAAATCTGTAGTATTCAATTCCATCAACAAGTTCACACAAATATGTTTCCAGAAAAAAATATATAATTGGAAAACGCATCACCATTCTAAAGCATGCATGCGTTCATGCGGTCTGAATTGCGAAGACTAATGTGTGCAGAGCGAACAAATCGCCCGGGAATCTATTGTCTACAAACGTATGCGTGAATAGACACAAATTATGAATGTGTAGAACTCTAGCTGTGAAAATGAATTTTATTTAAAAGTCAATAGTTTCATCTACAAATTATTTGAAACAAATTGTTTGGGAAATAAAAAATATATATTGGGATGGGGTTAAAATATTTATTGGAAATTCTGAATACACATTTGCTTTGGTCATATTTAGTCAATCAGGAATGCAAATACTAACAAATTTAATCTTTGGCAAATTAGAAGTTTTTGGGGTTAAATTTGCCTCGATAAAAGATCTGCTAGGTCACAAAGTTTGGCACGTTTTGACTTACAGTTAAAAAATAATTGTGTGATTTACAGTAAACCATCACATGATATTGTTTAAATAGTATCAGGTATTAACATATTAAACTACCGTTGTACAAAATCTTACTTTTTTTGTATCATTTGATAAAAGTAGGAATTAACTGCTCTTTTCATTTGACTATCATCCCATATGATCTTTCAGATAGGGAACTTAATAGGATGCATCTTTTTCAAATTTAGTCCATCTGAAAGGCATATTCATAATAATATACTCAATTTATATAGCGCCTATCACATTTGATAATCATCTCTAAGTGCTTTACAATGATATTATTACCCCAGTCATCGGATACATTCTGCAAACAATCCAACTCACAAAGTGCATGTTTTCCCCTCCCTGGGGAGCATTCCAGCCAGGCAACCTTGTAGGTGCACACAATGCTAAGGAACTACCTTCTATCCTTCTGGGTACCCATTTATACACCTGCTAAAGGAAAAACGCGATGAGCATACTCTGGGTTTCGAACTCGGGTCCTCACGATTGGAAGGCGCACGCTCTACCAATCTTACCATACCAAGTCAATGTGGTATTAGTTGGAAAAGGCTTTTATTACAAAATCAAATCATTTATGGTAGGCAATTTATTTCGTTGAAAATGATATTGCTAAATGGCATTAATGGGATATATTAAACAAAGTATGGAAAAGCAAAAGTCCTAATTACATTCAAACATTCTACAACCCTTATTTCAGTTATTTAAAAAAATGGAATGGTCATAAACTTCATTGGTTTAATTTGGAATACACTGAATCTTTGGGTTTCAAATAACAATCTAGTAGAAATATATCCTACAGTATTAATTTCTATGTATGCCTTTTTTCAGGGTTCATGTATTAAACATCAAGTACTTTATAAGTAAGGATAACAAAATACAGTACAATAAGGAATAAGTTTCATTGAATACGGGACATTTAAACAATCTCACGTTTGGACAATTCTTGTCATAATGATGTTTGTTAATATGCTTTTGCCTAAATCAAAAGCTTTGTCCCTTTTAGAACTTGGAACAGTTAATGATAAGATTTATATCACACACTCAATGTAATTATGTTACAATGTTGGCATCCCCATACGAACATAGAAGTAAATATATTCACTGCAGCTTCAGCATTATTTTATACAATAAAAACATAGTATAGAATAGGATTGCATAACCCGGCCACAATCCCTGCCTTGCCTATATCAAATCTCCTTTATTTTATTGGGCAGGATGCCAAATGTGTTGACCTAGCAACAGCAGCATCATCATCATCATCATCATCTTCATCATCATCTCTATCATCATCACCATTATCATCATCATCGTCATCTCCATCATCATCTTCATCATCATCTCCATCATCATCATCATCATCATTAGCTCTATCATCATCATCATCATCACCATCATCATCATCATCACCATCATCATCATCATCACCATCATCATCATCATCTCCATCATCATCTCCATCGTCATTATCTTCAATATTATCATCATCCTTATTAGCCTCATCATTATCGACATCATCATCATCACCACACCGACCACTACCACCACCACCACCACCATCACCATCACATTTTCATCATCATCATTATTAATCAGTATCATCATAAGCAACATCATCATGCATTGCCTGTACAAAATCTCAATCATTATATCACGTTCATTCGCACTGTCATTATCGTGACATGATCATCATAATGTTGTTCCATCCAAGCATCTATACAAGGAGCCTTGTGTGTGCTTGCATGATAAATTGCGCTCACACATTCGCTCTTTGCTCTACATAATATATGGCCATATTTTCCAGTGGCCTTCTCCACCAATGCCTTTTGCGTGTGCCGAACGGCGTGTGAAACCGGTTGTTTGATTTGCTCAGCCGCCAATATAAGGGCACTTTCATAATGGGGATAAAGCCCTGAATCCCAAAGTCTGTTTGATTCTCCCTACGAGGAACGCCGTGGTTCATTTGACCTTGTTCTTGTGCATTAGCTTCCGATTCCTGTAGCACCCTTTGAGACCGAACGACTTGTACCAGCCGCACTTTCCGTTGCCAAACTTGATGCAGCGCGAGTGCTTGGCGATGCAATCGTCGTCGTTGTAGCGCAGTGCCGACACATCCCAGAGACATTCGCTAGCGCTGCGCTGCTTGCAGTTTCCGCTGAAGCACAGGCTGATCTGTAGTGCAAATATTGAAAAGATTTGAGAACATTATTCTTTGAAATATGCTATCTCCATGCATAAGTTTATTAATTTGAAACGTTTAAACTCTAACCATTAGTGTAAAGACGACCCTAGCCCGTACTTTCTCTACAATGATACTGTAGCAATAAACATCAGAGCAAATGTCATTGGCAGGAAGATTGTGTTACCAAACTAAAGACATACATTTTCTTTCCATTATTAACTCATTGCCAATGGATACCTAGTGCATTGTGCATTAACGGTATTGAAATTACAAAGTCTAGCGGGGAACAAGTCAAAGATAACATCTGTAATACACATAAATTGTCTTACCTCACATGTTCTGCAATATTGTCTGTAGAGATATCTGATCCCCTGCTTCTGCATCTTGGTCAGATCAGAGTACTCTGTCACCCAGTCGCATGTCCCCACGTGGTATTGCCCCGTCTCATCGTGGCTGCCTGAAGGATGAAAGAACAGATTGGAAAATATAATTATAGATATTGTAGTTTTAGTAAAGAGCCTGTAATATTTATTTATTTGTTTATTTATTTAAATACATAAATATTTATGGATTACAGCAAACTTTTGTTACAGTATGTTAGTCAGATCTGCATACTCTTGTCACCTGGTCATGCATTTCCAGGTTGTATCCCACTGGCTGCCTGAAAATAATTGAACAAGACAAAATTGAGCTCATATTAATCAGTAAAAAGTTATTAGATGAATGACTGCCCAAGTTGCAGAAAGGTTTTGTTGATAATGAACTTATCCCAAATTAAACTCATCAATAGTAAAACAAAATTCCTCTTTACCCAAGATAAATGATATTGAGGTCAATATTTCATACTCTTTCAGCATTTGTTCCGAGTAAAACAAATTATTACCACAAAAATAATTTACAAGAGAAGTAAAATATTAATACTAAATATATTACTCATTGCGGATACGTCGTGATCTTTTAGATTCCTTGTTGACCATACATTGCGAGACAAACGAATATCACTAGCGATATTAATTCCGAAAGTAAAATATTGTTGATTCAGATTTTGTTATCAACAACACTACAGGTAGGTCTCGATCTACACTGCTCAAAGTTTTCAGTTCACTTATCTAATACACCGCCCTCTGGTGTTAGCAAAAGACACATCCTACTGTCGCAGTACTTTCTATACTGGTTACAAGTGAATTCTCACTGACTTTGTATACCGTGGCATGGTTCCAAGAGGTTGACAGAACCTACAGATGATTGTTGTGGAACCTGCTAAACACGCTTCATTATCAATTGCCTTAGGCTGTTCTCTACTAGATTTCGCACTCCCAATCGAGTTAACCCGCTCCCTTCGAGATTCTAAAATCCCCATAGACTACTGTACATAGCCCACCCAGTTCCCGTAGGCAAGGGGTTAATACAGGACCTACCAGGTTCTTGGAGACAATGGGTTAAACCAATGTAAGACTTATTTATTTTGGTAATGTAGCAGTCACACCGCCAAACCGAATCCAAACCGACACGAGACCGAATAATTTGTGGACGTTCGGGGTGCTAGCGGTTTATAGTGTTCGAGTGGTATGGGAATTGTCGGTCTCTTTTGTTGTGACTGCTAACCCCAGTTCGGTCTCTTGTCGGTGCCCGATAAAGTGGAAGTTCGGTCTGGTTTCGGTTTGGATTCGGTTTGGGGGTGTGACTGCTACATAAAGGGTTTTCCACAGACGATAGGCTGAGGCTTTCCAGAAAACAGTCCTATAAGGGTTTGATAAAAAAAGTGCTAACCATGAAAGTGATAATTGGATGGCACAAGCTGCTAATAAGTCGCTCCTTTTAGAATCCCTACAAACTAAATTTAGAACGCATCATTACATGTTAACCTGTTCCCAACTATACTTAGCAATCCCCTGAGAGTTAATACATGACCGACCAGATTCCCATAGCCAATGGGTTAATCCGTTCAGGACTGGACCCGAAAATACTCTAATTGGGGTCTTTTGATAGCACCTTTTATGTTACATTTTCAAATGGTCTTCGATGGGTTAAAAGTGATCAAAATGTGAAGGGTTGACCTTTTAAAAAGTACACATTTGACATTTGGCTAGAATTCAGCATTTTATCGAATAAGCAGTATACTTTGTAAACATGAGGAAATTCATAGTCAGCTGAAGCAATTGATCATTATCAAATCATTCAACATCCCTTGGATAAAGTACAACAAATGGGTCTGACGTGTTTGTACGCTACAGATTGACAGCTTCAAAAACTTTGCTAGATTGACTTAATGAGATATTTACTCCTAGCCTATAGGAATGTGAATTCAAAATTATAATCCAAGCTTTGTTTAATCATATCAAAGGAAGGGGGTAGACAAATGATATTCAGACATTTATTTTTGGGCAGCTTGAGGGCAAACATAAAAAGTAGTATCATTTATTCATTTATTTTTCCCAAATGGAAGGAATAAGGGGTGAAGAATTTTCCACAGGGGGCATACAATGCTGAACATGCATACCTGGCCACCTTGAATAACTATGACTTCAGCTTGCATTATACAGTCAAACATGTCTTTAGCGGTCACCTCCCTATAGCATCCAACTTTTCTATTGTGGCCACCAAGTGTGATCCCTTGTAGAAGAAACAGTGTAGTGGAACCTGACTATAGAGGTCGCCTGTCTACAGTGGCAACTTTTTTTGTGTCCCTTTAATAGATGGTCACTATATGCAGGTTTTACTGTACATGGCATTTTCCCCTCCATATTTCCATTATGAGCATAAAGCACTTGCCCGATTGCCAAGGGCAAGTAGATCAATGGGCAAAAATTGCATTAATGGTCTAGTTCGGCTGCCCAATCCTGCAACTAACACTTCTATTCAACTACAAGAGAAAATGTTATTCTGAGTGTGTAAATCTCATCTAGAAGTAAGCAGGTAAGTGTACTTTGAAAAGTTATGATTTTACTTGCCCAAAAAGTCCTGTAGAGAAAAAAGTTAGTGCAGTGGCTTGCCTTACCTGAGATAATATAGACGTGTCCTTTATTGAGGCGCTGAAGTCCACACGCCTTATCCCGCCTCATCATCATGATCTCTGCGTGTCTTTCCAACCCCCTCTCTTCATCTCCCTTGTACACTCTCTCCACCCTGATGATGTAAGCCGTCATCCCAGATTCCATATCGACCGGTGCTATGTGTCGTCCGTTTCCGTCCGTTCCTCCGGATCGCCCCACTCTTCCTATCACCTTCCCTCGTACCACTAGAAAATGAGAAGAGAAGTTCATTAACCATATTAGTAAATATTTTGTTTGATGACATTCTGTGTACACCATCTCCATCCCTGGTTATGTAAGCCGTCATCCCAGATTCCATATCCACCGGTGCTATGTGTCGTCCATTTCCGTCCGTTCCTCCGGATCGACCCACTCTTCCTATCACCTTCCCCCGTACGACTGGTAAGAGATTTTAAAATGAGAAGAGAAGTTCATTAACCATATTAGTATATATCTTTTTTAATGACATTCCTCTCCACCTTATTGGCCATCAGCCCAGATTCCATATCCACTATAGTACTTAAAAGTATGATATATTTGGAAAAAGTTAGTTCATCTATGATGTTGCCAGCATCATGATCTCTGTAACTCTGTGTAACTATCGTCCATTCCCTATAGGACTAAAAAAGAGATGGAAATTTATTTTTAAAAGTTAGTTCATTTGCAACATTGTCATGCCTGGCTCTGCAACTCCCTCTTTTTTCATGTGTAACTCTCTAAACCATAAATCAGTGGTTATCTTGAAATAAAAGCATCCTTTTCAAACATTGTACAACTTTTTTCTCTTTTAAAACAACTTTTTTGAAATCTTACTGTTAATATCAGAACATTGACAGGAAATGGCAGAGACAGTAATAAATGTATGTTTTCCTTTTTCAATTCATTAATTTCCTCTGATTTAAATAAAAACACCCAGATTTATCATGAAGATAATTCTTATTTTTTGCCTTATTCTTTCATGCAATGCTAAAACATCTCTAGCGACCTTGACTACCCCAGATTATAACATTGATAGGATTCTTCAATTAGGTTATTGGAAGTTGCAATTCCCATGTTACAACTTTTTTAATTCAACCAAGATAAAATGTTTGTTTGATTCAAGGACTGTTTTTCTAACTCGTTGTCTAAGGAGGAACTCGATGGACTCTGTGTTAACTCTATAGGAAATGCAAAATTTAGTAGGAACAGGTTAATCTTAACATTTGTATTAAAGCATAACAAGAAACCAGTGCACAAACATTTTCCAATTCTATGCACAAAGCCTATAAAATGCTCTGTTTATCAACATAAAAGCTTGCCTAAAAGCCTTGCATAGCAACAACTGTGTATGCTACAAAAACATAAATATTGGCTATTCCATATCATTGGCAAAACTATTGGCAAAAACTTGGTATACATTGCCCCCCCCCCCCCCCCTCCCCCACCACCACCTTGCCGTGCTGCATGTGTTTATTACCTCCTCTACTGACATGCACCCTCCTGTACACCGCCTGTCTATCAGCACCGAAAACATGTTTTACACCAAAACCTTGTTAGATTCTATGTTTTTGTAGAACTAGTACAATTTTGTGTTCAATAATATTGGTAAAAATATTCTGTGGTAGATCATTAGCCCCCCTTGCTTCATGTTTATTACCCCCTCCTAGTCCATTTCCTACTGACTTGCACCCCTCCAACACTGTATGCACCATGCAGTCTACCAGTATCCATATCAGTATTGTCCATCCATTGTATAGACAGCTTGTAAAGTGTAAGAAATGTTCAGATATTCAATTAGTAAAATTATATTAGGTGGTATAATAGTATAACCCCCTTGCTGCATGTATGTTTATTACCCCCCTCCTGGTCCTTTCCCACTGACATGCACCCCTCCACCACTATATCAGTCCCCAAAACATGTTGCCCATTGGCCCATCCATTACCCCCACATCCTGTTCGATTCCATGCAACAACTACAATCACGACACAACTCAAAATTGAATCTAATTTTAGAGTTCCTGCTATACTTGGACATACCACACCATATATATGTATTCCATTTCAATGGTATCCTCAAGGAGAGGTATTATCAACCTAAGAAATCATGAATTCCAACATATTCTTAATTATTCATTCCATATAACAACTACAATCACGACACAACTCAAAATTGAATCTAATTTCAGAGTTCCTGCTATATTTGGACATACCAAAGATACATATCCCATTCCATTACTCAAAGCTTCAAGGGTAGGTAATATTCACCTAAGAAATCATGAATTCCAAAGTATTATAAATTATTCATTCTATGTAACAACTACTACCAAACACAACTCAAAATTAAATCTAATTTTAGAGTTCATGCTATATTTGGACAAACCATACCAAAGATACTATCCCATTCAGTTGAGAGTTAGTGTAGTAAATTCATCAAGCTAACCATTTGGAGATGGGTTAATATATGTAGATAAACGAAACTGAGCAAAACTTGCAAGTAAGAAACATAAATAACTGCACAAAATGTTAATAATTAACAAAGTTTTGATAATTAATATATGGAGCTTAATACTGGTGTTTCTCTGCGCGACTTACGGTAAATAACTAATATGTGTGATGCCTGAAATAAAAATGCCAGATTACAATATTACATTAATGATTAACAATAACTCTAACCAATTATGGATTTTATGGATCATCTTTGCCACTATCAGCTTATTTCTTTGAGAAAGAGCAATAGTGAGATACATTGATTGTAATTATAGTGAAGTTAAAGTCACTTTAGACAATATCACTCAAATGTGTTCATTATGTTACAAAGTTGCATAACACGACTTGAATGCTTTAACGTCGCTGCACAATTGAAACTACTAATTTGTTTCACTTTAGAGAAGAAAAGATAAATAGACAATGCAAAACCTGACTACGCAATTTTACAATTTTTAATTTGTCTCCCTTTGGTAATAAAAAAAATGGAAAGACAATGAAGAACTTGAAAAGTTGTCTTTTTGTCAACAACTAGATCCTCTGTGGCATATATGAGTCATCATTCAGTTGATTAGAAATCACATTTACAATTGTGAGAGTTGAATAAAATCTTCTCGTTAGGACTGACAGATCTGTTTGTGAGGAACTAGAGAGGAACTAGAGAGGGGGGCTGGGATGAGAGATGAGTCACCCTTAGGGGGACGATCAGGAGTGCACTTCCGTTTGATACAGACCCCCTTTTCTTGGCTGGTTCACGAGTGACTACGGTACCTCAAAATACAACTTACATGTACCGCTTCCCCAAATCTAGATCTGCCTCTTTTTAGCAAAAGAATCTTATAAAGTTTGATTTTATCTGTTGGAGATTATACCTCCAAATTCAACTTACATATATGCACCCCTTCCCCAAATCTAGATCTGCCTCCTCTTGGATACAGCAGGATAAACTCCCACTTCCCTGGATAAAGTGTCTTCGAAAGTTTGATTTTTACCTATTGGAGGTTGTACCTCAAAATACAACTTACATGTACATGCATCCCTTCCCCACATCTAGATCTGCTCTTCTTTTCAAATGTATCTTCAACCCTTTGCTTACAGGAACCGGGTGGGCCATGTACAAAGTATATGGGAATTTCATAATCTCAAAGGGAACAGGTTTATATAAAGTTTGATTTTACCTATTGGAGAGTATGTATTATCTGCAAGATATTTCAGGATTCAAGGAAGCAGATTAATTATAATAATAATAATAAGACAAAGAAGAAGAGATATTATTCCTCTTTTATATTTTAGTTTCTAGATATCTAGATATCAACATTGGGTGATTGTACTCATAAACTTTGTATTAGAAGTAACATTATATTTACCTGTAACAAGTATGACTTAGAACAAAACATTTTGTAATAAACTGAAGGAGAAAGTGGTGAAAAAAGTTAATTACATTTCTTCTGATCTAGTACCTTAGTAGCTAAATGAATGATGTATGCAATCAACATTGTCACGTAATTAACAGGATGTTTTCAGTGGTTTATTTCTATACAAGGCATGCAGTTGATAGTATGGGTTAGCAGAATGCTGAAACTTTTCCAAGTTTCCAAGAAATATTGGGTTCTAGCCAAAAAGATGACAGCTGTGTGTATGTAATGTAAACATAATATAGAGTACTGAAGTAGCCGTGTCACATTCTTTTGTTATAGCATAGTAATGGTTCTAAACAACTTGTTCTTTGATTCAGGATTTCGGTAATAGATTGGAGCTAGACGATTGCCTTCTTAGCAACCGCGGTCAGATATGCATGGCTTGCCTGACCCTGACATCGAGTATTTGTGACGTCACACTTCAGCACTGTATATTTGCCATTAACTTACAACATTGCAGTCAAGGATTTCTGCAAACATCTAAACCGAACACAAAAAGTAACTTCACCCCTAAGCAATTGCCTATAATTTCATAACCGATTATTGTTTCAAGATGTCATCTTACCACAACATTGGTACAGTTGTTATGTTTGATATATGCGAAAATCAGAGATATTCATTACTTTATGGCTGAATGAGCACAGATTAAAGACAAAATGGCCCAATTCAAAAGTCACAAGGTATTGCGCGTGCCTGTACATTGTTTTGAATCCGCACATGTGGCGGAATGCATTGATCATGGTTTATGAAACAATGCTGTTTGATATTCCATTCATTTCGATTTTTTTATGGCACATGTGGTGAAATGCATTAATTGCAATTGTAAAACAGTGCATTTTTTAATTTTCCAACTCTCAATAATTTGTAATACTTTTGCAAATTTTTAAATATGACTATTTTGTCTGTAATGTGTGCTCACTCAACCATGGATTAATGGTTACCTCTTATTTTTACACATTGTTTTCCTAACTGCCATATGGATATATTGGCAAGACGAAATCTTGAAACGATTTTTGGTTATAAAATTATGGGCAATTGCTTAGGGGTGAAGTTACTTTTTGTGTTCGGTTTATAACAAATTTTTAAAAGTAAACAATATTTGTTGGTGTGTGTCTTCAGCAGGTTTTAAATAGACTAATTAGGAAAAGCATATCGGCCCAATTAATACATTGGTTAAATATATCAACAGTATCATGAATGATTAAGATGGCAACAAATGGATGTTCAATAATTTAATGTTGACCTTTTGTACTGACCTGAAATATTATTTCAGCCATTTGCATAAATTGTGTAAATGACTTGATCTTTTTCGAGAGAAAAATCCCATTGTATTCATTCAGTTCATGACCCAACATTGTTTCACAAGGACTTAAAGTTTAACCTAAATTATGGTTGGACTTAAAGTTATGGAAAGCCATTTATAGTCTTCGAATAAAAAAAAAACATATTCTAAAGCAATAATGCATATATTTGAGACTTTTAATACGTTTTACATCAAGAATCTTAAATCTCCTTGATATTAGAAAATAGTTATGCTTTTAAACAACATTTAATGTTGTTTTTAACAAATAATGTATACATCTCACATAGCAAGTACTGACTTTCCATAATTGTAAGTCCAACTTAGAATTTAAGTTCAACTTTAATAGGAGCTTTGTGAAACACGTCCAAAAGGATCTAGAGGGGAATTGTTCCAGTCTATGAGGAGGGCATTTTGTGCCCATGCGTGTACAAGGGAAACAACGGAGAAAAGGTATGTAGGAACCAGATTTACTTAATTTCCGTCAAAATTCCCTCCTTTACATACTTCCAATTCCATGTGAACCAAGGGGAGCTTGATATTGGGTAACAAATAGTTGTTTGAAATTGTTGGTAAACAAGGCTTTCATATCAACCAACTTTTAAAAGGATCTAGTCACGGTAACGTTGTTGACAAGTGCAAAGGGTGATGAATGGTAACAGGGATCCATTAACCCTTGCTTACGGAAACCAGGTGGCTAAGTTCAAAGTCTATGGGGATTTCAGAATCTCGTAGTGAACGGGTTAACTTTATACACTTTCAACCAAAATCGCTTGGAGCGTTTACACTTCTCTTGTACTTTGTTTGGCTTATGGTAACAGAAGAATGAAACATGTTCTTATTTTATCAAAATGTCTCCATAATCATGGATATAATAATATTAATTTATGATTTAATTTCAAAGCGTCTATACACGGTTTCCGATCGTAGTCAAGAGTATCTAAAACATCACGGGCGTAGCGACTTACATAATACCTATTCATCAGGGGGGGATGAATGAAAAGATCATCCCCCCCAGTTGAATGGGTATCAATGACATATCTATGCCCGTGCAAAACATACTCATTCGTCAATAGTAATAGTTATAATTAGAAATCCTATAAACTCTTCAATCATAAATATCTTTTGAATGAAAGGGAAATTAAACAAAAACTGGAACCTGTCCCATGATTCTATTGGTAGTATGAATACAACAAGGTATGAGAGAACCATTAGTCGTTCTAAGTACGATTTGTGGATTTGGACAGTGTCACTGGATGGATCTGAACACATCCAGAGAAGCCCCCTTTAAGAACGGTTGCAGAGAGAGAAAGTCCAATAAAAGTAAGATGAATGGTGCAATTAACCCGTTCCTTACGAGTTTCTGAAATCCCCATAGACTTTGTACACAACCCACTTGGTTCCCGTGGTCAAGGGGTTAATTAACAATGTTCACTTTTTTTCAGTGTGATCTCAGTGAAAATGAATTTTTCATAACAGGAATCTGCAAAATTGTAGCTACATACAGGGATTAATGTGGCTTACATGATTCATGATATTATAAATCTGCATGTGTTGCATAGTGATCAAAATCTTTGCCAAAAATGCAATGTAATCTAGATAGATTACGTGATACTGAGAGTGATTTTTTTCAAACATAAGTTGCAAATCTCTAGTAATATTATGAGTATTATGATACCACCAGCAACACATAATGATTCAAGTTTGATAGCAAATATTGCAATTCTTAATCCAATCAGGACGGACTGATTTTGGTATAATATGCATTCTCCATAGACTCCTGCCCGAGTATTTTCGGGACTAGTCCTGAATGCTTGGGTTAATTAGAAAAACAGATATTTTACAATTAATGAGCATGGATAGTTTATTGGCCTCTGTCCTTTTTCAATCTTTGGTTGGGGGGGGGGGGGGGGGGAGGAAGTACGTACAAGTGAAACATGGTCACCTGACTATAGCAGCCAACATGCCTATAGTGGCCACCACAAGTAATCCCCTATATAGAGAAAAAACAATGTTGTTGAACCTTTCTATAGAATTCACCTGCATATAGTGGCCACTTGTCAAGTTTTCCTGTGGTTGTCACTAAACACATGTTTGACTGTAATGGTAAAAGAGGTTGCATGTATGTTTTGAGATATGATTTGCAAACCATACATGTATAGATTTATTTGAATGATCTAGGTCATAACATTAGATTGTTTCTGGTATATTTCATAAACCTAGGTCCATAAGCACACAAATAATATTCCCCTAGTATTAGCCCATGGAAGTAGGATACTCCCATATCCTTGATTAGCCATTGCAGATAGTGCCTGAGATGTTGCATTTAGGTCTTTAAAATATGCATGTTATCATTATCATCTCTAGGGGCTAATAAAAGTTTCCTGTTACAAACTTTACTGATCTGTGCATGTTTATGTACACCCTCCAGGAAAGCTTATGTTATGGCATCAACACCCAGTACCTAGCTGCTAATTGGGGTGGAGGGTGTTGTTTAGGGTTCTTGTTGGGAGTGTTGGCGTTACCTCCTGAAAACGATGTTGGTGTAATGTGCACTTACTATAGACTTGAGGTGTATAAAGTTGTGTTAGGCTTTAGCTTCAGTCATTTGTCAGTAGGGTAAATTGATTTTCCACTTCCATCATAGTTGATTTTACCACCAAACTTCAATCATAATAATAAAACTATATTTAAATCATTATGCCATAGATAAATATACTTGAATGATCTATAAAAGGTGCAACAAAGTAATAGTCACAATGATATAGCCACTAGGACTAATATGCTCCTCAGGGAGTTGAGGTAGTGCACAAGATAATGGAAACTGTGCCTAATGACCAAGGGTAGTAATGTAGGTAGACAGCACACTGTATTAAAATGACATATGCTTTACCATATTATCCCATTCTAGATGATTTGATTTAACACACATTCTGTGTAGATTCCAGAATGAGTAATTTCAGGATCAGTTCTTAAATTAAACAAGTTAATGATTGAATTGCTCACCAAAATCTGATCGGCAGAACATTTGCTGAGGGTGTTCAGGCATACACACGCACTGTGTTGTCTGCGTCGTCGTCTCCTTCTTCCCTTTCTCACTGACCACCAACACCGGCAACGACAGCAGCATGAATGTCCACGCCAGCAGCTTCTCGATAAAAATCCTTAAGTCCATGGTGGTGGTAGGGTGTATAGAATAGATATCCAAGGACAGATTAATCAGTTAGCGATATGAAATTATCCAAATGAAGTTGATGAGCAATTAAAAAATATCCAAAAAAAGTTGATATATGTGATTTTAAATGATCTGTAGAAGGTTGATTAGCAATTTTGACGATTTACAAAGAAGTTAGGATGCTGATATGAAAATATCCATCTGGAAATATCCAAAGAAAGAAGTCGCTCCAGTACACTATCAGCTGTCCCAAACTAGAAACTAGGTCTGGTAATAACAACAAACACTAACTCAAAATCAGAACTAGAAGTTATCCTATAAGTCAAACATCTTTCAGGTCTTTACTTCTTTCCAGTGAGCTATAAAAAAAAATTGTTTAGTTCAACAATTGTTTAACTCTTTCAAGTAGATAAAGAAAGTTAAATCCTGATCAGCTGTTAGACATTCCATTCACTTTCAAAACTTTCAAAACTTTCCCCAAAATGTTGGTATGGACTAGAAGTGGGCAGGGCTTGTACTAGTTGTAGTAGTAGTAGTAGTAGCAACAGATGTTTACAAGCACACTTTTGGATCGAGAGAGACCATTGGCTACGACTGAGGGAGATCTGCTGAGCCCCGTTTGTATTTATACCCACTTCCCCCTGCAGGAAATACCCTTATTGGTCTTTACTCCCCCTGGAAATAGCATGCCATTTGGTGGCGCACTCCTAGCGCTCACAGTAGGTGGAAACCGAGTAATTGATATGTCTCTCCTTTTCCCCCCAGTCTGTTTTCTCTCTCATATATTTAAATTTTGTACTTGTTTCCTATCTTACCTTTATCTCTCACACATTCTAATTTTGTTTAACTTTGGTTTTATTTCCCTCCTTATAGTTTCTCTGTCTTATATCCCTCTTTGTTTTATTTCTTGCTTTCTTGATCCAATTTGGTATAACAAATATGGTACAACTTTTCATGACCAGCTCATAACCCGTTCAGGACTGACTGATTTTGCTACAACATGTATTCTCCATAGACCAAAGCCCAAATATTTTCGGGACCATAGTCCAGGACTATGGTCCCGAAAATATCCTAAATGGGTTAAGACCTCAGTTTGCAATGAATTAAAGAATCAAAATGGAACTTCCTGTATGGGTGAAGGGTAGCCAGCAGGAGGGACAACTGAAAGTGATATGTGTGAAATTGAGATAAAATACATAAAATACCCTTGTAAGCAATACAATCTGCAACCCTCTTTTATATAATAATAATAATAATAACATAATATTTGTATAACATATTTGTATATCGACTAATACAGAACAGCTTTCATTATCATTTTCCCTGGTCATTTAGTTCAAACGCCACAACTATCTTTCACACAGTCTCAACTCCCTGGGAAGCATTCTAGCCATGGACAACCTTTAAAAGAGGTGCACAAGGCAAATTTTTCACCAGACCAGATACTTATTTATTCACCTGAGTAGAGAGCAGTTATACAAATCATATTTGTCCCCTCATTGACAACTATTCATAAAGAGTCTTGCAAGAAATACAATTTGCAACCCTCTTTTATGCCTTAAAAAGTAACAATATTTGTCCCGTCCTTAAATATAACCACGCTCATGTTGTACAATAAGAGAAAACCATGAACACTGTATATATTTGTTATTTTGCTGTATAGTTTGATTTATTATAAATTGATTTAATAGTTAATAAGTTGATATTGGGAGAAAATGTATGCTTTTAAGAGTGGGAAGTTTATGATTATGTTGTTGCAAGATATGAATAAATTGTTATTGTTAAGTTCTGTTTTGATAAACTATTTCCTGGGTGAATCGAAATCTGCATCATAAAAAGGGGGTATATTTATTCAAAGATTAGAACAAAAATCAAATATTTTATCAGCAAAGATGAGCTGCGTGGGTTTATAAACATCTCCTCCAATATCCTTAATCTCTGCACACTTACTCCAACATGAAAGGCAATAAAGGAAGTTACATTTGATTACATCTGTGATTACATTATTTTATTAAATGTTTCCTATTTTCCCTTCCTGCCCATTTCCTGAACGACTGTTTATATCAAATGGCACTTTGGGTCTATATATGGAAGACGTCTTTTGTTTCATAATTTATTTTGACCCTGCATCCACACCACGTCTTATACCTGAGGGGTGTTTCACAAAGATCCTAAGTTGATCTTAGCACTAAGATGGTCTTAAATATTATGGAAAGCCATTAGTGTCTTGAAACATTTTTATAAAAGTTATGTTGAAATGCATAAAATGTTGATTCAAATCATATATATTTTCTAATTATCAAAGAGATTCATAATCTTCACATAAAATTCATTAAATCTCTTTGATAATTAGAAAATATTTATGATTTGAATCAGCATTTTATGCATTTCAACATAACTTTTATAAAAATGTTTCAAGACACTAATGGTTTTCCATAATATTTAAGACCATCTTAGTGCTAAGATCAACTTAGGATCTCTGTGAAACACCCCCCAGGAGTCATCCTCTGAGACTGGTTGAAACACAGCATTAAGCCATTGCCTACAGGAACCTGTTGGGTCCTCTTTTAATTCAACAGGGATTGCAAAATCTTGTAGGACACAGGTTAACAAAGGTGATTTGATGTTCTCCGTGGAACTGGTCCTGATAATCAGTCTATGAGATATGCGTTATCATCTTCAACCAGTTGAACAGGTGTTGTGTTGTAGCACCATGGTAACTGGGTCACAAATCACTGTCAAGTTCACCTTAGATCGTCTAACACAAATCTTGGGGAGTGTTTTAACTTTTCTTGTCAATTCCATAAATAATGGTTTATGTTTTGAGTCCTGTTTCAAGCTTATATTTGCAATGGTTAAACCCGATAACATTAATTTTTTGTATGCACGATTAGCATTGCCATTTTGAAATTGTTTACTGAGAGATGATATATATAAAGCATATTGACGTGCATTATGATACATTGTTTCAAGCAAGCAAACGTCAAAGTGCACCCCAGATGTACTTACTTGTTCACTCACAACCCTGTGTGGGATATGTGGTGTGTGAACACTAGTGTACTGGAAACCATGGGTCAGACATGAGATGTGTGAATACTTGTGTATTAAAACCCAGGGTCATATGTGTGAACACCTGTGTACTCAACCCTGGATTAGATGTACCATTTGAACACAGTGACCATTTTAACACAGTGTAGTGAGGGTGCACTACTTAGTCAGAGAGCCACTTTGGGTGGGGATGAACCCCAGCCAGTGTTAGGTTGTGGCGGACAACAGTGTGTGAACACTAGGGTACTCAACCCTGAGTTAGATGTACTGTGTGGACACAGGGCAGTGAGGGTGAGTTGCTTAGGCCACTTGGGGTGGACCCAAGCTGTGGTGTGTGAACACCAAGTACTCAACCCTGAGTTAGATGCACCGTGTGGACAATGCAGTGAGGGTGAGTTGCTTACGTCAGAGAGCCACTTGGGGTGGACCCCTAGCCAGTGCGAGGTGGTGGCGGGCAACAGGAAGTAGTTAAGGTGTTATTAAGAGATTAGGATCAGGGATCAAAGTTTTGGGTCAAAACTCTCTGGAATTATAAGGTTTCTCCTCCTGATCTTCCCATCTTTCTATATTTTAAATTTTGTTTTCTTCATACTTTTTTTTAAAGGAGGACTTGACATTTATTCATCTTTATCTTTATTGTTAAATTTCCTCTTGCCCTTTTGTCTTTTGAATCACTCTTGAAGAGGTTGCAACTTCCTTTGATTCGATAACGTAAGTGGGCGTGTATGCTTTTGCACACACTCTCCTCTAGGTATTGTATCAATGTCATGTACTTAATGTAACCATTTCAGGGGCGGTTGCAAAAAGAGATGCAATTGATTATAAAGTTGCAATTAATTGCAAGTCAGAAAATATGTTCATTTGAACCAATCAGATTTGCGCATTAAAGTCTTATGTTCTTACTTACAATTAAGTGCAATTTTACAATCAAGTATTACTCTTTATGCAACATGGCCCAGCACTGTCTTGAAAAAAAAAATCAAAATCTTTAGGTTAAAGGGATAGTTGAGTTTTGGTATAGAGGGCACTACACAAAATAATTTTTTTGTGATATAATGAAAAATTGAGTGTCAAATTCGAAAGAGCATACAATTTTAATGAAAAAATAAACTTTATTTGATCAAAATCGGTTCAGAAATGGCTGAAATATCCATTTATAACAATCATTTGTAATAATTGTGGGGCCCCACAATTATTAGATAATTTTGAACCTGCCGTATTTAAAATGCTTCCTCTTTTCAAAAATTTACAAAATAGGTTTTTAAATAGTTGTTGATTATCTCTCTATCTAATCACTATTTCAATAAAACATCACATGCACAATTTTTTTTTTTAAATGGTTGAAACCGATAAGTGTTTAGAGAGCACCCTCTTGAGTTTTAACGGCTCTTTTTGAATGATAACAGGCTTTTTACTTTGTCATTTGTAATTTTGTATTCCTTTCGAGCATGGTGGAGTTATAACTATTGGTTTGTAATGTAATGGTGCAGGTTTTGGTTACTAAAACTAAGTTTGACTATAACTGTACTCTCTTTACCAGAACTCAACTATCCCTTTATTCTTTAATTCTTAGTTCTTAGGCATGCAATTAACCCTTAAAAGAATGGCCAAAAAAGTATTTGGGCTGGGGTCTATACATGTTGCTGACAAGGTAGAATCTGCGAAGAGCTTTTATAGGAACTTATAAATAACAATCGTATTTTGGACATGCATGCAATTGTCATGCTAATGAAAAATATTGATGATCTATTATTTGTAGAGGGTAGATCTTGATTTGTCAGAAGTACCACTCCAGAAAAGTTTTAAACAACTTTCAGAATACTGACATGATAACAATATTATTTGGAGGATATGCATGTAAGTGTCATGTGTATGAGATTAAGGTGTTCCAAAATCACCAGAGGGTGGGTGATGATTTGTGAGAAGAGCCACTACAACAAGTGCGTGACTCATGCATAACAATGCCTGCACAATGCCTGCATGTAGCATCCATCCACAACATGCAGGCTTGCCTACCTTTCCCGCCATGGGGGAAACGAGTCGGGGTGGAATGGGGGGAGGGGGAGAAGGGGAAAAGGGGAAACGAGTAAGAGCAAAATGGGGTAGGGGGAAAGGGGGGGGGGGGCAGAAAGAAGAGAGAAAAGAAGACAACAAATATATGCAGTAGCTTGTATGGAGACAACAAATTTGATCCTGTGAAAGTTTTGGTTAGAGCTAGGTTTAGGGTTAGGGTTATGATTAGTGTTGGTGTTTTGGTGACAGTTTGTAATCTTTGTTTGTCTGTTTAAAAAAGCGTGAATTATGGAGAAATCATCATCGCCAGAGCAAATGTCATGGCATTGTTGTAGAAATGGGGAAGCAGTGGGGAGGGCCTATTGCCCCCTGTGGACATTGTTGCCCCTGCCCCTTTCTTCAGGAAAAAGAGAAATACATAAGATTTAGATGGGCATCATATAGGTCATCCTCTCTTGGTAACAACACCCCCTTTTGCACCCCTGTCCCCCAATCTTGGTTGCCACTGACTCTGTTACTGAATATCTGGAAAATAAAAGAGAGATAAGACAAGGCGAGAAGACTACCCTGGATATATTAATTAGCTTATCAGCTACCTGGCTGTTGTATGTATCCGACCCCTACCTGTAAATGGCGGGTCAACACTTCAAAGCTGCCGCAATGCTGTTTTTTGGACTAGACTTTTCTAAGGTGTTAGTATAGAATTAAGAGACAAATGTCCAGTAGAAGCTAAGAAAATTAATAATTAGTAATTGAAGAATTTTATTTCTAATCCTACAATATGTAGTTTGCCACCTTTGCTATGTCATACAACTGGCATGATTGGGGAATTGCACATTATTTTCTATTGCTACTTATCATTCATATTTTCAAAGTCTATCACAAGACAGATGAAACTGAATTCCAGCCATATATTATGTACACAAACACTTCAAATAGTCACAGACATAGAATGTTTACAGTGCTATATCTTCTCCAAATTGAGTGAGAAAACACCCCTACTGTGCAGTGAATCATTCCCAAGTGGTCAGCTACTCATGTGATAGTCTTTATTGTGTATTAAGAACTTAGACACACAATTTGTTTTCTGATTGGTCTACTGTATGCAAGACTGATTCATTGCAATGGAGAGGGAAGTCAGTGTGAAAATAGTTGAGAGGGATCAAAGTCAATTTAAGAAATAATGCATTGCATGAAACCAAAACGTTTGAAGCAAAGGAGATATTTAATGCTAATTTTAATTCTGCAAAGGGTCAACTTATCTATACATGGTAGCAAGTGATGATGTATCACAATTATGTAATTCATTTTATATAACCCTGCCTCTTTTGCTGATTATGGAAGCCCAAACTTCCCTGTACTTTTCAGCAAATAATGTTGGTTTGTCTTCACAATCATGTACTTAGTTTGTATAATCTAAACTTTCCTGTGCTTGGTATAAACAAGTTCTGGAAATATATCAGCACAACTATGTATCTCTCTACTATCATGCCAGTCATTAGGAAAGTGTGTTAACTTGGAAGCAAGTGGCAGTGCTTCAACATGTATTTAGCCTAAAACTATGTATTATTGTGATGATGTTGGACTAAATCCAAACTTGTCTCCAGTCAGTAGCAAGTAAAGACATTAATTGTATCTATCTCTATATGTATCTGGACCCTTTTATAAATGATTGTATGAATCTAAAATCGTATATATGTACATGTATTTGGTAAGCAGCCAACTGCATGTATTTGTAGTAGTAGCTGCAGAGAGACATGCAATTAGTGTGTTCCTGTAGAGCGTGAAAGTAGCTGTACTTTAGGGAATTCAACCAGGGTGGCTGAGACATTTGGCCAGATATATATCGGCACATTGATTTAACCCATTCAAGACTTGTTTTTTATTTGTGTATAATGTGCTATTCTGGACAATAGTCAATATGGCAAGACATACGCCAAACTCAAATATATGCATTAAAGTCAAATTATATGCATTAATGATGATGCGCCGCTAGCGTCGAAAGACGGAACTAAGAAATTAAAGAATGCCCACATCTATGACACCATTAATCAAGCATCTATAAAGCGCCATCCATCTAGGTAGCCTATTCCGAGGGGCATTCTCTATAGACCCCAAGACTGTGTCATTTTGGAACCAGTCCTGAATGGGTTAACACATACTCTACGGCGTGAAACTGGTGCTTTATATATTCGATAAGAATTCAAATTTTAGGTGAAAACATGGTGATACATCTCTTTCTCATAGCTACTATCTATGCCTAGTGACTCCATGGTCTCTTTACACCATTATAATGGAAGTGTTAATGGGGGATTTCAGAACCTCAAAGAGAATACGGTAGGTTAAAGATTTTCATGCGTGGGGTTGCTTCACCGCGGTATCGCCATTTTGAACTTGGCTAGTTGGTGCGCAATACATAACACTGGGTCAGTGTGTATTACGCACTGTGAGCAAGATGGCACCGTGCACCTGATTTACAAATCCGAACTCCCTTTAATAGGCAAATTCAAGAACATATAAACAATTAAACCTCCTCTAGTGACCACCTTTATGTAAAGACCACCTGTCTATTCAGACCTCTATTCTTGTTTCATTCAGGAGCAGTTTACTTGTCAAAGAACCCATGCATCTATAAAGACCACCCGTTTTGTTCTGTCTCGCTTAATAGGTGGGTGGCTTTTATTTAGAGACGGGTCCATCTGTACAACCTTTACTGATCTGCAAAATGTCACAGATTATTTGCTTCCTCCATATGTGAGACAATACATATTAATAATTTTGTTACATTCAGGACCCTTTGTGCAGATATTCAAGATTTTTTTCTTTGGTTTCTTGGAAGTTAGGGTGTGAGAGTTTATAGAGTGTATTGTCTGTTGGAAAAGTGAGAAAATTTAGAAGAAACAACAAATGTATTGATGCAGTTCACATTTATACACAGTGCACATTCACACTCACTACACACACGCACACACACACACACACACACACATACGTGGTTACTCATTCAAAGTGAGGTCAATGTAAAATTGCATTCAAAGTGAGATCTCATTAAAAAAATTACTGCAGGGGCAAATATAAATAAGTCTAAAAATTGTGGACTCTGTTATATAGAATGGTGATATTTAGTTTCTAAAATGTTAATTTATTATATATGAGTAACGTCATATCAGAGCGAGATGTGTGTAAGTGCCGTTACATAAAGACCGAGGACAAAGCAAGGGGTGTGTAAGAGTTACTAAACGTTTACATAAAGACCGAGGACAAAGCAAGGGGTGTGTAAGAATTAATATACTTTTACATAAAGACCGAGGACAAAGCATGGGGTGTGTAAGAATTAATATACTTTTACATAAAGACCGAGGACAAAGCAAGGGGTGTGTAAGAATCACTACACTTTTATATAAAGACCGAGGACAAAGCAAGGGGTGTGTAAGAGTTACTAAACTTTTACATAAAGACCGAGGACAAAGCAAGGGGTGTGTAAGAATTAATATACTTTTACATAAAGACCGAGGACAAAGCAAGGGGTGTGTAAGAATTAATATACTTTTACATAAAGACCGAGGACAAAGCAAGGGGTGTGTAAGAATTAATATACTTTTACATAAAGACCGAGGACAAAGCAAGGGGTGTGTAAGAATTAATATACTTTTACATAAAGACCGAGGACAAAGCAAGGGGTGTGTAAGAATGACTGCACTTTTACGTAAAGACCGAGGACAAAGCAAGGGGTGTGTAGGCCGGAATTAATATAATTTTACATAAAGACAGAGGACAAAGCAAGGGGACTTTGTACCTCTTATTCTATACAATGCGTATATAAAATGAAATCAAAATTTAGAAGATGATGCAATCACTAAACTCCAGACTACGTAGTTCAGCAGTGGCGGATCCAGGATTTTGTAGATGGGGGGGGGGGGGGGGGGGTTTGAGCATTTGGAATAAGCGGCCGCCGTAGGCACCCGCGCGCGTGCCGCAGGCATGCACCTGCTAGGGGGGTCCGGGGGGATACCCCCCCCCCCGGAAAATTTTCAAATCTAGAAGCTTTTTCCTGCATTCTAATTAAGGCATTTGAGACACGATTCAGAGGTTTCCATATCATGTAATTTCCAGGAAACCTCTGCAGCTAAAGGGGGGGGGGGGGGTTGCAACCCCCACAACCCCCCCCCCCCCCCCCCTCTGGATCCGCGCCTGTTCAGTGGTCGCAATATTACAAGGTTATTCATTCTAACTGGTATCTTTCTAATTTAAAGGTAAAGACCAGTTTTGGAAACGCCCCCCTCTCAAAAAATTGAAATGGAAGCTCTTATTACCAATAATGTGAAAGAATATTATCATACTTAGATAGTATCATCCACATTTTGCCAATAAACCGCCTACTAACTGATATATTTCCAAAATTGTATTTCTGACTCATTGGGACAGCTATCGCCAACGAGGAATCGCCCATACGCTATATGTATAAGGAGCACGTGGTCGACCACGTGGCGATAGCTTATACTTCCGATATTTCTGTATTTTAAAATGTATACGGTCGGATTTTACCACACTAGCCCTTTTTCAATACATATTCAACAATATTGATACATTTAGATGTATTCGGCGACTTTCCCGAAACTGATCTTGGGCTTTAATCTCTAATCACAGGACCGAAGTCGCCGGTAGTGTCGATTCCAGTTTTTCCAAGATTGTGGTAGTGAATATAAATTTGTTAATCTTTTTTTTTTTAGATGAATGAAACTTATAAAAAAAAAAGGACTTTCACTGCTGTCACATGTTATAAAGTAACTTTGTACTAAACGTGAACAGGGACAAAGAAAAGAGGACTGAAAGTGGGCAAAAATAAATTAACAATATTAAAAGATCGACCTTTTTATTTTTTGCTCATACGCAATATTCAGTTGATGAGCTGGTAATACATTTTAGACCACAGTTGATAAAATACGGGTTTATAACCCTAGGGGGGGGGGGGGGGCGATGTGCTAGTGAAGTATAATAGGCCTATACTCTGAATTATTTTGATCCCTTGACTAAAGTGAATTAAATTATGCTGATAATAGATTACAAAGATATAAATATCCTTTCTCCCGCTCAAATGTCTAGTCAAGTTGTAAATTTACCTGTATTCTATTCTGCTCTCTGCCTCTCTAAATATATATATTCTTGAACATTTCAATCTCAATTCACTGTACATAATATTCTCCTATTCTTACCAATTCCTCTCACTCTTCTTATATTCGCCATCTTACTCTCTCCACCAAACTTCTTTCCATGAACGTTATTTAAACCTCTATTTCTTTCAATCCTCCTAATTTTACATTGATCTTCCCCATCTCTCCATTTCTCTCCCATTTTCTTTCCACCCTTCAAAAATTAACTTTTTATCATCTCTGTCTGCCTCTTTCAGAGTTTTCTGCTCTCTTCCTCATGCTTTAAATCAACGATATTGTTACTGAGCATTTCAATAGAAAAATACCAGCCAGTCAAATCCCGAGTTTTGCTCAATACACCATCTGCATATCACAAGAAGAAGATAATTATTGGCAATAACTATATACATTCATAAGAAAAGTGATATCCCAAATACTAAAATTAGGTTACAAAATCGTGCAAAATAAATAGAAGAAGCTTCTCATTTCATTAATAGGCAGCTTTCTTTGAACTTTATTGAAAAAAAAAACGCCTTTTGGCCCGTGGGGGCAAATAAAGGCTTAAACATGTGTGGTTCAACAAAAACATATTTACAATGGATATATACAAGATACATGTATAGCATATAGTATACGTGTGCCATTGATTCATGGAAAGTGATCGATTTACAAATGTACACAAATGTATCAGCTGGCAGAACGGAAAGTTTGTAGAAATTCCATTACTGAGATGGAAGCGTTTTCAAATTGAAGGGATATGAATGTGATATACATCATTAGATAGCTTATTAGTTGAAGTTTCTGAATCAAAAAGAAAAAAATCAAAATATGCAAATCTATGCAAATTAGAAGGGCTTGAATTCCATAAAAGGAAAATAAGGCGTTACGTATGGGACATTTAAAAAAAATCATATAAAATAATTGAATAGGAGTTAGAAGCTGATCTGTACATAATATCACCCATTCCACCCCAAAATTAATTTGGTAAAAAAATGTATTATGATGAATGAATTTATTTTGCAAATGAGGCTCCCTCCTCTCCTGATTTGTCCCATACGTAACATGTTGACGTCAATTTTTAAAGTTTTCCCAAAAAGTTCAGCACCGTCTCAAACCAAACTTCAGGAAGTTCTAATTTATCCCAAATGCAACAAAAACGCATCATTATAATTTACAGAATTATTCTATTTTCATTTGAGAGCCACTCTCAAAAAGTGTTACGCATAGGACCTAGTGTTATGTATGGGACATTTCTGTACAAAGTCAATTGCCATAAAGCCAAGAACGTCAACAATAATTTGACGTTTAGACCTTGTAAGTGGAAAATTCATGAACTAATCTTCACTTATATTGTAAATTGTTGTTCTTAAAATAGTTTTGAGTTATAATTTCAGTAAAATATACAATACTAAACATATATATGGTTATTTCTATAAAACCATATATTTTTGCTAAAATTGGGATTCTTCAGAAATTATGAATTTTATCTTCCTCAATTACACTGGCTAGATTTTTACTTGTTCTTTTCAAGTGGCAAAATTGTATTTTTAAATAAAATTGAGAGAAAGTTTGAAATAAATGCAGAAAATAAACTTTGTAAAATAAAAACAAAAAATATCACATATTTGAGCCACTTGTGTTCAAAGTCAAATGGCAAATGGGGGCCGGAGTTAGAATGGTGGCTTAGAGGACGTAAATTACACCATAATGGTATAAGTAAATTTGGCGAGCCTAATTAAGAGTTTTCTATTAGTTACAGTGAACAGCTTTTCCATTTTAAAAGTATTTGGTTTGTTACAGTAATATCTTGGCAGTAAATGGGACCTAGCTAGCGGAAACTGCAGTCAAAGACAGCATGAAATTCATCACCAATTCTGTCACTTTTACACAGTGTGCAACATCGTTCGTCATAGCATGTGTTATTAAATCTTCCTGTTACTACTGGCCGACTGGAAGATGACTATTACCTATATTTTACGTATTTTTCATATTTTGAATTGAGGAAATAAAATAAAATTATAAAGGAGTTGGCTAATATTGTATTTTAAAAAACAGCTATTTTGAATTGAGGAAATAAAATAACATTTGGACGGACATCTTGTGAGCAAGCAAAAGATGCGCAGGGACAGTGAAGTGAAAATTATAAAGGAGTTGGCTAATATTGTATTGTATTGTATTTGAAATTAAATTTAATTGTAAATTGAGGAAATAAAATCATGATGCCTTGTCGGAGATGGAGAATTTAAGCCTGAATATGCTGCTGATGCTCAAGCGTGCTTTGACAAGGCAGATGAGCTTTATCAGGAGATACATGGGAAACCGCCCCCTGATGCCAAAACAAAGTTTGAAGAGTGTTTCCACATGGAAGAAGGAGAATATGTGGAGCACTACGATGAGGCATTCAGGTCCAGGTACATGTTTTCCAAAGAAACAACGGAAATGCAGGAAATTATAAAGCAGTTGGCTAATATTGTATTGTATTGTATTTGAAATTAAATTTAATTGTATGAAAAAAGATAAAACAAAAAGACTTTCAAGGACAACTTTTATCGAAAGAGGTAAACACAGCAGAATTTCAATGATATTTGTAATCTGCAACAAAGAAATCAACCATCTTTTTTTTCATATTTTGAATTGAGGAAATAAAATAAAATTATAAAGGAGTTGGCTAATATTGTATTTTATAAAGGAGTTGGCTAATATTGAATTTTTCATATTTTGAATTGAGGAAATAAAATAAAATTATAAAGGAGTTGGCTATTTTGAATTGAGGAAATAAAATAACATTTGGACGGACATCTCGTGAGCAAGCAAAAGATGCGCAGGGACAGTGAAGTGAAAATTATAAAGGAGTTGGCTAATATTGTATTGTATTGTATTTGAAATTAAATTTAATTGTATGAAAACAGATAAAACAAAAAGACTTTTTTTTCATATTTTGAATTGAGGAAATAAAATCATGATGCCTTGTCGGAGATGGAGAATTTAAGCCTGAATATGCTGCTGATGCTCAAGCATGCTTTGACAAGGCAGATGAGCTTTATCAGGAGATACATGGGAAACCGCCCCCTGATGCCAAAACAAAGTTTGAAGAGTGTTTCCACATGGAAGAAGGAGAATATGTGGAGCACTACGATGAGGCATTCAGGTCCAGGTACATGTTTTCCAAAGAAACAACGGAAATGCAGGAAATTTTGCAGGCTACTGCTGATAAGTGAAGAATCCATGTCACTATTAGTTGTATATCACTAGTAATGGAAATAATAACTTTCTCTGAGCACTCGAGGCTGCTATGTTTCCAGCTTTTCCTTCCCCTTTAATACTGATCTGAATTCATCATCATTTTCTGCTTTCAAGTAAAATATCTCTGCCTTAGCCATTAGTAAACTATCACTTGTGTACAAATTATAGAAATTCAATAAATCAATTTGTTCTAGTAAAGAAAGGTTAAATTAAAGGGATCAAGTAACATTAAGCAAGTCCTCAAAACTCCAGAACTCCAGCGGGTTTACTATGTTGTATTTCTATAAAAAATAGAAGCATGGGACATTTTTTTGTATTTCCCTTTCCTCAAATAGATATTCACGATTAATGAATATCTCATTGCATTTACGCTCATTACTCGGCCATATACGCAAAATGTTCAGACATTACTCTGTGGATATATCAGATTGCAACAATACACATTGTATCAACCATTCATCAATTTTTGCACAAATTGAGTTAATTCAAAGACAAACAAATATAAATCAAAATACAAATTTGTCTATGATGGCAATAGGAAGTGTTTTTGATAACTTATATACATGTATAACTTGATAACGTATTATTATACAACTAGCTGTACCCACGGAAATACGCGGGTTTTTGTAAGAGAAAGACGATGATGACATAACGACACTTTAAAACTTTACTAAATATCCCACAGTCATTTAAATAGTAAGACAAAATAGACTCGGGCGATTCAATCCCACCCCACAACCCGTCGGGGCCCCGTCCAACGATACATCCGGCCAATTATGTATAACAAAATCATAATGGTTTAGTATCCACGCAAAGTTATTCAGTTATCCCCCATATTTCATGTGATCCATAATTTGTTCCGCTTGTATTAAATGAGATACAATAATATATGTTTGTGTTCTTGCTAATAAAGTAGCTTTGCTGCTCCCCCCCCCCCCCCCCCCCCGCGGCTCCAATTGCCTGTATGACAAATAACCCGTCGTGTCCCCTACACGTTTCATATCATAAACTAAGTTCTCCCACGTATACCTTTGTTCATATTCTTGAAAGGAATAGTAGCTGTCTATACATGCATTTGCATGCTACATGAGCAGATACTTCCCCCATCCATTCTACTCCCACCCCCGATAATTTGTTCCGCTTGTATCAAATTAGAGCTATGGAGATGTGGTTGATGCCCGTGGAGATGAAACAGTTTGGATCCATATTTCATAATGAGTGGGTCATTCAAGGCAATCAAGTAGATATCGTCCTTCTTTTTTGATCTAGTCATGATGTCATGTAGCCCTCTCGATGCTCCATCTGGGGCTGGTAGTAGCATCATGCTAAGCTGTTGGAGCTGACGATGGCCCTTTTCTCCAGCTTTGTTTTCACTTCTATGAGGGCAAGCTTTATCATGGCGCCACATATCCCATCGTAGGAAAAATGCCAGACAGTGTCTACAAGGCAAATAGTCTGTGACCTTCCTGAACTTGGCTTCATTTTTTGGAGGGCTGCGCCATGGTATGATATACCCCCTTTTCTCTCTCAGTACTGTCATATTGTGATGATAATCGCCTCTGTATCTCAGCCGGTCTAGGTGTAGCTTCCTTGATTTGGACTTTTTTGGAAAGCTTAAGGCTTGGGCAACTTCCAGTTCATCCTTATGCTTTAACTCTAAATGTCTAGCCATCTTAGAGTCCATCTTGCCACAGTATACACAACAATGAGTCTTGTCCCATACTCTAACTCCCATGGTATTAGATGATGACTTCACCTGTGCCTTTCTTGTTTGTGTTTTCTCTGCCGATTGTTGTGTTGGTGTAGGGGCATTACTATCCGACGAGTCGTCCGAATTCTTCTCTTCTCCTTTGCCCAAGCTGGAAACCCCTCTCGTTTTGGGCCTTTTCTTCTTGTGACTTATTACATCTTGGGTGTCTGAAATGGATGACATTTCAGAGTCTGAACGATCACTGCTGCACTCTCTTTTCCTTTTCAGTTGTAATTCAGTTAGTGAATCAGCCTCCGAAGTATCTGAATAATCAGTCTCTGGAACATATTCAGACCCGGATTCATCATCTGATTCATCTTGAGCATTCTGTAGAAAGATAAATAAAAAAGAATAGGTGTATAAAATTAACTGTACATGCACTCAATTGCATATCAAAATTTCATCCACCCTGATGATGTCACTAATTTTAAAAGGCAGCTATATGTGATGTATGTGCAATACATAGTGAATACAAGCAGAAAAGATATGAGTGTGATGTGCTCTACATAGTGAGGACAAGCAGGACAGATACATACATGTATGTGTTAATGTGCAATACATAGTGAGGACAAGCAGCGAAGATATGAGTGTGATATATGTGCAATACATAGTGAGGACAAGCAGAAAATATATGAGTGTGATGTGCTCTACATAGTGAGGACAAGCAGGACAGATACATACATGTAGGTGTTAATGTGCAATACATAGTGAGGACAAGCAGTGAAGATATGAGTGTGATATATGTGCAATACATAGTGAGGACAAGCAGGACAGATACATACATGTAGGTGTTAATGTGCAATACATAGTGAGGACAAGCAGTGAAGATATGAGTGTGATATATGTGCAATACATAGTGAGGACAAGCAGGACAGATACATACATGTAGGTGTTAATGTGCAATACATAGTGAGGACAAGCAGTGAAGATATGAGTGTGATATATGTGCTATACATAGTGAGGACAAGCAGGAAAGATATGAGTGTGCTAAATGTGGTATACATAATGACGACAAGCAGGAAAGATACGAGTGTGACATGTGCTAGACAAGCAGGAAAGATGAGTGTGATATTTGTGCTATACATGAAGACAAACAGGAAAGATATGAGTGTGATATATGTTCAATACATAGTGAGGACAGGCAGTAAAGATATGAGTGTGATATATGTATAATACATAGTGAGGACAAGCAGGAAAGATAGGAGTGTGATATATGTTCAATACATAGTGAGGACAGGTAGGAAAGATAGGAGTGTGATATATGTGCAATACATAGTGAGGACAAGAAGGAAAGATAGGAGTGTGATATATGTGCAATACATAGTGAGGACAAGCAGGAAAGATATGAGTGTGATATGTGTGCAATACATAGTGAGGACAAGTAGGAAAGATATGAGCGTATAATATGTGCTATACATAGTGAGGACAAGCAGTAAAGATATGAGTGTGATAAACGTGCTATACATAATGTGGGCAAGCAGTGAAGATATGAGTGTGATACATGTGCTTTACATGAGAACAAGCAGTAAAGATATCAGTGTAATATATGTGTTATTATACATGCAAGCAGGAAAGATACAAGTGTGATCAACATAATGAGGGCAAGCCGTGGAGGTAAGAGTGTGAATTTGTACTACGCTAAAGCTGTTCCTCCAGTATGTTCCTTATTCATCTCAAGCTGTTCCTCTTTTCTGTTGACACTATCTCCATGCACCTATATAGCTGTCCCTTGTTGTCACACTAATTTTAAACCACACATATTGGGATAGTTGTTTTTATAGTTTCATACAATATAAGTCCTGTGATTTCGATCGTGCCAGTTTGTAAAACCAATGACAACATGCACATACTAAATATATCTCATTTGAGCCAAGCTAATTTGTAGGTGGGGGTGTCTATGTTACTTATATTCCATGTAATTTGAGTCTGACTTTCGATCTACATCTTTGCATTTGTAAATAGTGCAAAATGTTACATAGAAATATTCAACCTTTTTTAAATGACAATGCTGTACCTTATTGTTGTCACAGTCAGTGGTGGCTTGTGATGGCTTGTATTGGCTTGTGCAGCAAATAGAACCTTCTGTCAAAAATAAGATTGAAGCTGACTAAAAGCATTGTATAACAGCAGAGAAACATTCAATTTGTTGCCAATTACAAGCTTAATACCAGAATATCACTGAAGGTGTTAATACCCCCACTCAAGCAGATCTCTCACAAAAATATGAAGGGACCTATCAAATGGTTGTCATGGTAACAAATAAGTGCATACTGCCAAAATATAAGTTTTGCACACCGACGTATTACAACAGACATATGCCTTAAATTTCGAGGCGATAGCTGAAAAACGGATTCTTATATATTTGGCCTAAAATATTTCTCAATGATTCTCCACTAGTTGCCATGGCAACATGGAAGTGCATCCTGACGAAATGTATGTCGTACACACTAACACACTACCATGAACACACGTTTCAAGTCAATAGCTCAAAAACTGAGTAAGTTATTTGGTCTCAAATTATATTTATTGATTCTAGGATGGTTGCTATGGCAACACGGAAGTCCACACTAACCAAATATATGTCTTGCTCACTGACATACTACCATACATATATGTGTCAAATTTCAAGTCAATAGCTCCAAAACTAAGAAAGTTATTCGATCTCAAAGGATTTTTAATGATTTTCGCTTGGTTTCCATGGCAACACAGAAGTGCATACTGATGACATATACGTCTCGTTTACTATCATACTATCATACTACCCATTTGCCAACTTTCAAGTCATGCAATCGCTCAAAAACTAAGCAAGTTATTCGGTCTCAAAGGATTTTTAATGATTTTCACTTGGTTGCGGTGGCAACATGTAAGTGCATACTGACGAAATATACGTCCTGCACACCGACATACTATCACGAACATATGTGCCAAATTTCAAGTCACAAGCTCTAAAACTGACAAAGAAATTCAATATAAAAAAGGGTTTTTTTTTAGAAAAATAGGATGGCCATGGCAACTCAGAGATATGCAATGACGAAAAATCTGTCTTGCACATCTCCATATCACACTGGTTACTTGTGCACAATTTCGAATTCCTAGCTCAAAAACTGAAAAAGTAGTTCGAAGCACAAGATTCTGCAACGGTCCGACCGACCGACCGCCCAACCAACAAACCACACGCTGATTCCTATATACCCCCTTATACACTATAGTGTATGCGGGGGTATAATGATGATATTAATAACTCTTAAACGTTGGGGGGGGGGGAGATCCATCAATGCAAAACTTCCCTCCCGAGGGCTTAACCCAATTCAAACGGGGGGGGGGGGGGGGGGTGTCAATTTGAGCCCCCCCCCCCCCCTCGACGATTCGTGCGATAACTCTTTAATGCGCAATGCTCTTGCCGGGCTTTTCATACTTTTTTTTCTTTGAAGTATCGCGCAACTTTTGAAAAAAATGCAAACTTCTACTTCTACAAATTATTTTTTTGTTTAAGTACTCTTTTGACCAGAACTGCATAATTTCTTTAATTGGATATTTTGCCTTCAAATGTCTGTTTTTTCTTCATTTATGCTCTCTCATGGGGTGCCCTCTATGGCGTATATATATATATATATACAGGGTGTCCCCCCAAAAACGGACAAGTAATGTATGTCAAGACATTAGTATCAGTTGAAAATGTAACTTTACATTAGCTACTGTACCAAAAAACAGAAAATTTCATCGAGTAGTTTTGTTTTATAACTAATTTTGCAAAGCACTTCAGACTTTCTGGCTCAATACCTAGCGAAAAAATGTCATTATTCGTAAATAATGATTAAGCAACCCGCATCGCGTACCCCTTTATTGTTTGCTCTGGTGTTGATTCTTTTGTTCCCGACCCGCTCGGTATTCCGTGGTGCATTGGGAACAAAAAGAATCTAAGCCCGGGCACACAATAAAGGGATACGCGATGCGGGCTACACAATCATTATTTACGAATCAAGACATTTTTTCACACTCGATTTGGATCCAGAAACTTATCTGAAGTGCTTTGCAAAGTTAGTTATAAAACACAAACTACTCGATGAAATTTTCTGATTTTTGGTACAGTAGCTAATGAAAAGTTACACTTTCAACTGATTCTAATATCTTGACACACATTACTTGGGAAGTACCTTGTCCGTTTTTTGGGGAGCGCCCTGTATATATATATATATAAATGGGAGGAATACCCGTAGGACAGGAAAGAGACAAAGGCGTAGCTGTGTACTTTACCACTTTATTTCAAGCTTTCGGCCCTCTCGGCCTTCTTCAGGATTTGAAGATATAATCCGCCGAGGGGGCCGAAAGCTTGAAATAAAGTATGATGAAGTACACAGCTACTTCCTTGTCTCTTTCCTGTCGTATGGGCAATCCTCACATTTATATAATTTTCTGATTGAGACGCCGACGAAATGAAGTTGGGTATCTTCACAATTATATCGATATATAAATATACAAGTTGCGAAATTAATTAATTTATACAATTATCAGTAGTCAGCATCTCTCATTAAAATTCCCATAGCATTTGTACACATATCATTATGTTGAAATGCGTGAACATATATAACTAAGTTGGACTCACTGTTTATGATGGAGGTGGACTTACTATTACGATAGTGCACTGCTCGCAGTTCCTACAGTTTAAAAAATGATAGGAGTGTAATTGAGAGAAAATAGGTAAGCAGTAATAGTAATCCTACAAGTACATACATTACATCTTCATACATCATCACTTTTGTCTGTGGGGTAAAGGTCTACTTTGGGCACAACATGATTTTCTTAATAAGGAGTCAATGCATTTCACTTATCTCTAAAATACCAGGGGCGGATCCCCCGCCCCCCCCCCCCCCCCCCACTCTTCTGGATGTTTGCCTATATTGTTCAAGGGTAATATTTGTACTGTGAGCTTTTGTGAATTCTTGGCATAGAGTCTTACGCATCACAATGGCAATTTTCCCGTTGAGTTGTGTACTACAATATACAATATAGAAAAAAAGATGCAAACCTACAAGTACGTAAATGTCGAAAACTCAACAGGTATTTGGGATAGAGGTATGAAACTTTGTAGGATTATTCATTATAATAAGATGCCCTAATTGCTTGCCTAGTTTAAGAAGTTTTGGTCACTCCATGGCCGAGATCGCGGAGTGGGGAGGTTGCCAAATCCATACACCATCCCCCCCCCCCCCCCCGGGCCATGAGGTGACCAAATTAATACCCCGGCCTCTGATAATATATCGAATGCACAAATAAAATAATTTATATTCTTCTGATAAAATGGAAATTCATGGAATTTAGAGTACACAACATATGGGAGAGGAGAGCAGCTCACAAGTGATGACACAAATTCAAAACTGTAACAATTTATCATTTTGTTATCCCATGACAGAGTTTCTTCAAATCTTAATTCACTTATGTTTTTCACTCATTTTGTTCTCTCTTTTTTTTTCTGGTTTGCTTTTATTATAACCAACCTAACTTCAGGGTGGACTTCCCCTTTAACTATATTGTGGCAAGCTGGTTTTGTTCCAGCTATGCAAATAAGCTGGACTAAATTGTGACAAGCTAGCAGCTAATTTGCATATTTGGAACAAAACCAACTTTGCGCAAGTTTGACAAGCTTGTGACTAACTTATGAAAAGCTAGTAGCTAATTTGCATATTTGGAACAACACCAGCTTGCCGCAAGCTAGTTACGTTAGGGCCTTTCAGCAAACATGTATGTCTACTATACTGTTGGCAGCTATTAGTGTTGTATCTCTCATTTATATTTGTATATTAGTAAAGTATTTTTGAATTTATTTTTTTAATTACGTGTAATTAATACAATTAATTGAAATTATCTCATTGTTTATGGATATTTCTTTATTAAACTAACTAAATCGATAGTAAGGAAAGAAGTACATTACTGTTATGTTAAAGAGATTATACAAAACTATTAAATTCCATACACAAGTATGCAAATTAGTTACTTGCATAGTTGTTTCTTGTCTACTTGCAAGAGTGCAGCAATTCAAACCACTCTTATTCAAACCTTTTTTCCTGCAAGCTTGCACATAAGTGCGGGTTTTCTGTTATCCTAGCTGCACACTTGAAACCAACCTGAAAAATTTCTAAGAAAATACATATAAATGATGAAGTTAAGACCAAGACTCACCTCAAAGGAAATGTTGGTACATATATCCAATGATAATATATGTTTGACCGGCGTCTTTGTCTTCTTTAACTCTTGAACATTCTTTACCACAGAGTCATCAGTCCCAAATACAATCTATGAGAAATAAGAACAGAACATTCAAGTCAATTCTTCATTTAATATGATAGGAAAATAAATAGTAAATTCTTTGAAAATTTATATTTGTTCTTCTTTTCATTAAATCTTGTGGAGTTGTAAGCTAAGAAGAGAGGATTTTCGATTTTTTCCCCCCAAAATGTGAATTTACATCTAAAAATACAACAACACATGCACAAGAATGCAGCGGGTGGAAAATATTCTACTTAAACAACTGTGTTACAGCTGACAGTTTTCAACCTGATGATTACTAATAGCTTTCCACGACATCAGGTTGAGTGAATGAATTATGCACCACAAAACAATCCTGGGTTAATTGACAAATTAACATCAATGCAATGTACACCAGAGCCAACAATCCCATCACATACACTTTGCAAAATCATTCTTCATCATCTATATAAAAAAGTGTGAAATATGTGCTATACATGAAGACAAGGAGGAAATTAGGTACGAGTGTGATGTGCCATACATGAAGACAAACAAGATAGATATGAGTGTGATATATGTTGTAGACATATGAGGACAATCAGGAAAGATACAAGTGTGATATATGTGATATACATGAGGAGACGCAGGAAATATATGAGTGTTCTATATGTGCTATGCATGAGGACAAGCAGGAAAGATACGAGTGTGATATATGTGCAATACATAGGGAGAACAAGCAATAAATATATGAGTGTATTTAACGTGCTATACAGTGGGGACACGCATGAAAGAAATGATTATGATATAGTGTATGTGCTATACATGAGGACACGCAGGAAAATATGAATGTGATATATGTGCCATACATGAGGATAAGCATGAAAGATATGAGTGTAATATATGTGCAATACATAGTGAGGACAAGTAGGAAAGATAGGAGTGTGATGTGCTATACATAGTGAGGGCAAACAGGAGAGATATCAGTGTGGTGTGCTATTCAAAGTGAGGACAAGCAGGACAGATACATTTATGAGTGTGATGTGTTGTACCAGCTAGGCCAACAGCGTGAGGTGAAGAAGTATGGTACATGCATGACCTTTTTCTTTTGATCAATAATTAAATGTTAATCACGATATTAAAGGTTCATGAATGTACATGGAAATTATTCACTTTTGGATAGAACCCATCAAACAATTTATCTTCACCTGATCTGAGGGTATGTCCAGTGGTGAAACAGCAGTCTCATTGAGGGCTTGCCTATCAAGTCTGTTCCTGTGCCTCTCGGATGTGCTTGCTTGCTCGTTCCTGTTAACCAAGGGATGACAAAAACAAAACTGTAGATTAGCATAGCATTCATATTGAATCAAAAAGGATAATGAAACGCCCAAGTGCAAAGTGAAAGATAATGATGTAGACTCAATATAACTTTCAGACTTTTGGATATATATAGATGTCTTAGGTTGAATTCTAAAGTCTACTTTGGATATACTTCGCTACAATTCTAAGATATCACTTCTCATTCTTTTCTTGCTTCAATATATCGATGTTACAATACCTACATACAAGAAAATACAGAAATAATAAAAGTGTTCCTGCCTTTCTTGCTGGTAGTTCAGACAAATAATTTGTTAATTTTCATGGAAATACATAACATATATCCAAATATTTTCTATTAACACATGAACAAATTAATTGAATAGAAAACGGATATTAATGCCAACCTTTTTTCTTCTTGTCTTTTCTGTTTTTCCAGTTCCTTATTCATCTCCTGAAAATATGAGTGTGATATATGTGCAATACATAGTGAGGACAAGCAGGAAAGATATGAGTGTGATATATGTGCAATACATAGTGAGGGCAAGCAGGAAATATATGAGTGTGATATATGTGCAATACATAGTGAGGACAAATAGGAAATATATGTGTGAGACATATGTGCAATACAAAGTGAGGACAAGCAGGAAAGATATGTGTGAGACATATGTGCAATACATAGTGAGGACAAGCAGGAAAGATATGAGTGTGATATATGTGCAATACATAGTGAGGACAAGTAGGAAAGATATGAGTGTGATATATGTGCAATACATAGTGAGGACAAGCAGGAAAGATATGTGTGAGACATATGTGCAATACATAGTGAGGTTAAGCAGGAAAGATATGTGTGAGACATATGTGCAATACATAGTGATGACAAGCAGGAAAGATATGTGTGAGACATATGTGCAATACATAGTGAGGTTAAGCAGGAGAGATATGGGTGTGATATGTGCTATACATAATGAGGACAAGCAGGACAGGTACATGTTTGAGTGTGATGCGTTGTAGGGCCAAAAGAGTGAGGTGAAGAAGTACGGTACATGCATGACCTTTTTCTTTTGATCAATAATTAAATGTTAATCACGATATTAAAGGTTCATGAATGTACATGGAAATTATTTACTTTTGGATAGAACCCATCAAACAATTTATCTTCACCTGATCTGAGGGTATGTCCAGTGGTGAAACAGCAGTCTCATTGAGGGCTTGCCTATCAAGTCTGTTCCTATGCCTCTCGGATGTGCTTGCTTGCTCGTTCCTGTTAACCAAGGAATGACAAAAACAAAACTGTAGATTAGCATAGCATTCATATTGAATCAAAAAGGATAATGAAACGCCCAAGTGCAAAGTGAAAGATAATGATGTAGACTCAATATAACTTTCAGACTTTTGGATATATATAGATGTCTTAGATTGAATTCTAAAGTCTACTTTGGATATACTTCGCTAGATTTCTAAGATATCACTTCTCATTCTTTTCTTGCTTCAATATATCGATGTTACAATACCTACATACAAGAAAATACAGAAATAATAAAAGTGTTCCTGCCTTTTTTGCTGGTATTTCAGACAAATAATTTGTTAATTTTCATGGAAATACATAACATATATCCAAATATTTTCTATTAACACATGAACAAATTAATTGAATAGAAAACGGATATTAATGCCAACCTTTTTTCTTCTTGTCTTTTCTGTTTTTCCAGTTCCTTATTCATCTCCTGAAAATATGAGTGTGATATATGTGCAATACATAGTGAGGACAAGCAGGAAAGATATGAGTGTGATATATGTGCAATACATAGTGAGGACAAGCAGGAAAGATATGAGTGTGATATATGTGCAATACATAGTGAGGACAAGTAGGAAAGATATGAGTGTGATATATGTGCAATACATAGTGAGGACAAGTAGGAAAGATATGAGTGTGATATATGTGCAATACATAGTGAGGTTAAGCAGGAAAGATATGAGTGTGATATATGTGCAATACATAGTGAGGACAAGCAGGAAAGATATGTGTGAGACATATGTGCAATACATAGTGAGGTTAAGCAGGAGAGATATGGGTGTGATATGTGCTATACATAATGAGGACAAGCAGGACAGGTAAATGTTTAAGTGTGATACATGTAGGGCCAAAAGAGTGAGGTGAAGAAGTACGGTACATGCATGACCTTTTTCTTTTGATCAATAATTAAATGTTAATCGCGATATTAAAGGTTCATGAATGTACATGGAAATTATTTACTTTTGGATAGAACCCATCAAACAATTTATCTTCACCTGATCTGAGGGTATGTCCAGTGGTGAAACAGCAGTCTCATTGAGGGCTTGCCTATCAAGTCTGTTCCTGTGCCTCTCGGATGTGCTTGCTTGCTCGTTCCTGTTAACCAAGGAATGACAAAAACAAAACTGTAGATTAGCATAGCATTCATATTGAATCAAAAAGGATAATGAAACGCCCAAGTGCAAAGTGAAAGATAATGGGCCGTATGCATAAAAACAAGCAATTGCTTATAAGCAAATGCTTTAAGTACAAGCAAGAACTTGTCAAGCAAAAGATCAAGTTTAAGCAATTGCTTGATTTCGTATGCACGACCTTTTGCTTGTACTAAAACCTTTTGCTTACACTGCCCTAAGCAATTGCTTACGGGCTGAACAAAGGGGAACAAAGGATCGTCACGGCTGTGCGAACATCGCACGGCATGACCACGAGGCTTCGTGCCCGACTTGGCAGCAATATTTTGTATTGCGCAAATATGGAGAAAACAGCGCTGTGCAGATCGATGGACAAAAATTGCCGATAAGGGTCTTAAATAACAGGATTTTTTTTAAATATGAAATTACAAGATGACCTCTAACATAAGAAGCTTGTAATCATCCTCAAACAGTATGAAAATGTCATCCTTGAACGCGAATGCTCTGAGTAAGCAAGAGCTCATGTTAGTCTGGAGATGCTTACAAAAATCCAAGCATTTGCTTATCCAACCAAGCAAAAGGTCAGTTTTATGCATACGGTTTCAAGCAATTGCTTGTTTGGTAAGCAATTGCTTACAAGAAATAAGCAATTGCTTGTGCTTGTAAGCAAATGCTTGTGCTTGCAAGCATTTGCTTATTCTCGTGCATACGGATTCAAGCAAATAGGCTAGAACAAGCAATTGCTTGTTTTTATGCATACGGCCCAATGATGTAGACTCAATATAACTTTCAGACTTTTGGATATATATAGATGTCTTAGGTTGAATTCTAAAGTCTACTTTGGATATACTTCGCTAGATTTCTAAGATATCACTTCTCATTCTTTTCTTGCTTCAATATATCGATGTTACAATACCTACATACAAGAAAATACAGAAATAATAAAAGTGTTCCTGCCTTTTTTGCTGGTAGTTCAGACAAATAATTTGTTAATTTTCATGGAAATACATAACATATATCCAAATATTTTGTATTAACACGTGAACAAATTAATTGAATAGAAAACAGATATTAATGTCAACCTTTTTTCTTCTTGTCTTTTCTGTTTTTCCAGTTCCTTATTCATCTCCTGGTCCTCTTTTCTTTTGACCTCAACCTCTATCTCCACCTGTCCGTTGTTATTACGCTTCTCTTTTGTTATTCTCATCTCCATCTTGTACAGTTTTCTAACCCTGCAAATAAGGAGATGGATAGACACAAAGCACATGAAAGAACAATTTCTACACCATGTTATATCTTTAATGTTTTTTCATGTGATTTAAAAATCCCGGAAACTTCATGAAATACTATAGGTTTTTGCGGTCATGTTCGTAAGTTGGCCAGTCAAAGCAACATAACGTACATTCAAGTTCGAGGATTTCGATCGTTCACAGCCGTTAGGTCATTCGGATTCATTTTCGGGCATTCGTATTTATTTTTTGGACCCTCAAGTTTAAATTGTGGTCATTCGAATTTGCAAAAAATGCACCAATTTGCAAAACGGTCATTCAGGTTAGCAAGGGACAAAATGTATTGCGCAATATCGTTATTCCAGCGTTCGAATTCATTTCGGAACACTCAATTTAACAAACTGAGCATTCAAATTAGCAAGAAAGATGTTGTGGATTGCATTTGTTATTATATAGGCCTATATACATTTATTTTTCCATCTCATGCCAATCTGAGTTTGAGTTTGAGTTTATTTATAACAACAACATATATGTACATGTGAATTTTGAATACATGGTATATGAATACATTTGAATACATTGTAAGCAAACAACATAAAAAGTAACAATAATTACATACATGTATAACAATTTAGGTTACACTATTTAGTGTACGTATTTACATTGATAAAGTGAATCCATTAAGACTGGAATACATGAGTCTAGTATAAAAGTTTACAAATAATATAAAAAATTAATGGTTTATGTATGTACACAATGAGGTTGCTAAAAGAACCAAAAGTTAGCACAAGTGCTAGTATGAATTGGTCCTTTTTAAATCCTGCATAACTATGTATAATTGGTAACATTTTAGTAAGTTTCTCTATTCAATTGTAAAAAATAATTTTGTAATTTGAATGAAAATCGTATATACTTTTGAAGAGTTAATTAAGGAGACAGTATATACTGTGTTAACTTGACACGGAAGGTTTTTCTAGAATATATTTCCCTTATTTTCTTTGGCAAGGAATTCCACATTTTAACTCCTGTATAAGAGATTGAAAGTTGACCGTATGAGGTTCTACATTTTGGCAAATAAAGTAGGCCTTCTCCTTTTCCTCTTGTTGCATGAACATGTTGAATGTTTTGACAATATTCTATCATGGCATGTGGCAAATTTCCTGCAGACAAATCAAACACAAAGGTACAAATGGAAAGTTGATGAAGCCCAAAAACATCCAGGACCCCTAGTGTATGAAACAGGGGCCTAGAATGAGTTCTAAATTGACTAAATGTAATTGCCCGCATGGCCATTTTCTGACTTAAAAGGATACAATTCAAATATGATTTGCATGTACTTCCCCATACCTCAATACCATACAAAATATGAGATTGGATAAAACATTTGTACAACAATATTAGGACATACCTTGGAACATAATGTCGTAATTTAAAAAGAATTCCTACTTTCCTTCTGACGCACTTGTTTACAGTCTGTACATGACTCTTCCAAGTTAAATGACTATCTATACAAATCCCAACAAAACATGCCTCATCTACTTTACTAATTTCATTATCTGACAGTTTCATTGTCCCTTTTATAGCAAGTTGTCGTTGTCTGCTTTTTATAATCATGTAGCTAGTTTTTTTTTCAAATTAATTGTAAGCTTATTTGAATGGCACCATGCTTGTATCTTCCCTAAATGAATATTGATGAAATTCATGTCAATTTCCTTTTGGGATACATCAAATGTATGAAATATATTCGAATCATCTGCAAATAGTCTGAAGTTAAAAAAAGGAGCTGAGTTTGGTAAGTCATTAATGTAGACTAAAAAGAGTGTTGGTCCCAGTACTGATCCTTGTGGTACACCACATTTGATATTCTTCTTGCTACTAATCGTCTCTTTGTAACATACAACTTGTGATCGATTTGACAGATAACTTTTACACCACTGTAAGGCTTTGCCACGAATACCATAAAAGTCTAATTTGTTCAAAAGTATTTGGTGGTTTATTGTGTCAAATGCCTTTTGAAAGTCAATAAATATACCAAGAGTGGGTTTACCTTCATCTACGGATCTTAATAGAGAATTCACCAGGTTTATTACAGATAACTTGGTACTGTACTTTTTGCGGAAACCATACTGGTGTTTGTATAAAATATTATGCAAATCCAAGAACTCTATTAACCGTTTGTTGACAGTTTTTTCAAAAAATTTTGCCACTATGGGCAGAACAGAAATTGGTCTGTAATTGCCCGGTTCTTCCTTAAAGCCTTTCTTGTAAATTGGTGTAACTTTGGCGGTTTTAAGAAAGAGAAAAAGAGAAAGAGAAAGGCGCAGGATCACACGAAGTGATGCAGCTTTTTGATTAATTAATTAAATTAAAGGGCATCAAGCGTGGGGATGCTACATAGCGGGTCGCCATTTTGAACTGGGTTAGTTTGCGCGCACCGCATGACACTGAGCTAACGTGCATCACGCACCGTGCGCAACGCGTATGCAAGATGGCGCCGCGCATCTCATTTGACGAATCTGAACTACCTTTCAGAGATAGAGGAAACTGACTAGAAATATTTAAATGATTGAAAAATGAGCAATGAAAAATAAGCTTCGCCGGGAATCGAACCCGAGACCTTCGGATTGCTAGACCGATGCTCAAACCATCAAGCCACGAAGACTTTTGAATGGCGGTTGTTCCCAAGAAACCCTTTTCAATGCTCGGATTAATTATCCTTGGGATCGGCCCAGTTTATAAAGCTTCTGACTATCCGAGCATTGAAAAGGGTTTCATGGGAACAACCGCCATTCAAAAGTCTTCGTGGCTTGATGGTTTGAGCATCGGTCTAGCAATCCGAAGGTCTCGGGTTCGATTCCCGGCGTAGCTTATTTCTCATTGCTCATTTTTCAATCATTTAAATATTTCTAGTCAGTTTCCTCTATCTCTGAATTTAATTAATTAATCAAAAAGCTGCATCACTTCGTGTGATCCTGCGCCTTTCTCTATAAAAGTTGATTTAATTATCCTTGGGATCGGCCCAGTTTATAAAGCTTCTGACTATCCGAGCATTGAAAAGGGTTTCATGGGAACAACCGCCATTCAAAAGTCTTCGTGGCTTGATGGTTTGAGCATCGGTCTAGCAATCCGAAGGTCTCGGGTTCGATTCCCGGCGAAGCTTATTTTTCATTGCTCATTTTTCAATCAAAACATTTCATTATTACAAACAATGAGTGAGAGAAATGTTGGCAATTAGAAAGCAAATCATAGATCCGTGCTAATTGGAATGACTTCATTCGGATATGAATGCCTACTCGCGAATTTGAATGCTCGAATAAACGGTTCCCGGCACGGGGGCAAATTTGAATGCTCTCGACGGGCTTTTTAATTTGAATGATGATAATGCTAAATTCTTCGACCGAAGTGAAAACTGGAATTACTTAAATGCGAAGCTGAAAGACCAAGTTCATGGCGGCAATTTATTTGGCTAATTTGAAAGACTCCTTTACCGATTGAGTGACCAACTTACGAACATGACCGCAAAAACCTATAGAGGGAGGTTTTCCCATTTTTTTTTCTTCAAGAAAACTAGCATTAATTACAACCTTTGAACTGACAGCCAACTGCAGTGGGTGGAAGGGGGTTAATCCCATTTTCCCCGGGCATTTTGTATCCTACAGTATGTGCTCAATTGTTCGAAATGCATACAACGCAACAATGATTTTTTTTTTTTATAAGTATTGCCTATATTTGGAAAACAAGTGAAAATAGAGTAAGAAAAGTCAAGGAAGTGACTAGATTAATGGTCTATGCAGGGCATGTTAAATGTATTTAATAACCGTGGCGGTGGTAATTAAAGGGCAAAGAAACTCTGACTTTCCGCTATCATTATCGTTTTGAGGGTGATCACACAATTTATTTGATACATAACTCGGCAATTTTGGCCCCCTAGATCCCATTAACTCCTTACGTGAACACACCTACCTTTTACTATTTCTTACGGCGGACAAAGATGATGTGTGCGGCCATCTTATTGAAATTGCCCGACATGCTTTGCAAACTCTGACGTTTGCACGGACTGCCGAACAAAAGGCTTTTCACCGTTCTGCAGACTCGTCAAAGCATCTACAAGTCTTCGGACAATAGTTTGAATAGGTGCTATTGAAATGCATTAGTGCATATCACGGACCTGAAGTCCGTACAAACATCATAATGGCCGCCTCCAGTGTTCGCATTAATACTGGTTAACCAGATAGAGTTTTAACAGATTTCTCCCAAAACGAAAATCTGAGTTGGAGTTATGTTATATATTATAAAAAGGCATATTACGATGTATAAAGTAAGATAAACTCTTGTCTTGCGTTTCTTTGCCCTTTAATGGATAGAAAATATCAACGCTAGATACAAACTTTCATATACTGCTGTTTTGATTATTGAACTTATTAACATTTAGAAGTGTCGTAGTCTAGAGGTCGATTTATATGATTGGGGATGCAAAGGTCGTGGGTTCGATCCCAGGCACCGGCACTTATGTCCCTGGGCAGACATTTCATCTACATGCTTCACCTCACCCAGGTGTTAAAATGGGTACCCAGTAGGATTCTGTCATTATGAGCGCCTGTAAGATGGTCGCCAGTGATTGATAGATACAAACTTTCATATACTGCTGTTTTGATTATTGAACTTATTAACATTTAGAAGTGTCGTAGTCTAGAGGTCGATTTATATGACTCGGGATGCAAAGGTCGTGGGTTCGATCCCAGGCACCGGCACTTATGTCCCTGGGCAGACATTTCATCTACATGCTTCACCTCACCCAGGTGTTAAAATGGGTACCCAGTAGGATTCTGTCATTATGAGCGCCTGTAAGATGGTCGCCAGTGATTAAATCCAATGACTGGGGTAATAATATGTAAAGCTCTTTGAACAGTTGTACTGGAAAGCGCTATATAAATCAATATATTATTATTATTATTATTATTTAGTTGATTATAGGACAATTCTTATGATGTAGTTGTACCTGTAGGATCTGAATGCTGCTTGGATGGTAGCGGCAGCAATCTGTTCCTGTTTTGCTGTCTTGCTGGGTGACTTCTCTCTCTGCAGTTTTGCATGTAAATAGGTGAGGAAGATCATTATTATTTGAAGGGAAATGTAAGCAAGAGAGATGACCATCGATATCATCATGAACATTCCCTGGTAAAAGAAAATATGAAGAAATAGATTTCCCCTATTCTGATTCACAACAAATATATTCTAAATAGCATAGATGTATGGAACAAATAATAGGCAAAAAATAGTCAGAAATAGGAATAAAAGAGCTTGTTCCAAATCTATGCTTTTTGAAACATATTTTAATGAATCAGAATAGGGGGAAAATAGGATGTAATTTGCTATTTTCTACCTATATTTTATGAAAAATAGCTTTTAAATAGGACAAAAAACACATAGAAATAGGAAATGTACAGAAATAAGAAAACATTTTTTTCCTATTTCCTTTTTACCTTAAACAAACTGAAGAAGCAGAAAAGAACCAATAGGGGAGACCGGGTCTAGTTTGACCCCTTTTTTACTAAAGTTGACGTACAGCCCACATTGCAAGTCAACACAGTGCCCAAATGTCTTTGTTTGATAGCTACGACTCTTGGCTAAATCACAGCCTCACTTTAACCCTATCAGCTATATACTTTTTTAAGAATTCAATGTTGAATAAAAAATATCAAAGTAGGCGCACCTGCCCAGTGTCGGGGCAGGTTCACCTATCCCCCGGGGTAAATGCGCCTATATATGCGTGATAATAGTGCATAGCATATCTCATCTTCTATTTCCAGTAGTGACCGGGGTAAATTCGCCCCCTCCGCGGGGTATTTATTTATTTATTTATTTCAGTTTTATTTCAACAGAGTAGTCACATTTCAAGTCAATTTCTTGACCTGCTCTTCCAGAGAGCCCTGCATTCATATAAAATACATTTCAATTACATACAAAGGTACAAATAACAAATTAAAAAACAAATAGGTAAAATAGGGGTATGTTCGCCTCCCTGGCCGGGGAGGCGAACATGGGCCGTGGAGAGATGGCGGACTAGCCCCACGGGTGCAAATCATGCTCAAGTGACTCTGTGTAAACAGGGGAGGCTGGGATAGGCAAATTACATTTGGGGATAAAAAAGGGCACAAATTTGCTTATCAGAAACTGACATTGATAGCATGAAATTCTCTAGGTTTATAGTAGCATATACAATATTAAATAAGGACCAAATTTTCACTCAACTTGACAAAAATCATACATTTCGAGATATAATTTCAAATCTCCTTGAATGGCAAAAAAGTGACTGGTGTGCGCAGCGTCGATCACGTGACATAGCACAAATGCGTTCTTTGACGTCATCGATTATGAAAAAACGCTGGTGGCGAACTAGCTCCGGAAAGATATGAGTGTGATATATGTGCAATACATAGTGAGGACAAGCAGGAAAGATATGTGTGAGACATATGTGCAATACATAGTGAGGTTAAGCAGGAAAGATATGAGTGTGATATATGCTATACATGAGGGCAAGCATGAGAGATATGAGTGTGATATATGTACTATACATAGTGAGGACAAGAAGGAAAGATATGAGTGTGATATATGTGCAATACATAGTGAGGGCAAGCAGGAAAGATATGTGTGAGATATATGTGCAATACATAGTGAGGACAAGTAGGAAAAATATGAGTGTGATATATGTACTATACATAGTGAGGACAAGAAGGAAAGATATGAGTGTGATATATGTGCAATACATAGTGAGGTTAAGCAGGAGAGATATGAGTGTGATATATGTGCAATACATAGTGAGGACAAGCAGGAAAGATATGAGTGTGATATATGTGCAATACATAGTGAGGACAAGCAGGAAAGATATGAGTGTGATATATGTGCAATACATGGTGAGGACATGTCAGTAGGAAATATTTGAGCGTATATAGATGTGCTATACATAGTGAGGACAGGCAGTAAAGATATGAGTGTGACATATGTGCAATACATATATAGTGAGGACAAGCAGGAAAGATATGAGTGTGATATATGTGCAATACATAGTGATGTTAAGCAGGAGAGATATGAGTGTGATATATGTGCAATACATAGTGAGGACAAGCAGGAAAGATATGAGTGTGATGTGCAATACATAGTGAGGACAAGCAGGAAAGATAGGAGTGTGATATATGTGCAATACATGGTGAGGACAAGTAGGAAATATTTGAGCGTATATATAGATGTGCTATACATAGTGAGGACAGGCAGTAAAGATATGAGTGTGACATATGTGCAATACATATATAGTGAGGACAAGCAGGAAAGATATGAGTGTGATATATGTACTATACATAGTGAGGACAAGCAGGAAAGATAGGAGTGTGATATACATGTATGTGCTATACATGAGGACAAGTAGGAAAGATATGAGTGTGATATATGTGTAATACATAGTGAGGACAAGTAGGAAATATATGAGTGTGATATATGTACTGTACTATACATAGTGAGGACAAGCAGGAAAGATAGCAGTGTGATATACACTGTTGGTCATAATGTTGGAATATTTTTTTTGGTAAATCCAACTTTATTTCTTTTCCTGTTTTTTGCGCCTTTTGATTCATGTTCGACTAAAAATTATCATTACATTATGTTTCTAAACTACCTATGTGCAATAAATGATAGCGTGAATTTGCATTAATTAATTCATTTTTTGTTTGGAGCTTTGAAAGACAGGACCTTTGATGATTGGCCCCTTGCCTTCTCTAAAGCTAATGTCCAACAAGTCAACGTTATTGGTAATTTCTCAAAGTTGGCCGTGAAATTTTCAACCAAAACTGGCACAGAGGCTCTCGAGGTCAAACCCGATCCATTGACATTGGCTACACTTCGAAGGATGCTTGTGCTCCACCTGGAAGGAGTGTCAACAAGCAATGTCCACTATTTCGTTGGACCATCGCAGATTAAGGTCTGTAACATTTTCAGATGTCATCGAGAGAAGGGTCAATTAAAGCCAAGATTTCCTCTAGGACGTCTACGATTGACCACCAGGATAAATGATCGCAAAATGCTTAACCTGTGGCGTAGAACCCAGAAATGCCAAAAAGTGGTCTTTGCCGATTTTGAAGAAAACACTATGAAATCAACGCCTTCCGCCAAGCTGTACTTCAACAATGCTTCTAACATGGTAACATAGCAAGACAAACTACCAAGTGTCCACCCAATACCATTTAACCGAGATTTACCTGACCTCACTGGACTAGGGAGCCTAGAAGATTTCAGCTTGGTCACTAGAGATATGTCATCTTAATGGGTACGAGCCATACCACAGTTGGGATGTCACAAACTCAAGGCGTTCAGTGAATGCAGATAACCTGGAACTTCTCGCCATGTAATCGGCGAACAATTTGTCTTCAATCTGTCCGGCCGAAGATGTTATGGCTCGTCCTTACTAAGATGACATATCTCTAGTGTCCATACGGAAATCTTCTAGGCTCCCTAGTCCAGTGACGTCAGGTAAATCTCGGTTAAATGGTATTGGGTGGACACTTGGTAGTTTGTCTTGCTATGTTACATGTTAGAAGCATTGTTGAAGTACAGCTTGGCGGAAGGCGTTGATTTCATAGTGTTTTCTTCAAAATCGGCAAAGACCACTTTTTGGCATTTCTGGGTTCTACGGCACAGGTTAAGCATTTTGCGATCATTTATCCTGGTGGTCAATCGTAGACGTCCTAGAGGAAATCTTGGCTTTAATTGACCCTTCTCTCGATGACATCTGAACATTTTACAGACCTTAATCTGCGATGGTCCAACGAAAAAGTGGACATTGCTTGTTGACACTCCTTCCAGGTGGAGCGCAAGCATCCTTCGGAGTGTAGCCAATGTCAATGGATCGGGTTTGACCTCTAGAGCCTCTGTGCCAGTTTTGGTTGAAAATTTCACGGCCAACTTTGAGAAATGACCAATAACGTTGACTTGTTGGACATTAGCTTTAGAGAAGGCAAGGGGCCTATCATCAAAGGTCCTGTCTTTCAAAGCTCAAAACAAAAAAATGAATTAATTAATGCAAATTCGCGCTACCTTTTATTGTACATTGGTAGTTTAGAAACATAATGTAATGATAATTTGTAGTCTAAAATGAATCATAAGGCGCAAAAAACAGAAACAAGAAATAAAGTTGGATCTAAAACAAAAATATTCCAACATTTTGACCAACAGTGTATGTACTATACATAGTGAGGACAAGTAGGAAAGATAGGAGTGTGATATATGTGTAATACATAGTGAGGACAAGTAGGAAAGATATGAGTGTGATATATGTGCAATACATAGTGAGGACAAGCAGGAAAGATATGAGTGTGATATATGTGCAATACATAGTGAGGACAAGAAGGAAAGATATGAGTGTGATATATGTACCATACATAGTGAGGACAAGTAGGAAAGATAGGAGTGTGATATATGTGCAATACATAGTGAGGACAAGAAGGAAAGATATGAGTGTGATATATGTGCAATACATAGTGAGGACAAGTAGGAAAGATATGTGTGAGACATATGTGCAATACATAGTGAGGACAAGCAGGAAAGATATGAGTGTGATATATGTGCAATTCATAGTGAGGACAAGCAGGAAAGATATGTGCGAGACATATGTGCAATACATAGTGAGGTTAAGCAGGAGAGATATGAGTGTGATATATGTGCAATACATAGTGAGGTTAACCCTAACAGGGCCGGGGGGGGGGGCCATAATGGCCCCCCCTCCACGATTTTTTGTATTGCTCCGAAACGCTGCGAGATGACGGGCCGCTGCTTGGTGGCTTTTTTCTTTCAGGTCTTGCGCACATTTTGAAACAAAAATTTTGAAAATCGGACCTACCGTTACAAAGTCACGTGACCTTTTGTCTACGCATGTCAGCCCGAAAACCACTCAATTTCGTGATTTGTGTACAAAACCTATGGAAATACCAGTTTTTGTCAAATGAGGTGTATAATTAGTTATTTGGTGTTGTTTTCATTTTATATGTTGGTTTTGGGGTTCAAAATAGTTAAATTATAGTAAAAAAAAAATAAACAACAAAAACAATAAAATACATAAGTTAAAAAAACAAAGAAATACATAAGAAATTCGCAAAACAATAGAAAACATAAGGAAGATCCGGGCTCTTCCAAATTTTTTTGTTGTATTATCATCCTCAATGCTCTAAAGAATATATATAGTGAAAACCAGAGTTTAACTATGAAGAATATATGATTTATGGGTAAAAATATGAATTTCATGACTTATTTGCATAAATTACCATAAATATGCAAATTAATGAATTTTTCAAATTTTTTAAAAAGTACCATTGTATTCTATACACTTCACGTAACATGCGTGCAAATTTTCACGGCGATCCGAGATCTTAGGGGGGGGCCATAATAGCCCGGCCCTATTAGGGTTAAGCAGGAGAGATATGGGTGTGATGTGCTATACATAATGAGGACAAGCAGGACAGATACATTTATGAGTGTGATGTGTTGCACCAGGCCAACAGCGTGAGGTGAAGAAGTATGGTACATGCATGACCTTTTCCTTTGATCACAATAAGGTTCATGAATGTACATGGAAATTATTTACTTTTGGATAGAACCCATCAAACAATTTATCTTCACCTGATCTGAGGGTATGTCCAGTGGTGAAACAGCAGTCTCATTGAGGGCTTGCCTATCAAGTCTGTTCCTATGCCTCTCGGATGTGCTTGCTTGCTCGTTCCTGTTAACCAAGGGATGACAAAAACAAAACTGTAGATTAGCATAGCATTCATATTGAATCAAAAAGGATAATGAAACGCCCAAGTGCAAAGTGAAAGATAATGATGTGGACTCAATATAACTTTCAGACTTTTGGATATATATAGATGTCTTAGGTTGAATTCTAAAGTCTACTTTGGATATACTTAGCAACAATTCTAAGATATCACTTCTCATTCTTTTCTTGCTTCAATATATCGATGTTACAATACCTACATACAAGAAAGTACAGAAATAATAAAAGTGTTCCTGCCTTTTTTGCTGGTAGTTCAGACAAATAATTTGTTAATTTTCATGGAAATACATAACATATATCCAAATATTTTCTATTAACACATGAACAAATTAATTGAATAGAAAACAGATATTAATGCCAACCTTTTTTCTTCTTGTCTTTTCTGTTTTTCCAGTTCCTTATTCATCTCCTGGTCCTCTTTTCTTTTGACCTCAACCTCTATCTCCACCTGTCCGTTGTTATTACGCTTCTCTTTTGTTATTCTCATCTCCATCTTGTACAGTTTTCTAACCCTGCAAATAAGGAGATGGATAGACACAAAGCACATGAAAGAACAATTTCTACACCATGTTATATCTTTAATGTTTTTTCATGTGATTTAAAAATCCCGGAAACTTCATGAAATACTAGAGGGAGGTTTTCCCATTTTTTTTCTTCAAGAAAACTAGCATGAATTACAACCTTTGAACTGACAGCCAACTGCAGTGGGTGGAGGGGGGTTAATCCCATTTTCCCCTGGCATTTTGTATCCTACAGTACGTGCGCAACTGTTCGAGATGCATACAACACAACAATGATTTTTTTTTTTTATAAGTATTGCCTATATTTGGAAAACAAGATTGACTTGTTGGTACTTCACAATGGCGTAAATTTTTTGTATGATATAGTGCCAAAAAACCAAAACAAAACTTAAAAATAGAATTATTGAGTATTTATAATGCAAAAATAAAGGATCAAGGATAATAATAGACAAACATTGACATCATACAACAGTCAACAAAGAGTGAAAATAGAGTAAGAAAAGTCAAGGACGTGACTATAGATTAATGGTCTATGCAGGGCATGTTAAATATATTTAAATACTTCGGTAAATAACCGTGGCGGTGGTAATTAATGGATAGAAAATATCAACGCTAGACACAAACTTCCATTATTACTGCTGTTTTGATTATTGAACTTATTAACATTTAGAAGTGTCGTAGTCTAGAGGTCGATTTACATGACTGGGGATGCAAAGGTCGTGAGTTCGATCCCAGGCACCGGCACTTATGTCCCTGGGCAGACATTTCATCTACATGCTTCACCTCAGATCACCCAGGTGTTAAAATGGGTACCCAGTAGGATTCTGTCATTACAAGCGCCTGTAAAATGGTCGCCAGTGATTGAATCCAATGACTGGGGTAAGAATATGTAAAGCGCTTTGAACAGTTGTACTGGAAAGCGCTATATAAATCAATATATTATTATTATTATTAAGTTGATTATAGGACAATTCTTATGATGTAGTTGTACCTGTAGGATCTGAATGCTGCTTGGATGGTAGCGGCAGCAATCTGTTCCTGTTTTACTGTCTTGCTGGATGACTTCTCTCTCTGCAGTTTTGCATGTAAATAGGTGAGGAAGATTATTATTATTTGAAGGGAAATGTAAGCAAGAGAGATGACCATCGATATTATCATGAAAATTCCCTGGTAAAGGAAAATATGAAGAAATAGATTTCCCCTATTCTGATTCACAACAAATATATTCTAAATAGCATAGATATGGAACAAATAATAGGCAAAAAATAGTCAGAAATAGGAATAAAAGAGCTTGTTCCAAATCTATGCTTTTTGAAATATATTTTAATGAATCAGAATAGGGGGAAAATAGGATGTAATTTGCTATTGTATACCTATTTTTTATGGAAAATAGCTTTTAAATAGGGCACAAACACATAGAAATAGGAAATGTACAGAAATAAGAAAACATTTTTTTTCCTTTTTACATTAAACAAACTGAAGAAGCAGAAAAGAACCAATAGCTATAGGGGAAACCGGGTCTAATTTGCCCCCTTTTTACTAAAGTTGACGTACAGCAAACATTGCAAGTCAACACAGTGCCCAAATGTCTTTGTTTGATAGCTACGACTCTTGGCTAAATCACAGCCTCACTTCAACCCTATCAGCTATATACTTTTTTAAGAATTCAATGTTGAATAAAAAATATCGAAGTAGGTGCACCTGCCCCGTGTCGGGGCACGTTCACCTATCCCCCTGGGTAAATGCGCCTATATATGAGTGATAATAGTGCATAACATATCTCATCTTTTATTTCCAGTAGTGACCCGGGTAAATTCGCCCCCTCCACGGGGTATTTATTTATTTATTTATTTATTTCAGTTTTATTTCAACAGAGTAGTCACATTTCAAGTCAATTTCTGGACCTGCTCTTCCAGAGAGCCCTGCATTCATATAAAATACATTTCAATTACATACAAAGGTACAAATAACAAGTTAAAAAACAAATAGGTAAAATAGGGGTATGTTCGCCTCCCTGGCCGGGGAGGCGAACATGGGCCGTGGAGAGATGGCGGACTAGCCCCACAGGTGCAAATCATGCTCAAGTGACTCTGTGTAAACAGGGGAGGCTGGGATAGGCAAATTACATTTGGGGATAAAAAAGGGCACATATTTGCTTATCAGAAACTGGCATTGATAGCATGAACTTATCTAGGTTTATAGTAGTATACAATATTAAATAAGGACCAAATTTTCACTCAACTTGACGAAAATCATACATTTCGAGATATAATTTCAAATCTTCTTGAATGGCAAAAAAGTGGCTGGTGTGCGCAGCGTCGATCACGTGACATATAGCACAAATGCGTTCTTTGACGTCATCGATTATGAAAAAACGCTGGTGGCGAACTAGCCCCGGTCTCCCCTACCCACTTGCATTTATCGTACCATCATTCTTAAAGTTCTAGTGTAAAATATATTGCAAATAATACATATTTATGTAATTTCAGTCTGTCCTACTGATATCACTTGCTCAACTCATGGGAACTGGACAATTCAACTGGTATTGTGGACTGGTTTTTATTGAACTCGAGCTAACTGGGATGCTCCTGTTTCAGCTCTCACGTGAGGACAAGCAAGAAAAATATGAGGGTGATATGTGAGCTACACATGAGGACAAGCAGGAGAGATATGAATGTGATACATGTGCGAAACTCATAGTGAGGACAAGCAATAAAGATACGAGTGTGATACATGTGCTGTACCTGAGGACAAGCAAGAAAGATATGAGTGTGATATAAGTGCAGTACATGAGGCAAATGTCCAACTTTTTAGAATTATATACTGTCTGAGATTCACTGAGGCTCTGAATCTGTAACTGTTTGTATGACTCAACCTATAAGGGATGAACTATGAAAAAAACAGTCTGATATAAAGTTTTATCATTTGTAAAGCAAAACAAATATATTCACCCGAAATATAAATTGTGCTATGGGGGAGTGGGAATTAGGGAAGAATGATCATTCAACTATTTATGGATTCAACATGCGAACCCTCCTCCCACCCCCACCCCCTACGCTAGTCATTTGGACCTGATTTTTTAAGAGATTTGGTGCACGCGAAATCATGCAGTAATCCAATGAATATGATACTAAAAGAAGCCCATATCACAAACAATTCAAAAGTACAAAATACTTTGATCTCTGTTGACTCGCACTTCACTTCTGCCAGCATTATGTACATACATACATGTACATGTTCCATGATTTTGTTTAGAAATGCTATCTGGGCTATTCCACGGAGGTATGAACAAAATGGTAAAATTTCAAATGTGTCTTTGCAAATTTTTGTTATTGTTACTTCAAAAAATATAACCTGAAGTGTCAAAATCCAAAATATTGCGGTGTTTTGATCATTTTAAGAAAAATGGCGCCACTTTTATTGCTCAAATTGGTTCTTCATCAAATTTCTCAAAAATATTATTGCCAAATAATCAAGGGCATATTATCAACTTATTTCCAAGAGAAACTTATTAATTCTGTCTTGATTTATTTGACTATGTGTCTAACTTAAGGAATGAAAGTGATTTGTGGGCTTATCAGATGAATTTTTTTCAAGCAAGATTTTTCAATACACAGGACATGTGAAATGTAACGTGAGTGACGAAAAAAGTACAATTTTCTCTCTATTTCTTGTATTAAATGAGATTGAATGTGGCCAAACTAAATTTTCCTCCTACTCCCAGGCCTAGATATCCTCCCAAAATTATAAGGTTTGTATTTACTGGGAACAAAATGTATTACTGGCATGAAAACTGTAACGTGAGTGACGTGTAACGTGAGTGACAACACTTCAAGCGCAAATTAGTACTGCTCGTTATAAAAAGTACAACTTTTTAAATAAATAATCACACCCAAATGAAGTCAATTATTCTTAAGATTCTTAATTTAGACTTTTAAAATGATTATTTTCAAAGAAAATTACATTTTAATGTAATATCATGAAAAACCACTGTAACGTGAGTGTAGGTACATAGACTTGTGTACATTAATATTGCTAAAAATATAAACATGCAAATTTGGCCAAATAATATAGTTTTAGGTTGTAAAATCCCCTAAATATCATCAATTAAGGCTTTTAAAATGATTCTTCGCAAAAGAATTAAATTGGCATGTAATATAAAAAACCCATGTTATACCTATGGCACTTTCATTTTGTAACGTGAGTGACGTAACGTGAGTGACGGTCCATTTTTTGTTTACTCTCCGTTCTTTAAAAAATGCATGATAGAGGTTAACTTTAAACGGTATTAATATGTTCTTGGGAAGTAATAGAAAGTTGCATCAACATAGTTTCCTCTCAAGTCTTATAGTTTTAGCTTGCATTTCATGCAAAGTTCATTGAAAATTTACAGAGGGCAAAATGTGTAACGTGAGTGACGTTCTATAAAACGGCCTCTAAAAAAATATTGAACAAAGCGATTAATCATTTATTACCCTTTGCATATAGGTTTGACCAAGTGGTATGACATGACAACAAAATTAAGGTGACAGCTTCTTTTTTAAAAGAACTAGAGTGTGAAACATTTTGTGATTTTGGAGCTTTTGTAACGTGAGTGACGTGGAATAGCCCATCTAAAGAAGTACTACATACTTGTATTTTCACAAACATACCTTCTGGCGCCAAGGTAGGTCCTTTACCCCATAGTCATACCGGATCTCCTCGCCTATGTCGATGTCTCTTGTCGAGAACAGGCACAAATGGACTTTTTCTGCAGTTTCAACTTTTTTCATTTTTGAATTACAGGTAGGTGAACATTCTGCATCGTTGACAAACCTGGCAAGTCCAGAAGATGACTCATCTGAAGCATCAATCCTGTTAAATAACATTATAAAATAGTTTAATTTTTAGTGTTTAAAAGTGTATCAATAATTTCAGCATGAAAAAAAAACAAAAAACTATAGGTAATTCATTGTGCAAACTACTTATTTTCTAAATGTGAAGGAGAGGATTTGCCACTCTACATTTAGAGTAAAGGAACCTTTAGTCCAAATCAAGTGGTTAAAAGTAGCCCTCAGATTTAAGGGAGTTTTAGTTCAGCCGTTTCACTCGCTGACAGGGTGAGACTGTTTTCTGCACAATATCGATTGCAGACTGGATATTTTTTACTACCGGTAGTTTTAACCCTAAAAATGCCGGGGAGGGGGGAGGGTTGAATCAACCCCCCCCCCCCCCCCCCCTCCCTCTGGCCACAGAACAGCCAAAAAAGCCCGGCCTAGTTAGGGTTAAACGAGTGGACACAACTGAATGATTAGTGTCCACTCACTCGGGGCATGCCGTATTTAAGCTACTTGTGCAAGATCATTTTCAATGATCCGTAGAGGTGTGCACCTGTGATCCAGGAAAAAAAAAAAAAAATGATTCAACGATTGGCGACGTTGAACTTTTTTGTGATAGAGCAGGTGCTAGCGCCGGTTATCCTAGCTGAGAGGGTAGACAATTTTCACGTTTTTGACACGATTCCCCATCTCGCACAATACAATTAATGGGGCGTCTGGCATGTCCTGAGTGGTGGATTTGGCTGTGGGAGCCTTTTTAAGAGGCCAAAAAATGAGCCAGATCAGCTGGGAAGGTAGACACTTGAAACCAACGGGAAAATGTCTGGCATAGGCTACTATTACATGAATGACTAATGACTGACGCTTTAAGCGGTGGGGCGTATCCGCCAGACGTCCCCTAAGATTTTATCCCCCATAGGCTTGTGTACAAACTGAAAAATTTACCTATTTTGACTGTTTTTGAAGTGGGAATCATGAACGGGGGTCAATTTCACAGAGTTTAGCAAGTTCAATTGGAAAGGTGACCACGCAAAACCAACTGGAATTTATTTTACATGGTACACTGACATGTATATGACCACTACCAAACACCTTAAGTGGTCGGGCGTCCCGGGCAGACGCCCCCAAATATTGGACCTCCATAGGCTTGTGTATACAAAATCCCAACTTGTATGTATGAAAAATAACCCAAGTTAAACCGACGGGGAAATGGTCGGCAGAGTGTCCCGAGATGGCAGATGCCCCCCCCCCCCCCCCTCACAAAAGGAACCCTGTCATGCCCACATAGGCTTGTGTACATAATAAAAAATTTGCCAATTTTAATGGTGTTTGAACTGGGAACCATGAATGTGGGTCAATTTCACCGAGTTAAACAAGTTCAACTGGAAAGTTATAACCACGCAAAACCAACTGGAATTTATTTGACATGGTACACTGACACTTAATGACCATTACCAAACACCTTATGTGGTGAAGTGTGAAGCGTTAATTGTTCCCTATTATATTCTTTTAACAAGGAATTTAACTTCTTTTTGAGTGCTTTTCCACTCTTTTACATTTAGAGGTATATTAAACGATAAATAGTATACCTGTACTGCTTTGATTTGTGTTTATACACAAAGGTGTATTCGTTATCCTCATCATCATCTTCAGAACAAATTTGGCTGCACAACCCCTGGTACTCCAATAGAAAATCACCTTGACTGAACGACTTAGTTGTGAAGATACCATATCCTTTAAAAAAATATTGAAAACAAACACATTTATCACAAAAAGATAAGAATGAATTAAAGAAAAGTTTGTTGTAAAAATAGCAAAAAAAAATAATTAAAAATATAGGTGAAGGTTTGAGGTAAATCCATTAGAGATTAAGAAAGTTATTATAATCCAAAGTTTTGGGTTTGTGACGAGCAGCATTCTTACATAGCGAATGGTAAAAAAATCAATGAAATGTCATTTCCTCAGAAAGTTGAAAATGGTTTTTACTGTACCTTTTGTATATCAGTGTATTAAAAAAAAAAAACGAACTCTTATAGTCAGATATATAAAAAATTTACATCAATTGACTAAGCAAGGATTTTTGGACGTTGTAAATGCTATTCCATAAAGGAATATTCATACGAATGGTATTTACGACAATGTGTCCCTAAGGTGATCAATTACCTTTTAATCATGATTGGGATAGTTAATACCAGATATATAGATAGATGTATTTTTTAAACATGCCTCTGTATCATAACATCTATCACATTTTAAATAAAAATAAAAATTTCCTAATTTTCCTGTACATGTAGCAGGGCTTAAATTAATCGAAGGCCACAGAGGCTATGACCTTGGATGCCCCCCTTACTGGCCTTAATGCCCTATCCAAAATCTCCTGTTTGGCCTTGGAGATTTTGGTGCCCTTTTCAGATATTTGCGTTGGTGCTGTACTTAGGAAAAAGTGCCCTAAGAAAAAATGGCCTTGCCCTAAAACTGAAAAAAAAATTCATACATGCATATATCAACTTTGATTACGTGCAATCTGTTACAGCTTCAAACAATGGGCAAGTAGGAAGGAAAAATCAACTTGAACTGTAATATATGATTCTCAACTCACCTATATCAGGATCAACTATTTTTTTTTTAAATCCTGGTGGATCTGGTCCACTGCAGTATATTTTTGCCACCTCTATGGGCTTTCTCCTTTTTCGCCGCTGGATGAATTTAAAAGAAAATGGAATAAATAATATCAAAATTAACATTAAAACATCGGTAGCTCTGCATCTAATTTCAACATTGAAAAGAATTTTAATTACTTTGCATTTATTATAGATTTCTAGATCTAGATCTGGATCCGAGATCTAGATCTGGATTCGAGATCTAGATCTGGATCCGAGATCTAATAAAAAAATATGAGATATACGTTAGATAGTGGAATGTTGCATTGTTCAATCCATTGCCATTTACTAGCAATTGTATCTGGGCCAAGACAATTAGATATGATCTAATTAAAGCCCAAGTAAAGTATTCGCCGAGAACGTAACATTTTTTTAAAACTTGCTTAACTTGTCTTCGCATTGTTTCAATGACATAGTAGGCCTAATGCATGGGCAAAAGATATAGTCATGCTCCAACTCCAAGCCTGTTTTTTCAATGATTATATCATGTTAGCATAAGTATGGGGAGATTTTATTCAAATGAGGCCATACTTGCTTCATTCTTTACCCCGTAACTCCGGCTTGCCAAGCCCAAGCCACTGGTGTATCGTGCATGTATTCTCTGTGTATCATTGTGTGTGTGCGTGTCATTACATAATTAATACTAAGTAATAGTCTATGCTATGTACTGTTTTGTACATAAAATGATAAACCACTGTACACGACCGTGCGTGTGCTATCGATCTACTATGGTCATGATGGTCCAATAAATAGATATATTTCCACTGTTTTGTTGCTAAATTCAGGTCTTAGAGTGGATTTGATGGCAAATCCTTTTGTACACAAAAGTAAATTGAGGTATTCATTCGTATTATCGTGCTTTGCCTTTGGAAGTGAAACAAAACAACCACTCTCCCAAAACTTAAAGATTAAGAATAAGAAGCTAACTAAGTTAGTATAGTACTAAAGCTGCGCCCGGATCAGGAGTAGATCTGAAGTTACCGATACTCTTACTTCTTCTTTTCCTTCCTATACTGTTCATCACCTCCTAGGAAATAATCTATAGCCTAACTATTAGTATCATATCTAATCCGAAAACGGTTTAAAATGGGCTTAACAAACTTACTTTCTCCCTGTTCTGCTCCATGTTGACTAGCCTATAGGCCGCGGGCCGGTCCTCTGAGCTGCGCTGCATTTGCATGCATGCGCACGCATGCATGCAGGACTAGTCTAGACTAGCTATAGGGGATAATCGGATAGTGCAGTCAGTATAGTACTGTACCAGTGGCAGTACAGTACAGCTACAGTGCAGCGCAGATGCATGATGCGATGAGCGCGCGCCGCGCAGCTAGCTCAGCTCAGCTAGTAGTCGAAGTCAGGTGGCTTCAATAGCGTGAAATTTCATGAAAATCGTTTATACCGGAGTGACAAAAGCGCCATTTTGGGCACACAGCTTCCTTTTGACCTACTTAACAATATTAGAGGGGGAGCCCAAGTCAAATATTATATTTAGGGGCGTTAGGGGCGGGGGCGCTGTACCGGAGCCCCCAATCGATAATTAATGTAGGTCACTGTGATAATTTTTCATTCAGTTATATTTGGTGGTCTAAAACGAAGAATTTAACCTACTCAATAATGATAAGAGTGGTTGCCAAAGTTGAAAATTGCATTTAGGGGCGTTGGAGGCGGGGGCGCTGTCCCGAAGCCCCCAATTGATAATTAATGTAAAATCTCAGTGATTATTCTTCGTTCAATTAAATTTGATGGTCTAAAATGAAAAACTAAACTGTTTCAAAAATATAAAAGGGGTAGCCCAAGTCAAAAGTTGCAATTAGGGGCGTTGGGTGGGGTGTTCGGGATGGGGGCGCTGTACCAGAGCCCCCAATTGTTAATGTATGTACAATCACAAAGCTTCTTCTTCATTCAATACATTTGATGGTTGAAAATAATGTTGTTAAAGGTTTTTCATACAACTTGATCAAACCAGTGACCCTCTTTTTAATGGGGGCGTGGGGGGGGGGCGGCGTCGGGAAGGTGGGGGCATTGATATATAATGTGAAATCACAGTAAATATTCTTCTTTCAATTACATTTGATGGTCTTAAATGAAATATTTAACCTACTAAACAATATTAGAGGAGTAGCCCAAGCAAGAGATGGCGTTGTGGGGTGTTGGGGGCCGGGGCGCTGTACCGGAGCCCCCAATATATATATTTTATGTACAATGACAGTGATAATTCTTCATTCAAATGCATTTGATGGTCTAAAATGGAAAACTAAATCTAGAGATGGACTACATTTAAATCAAGAAGGTGTGACAGTTCTATCAAAGCACTTTGAGGAATTTTGATTAAGACTTGGTGCTGGTTCTTTTAAATCAAAACAAACACATAGTCATAGAATACCAGTGGAGCTGCAGAGATTGTGGACACCAAGGAAAAAAAAAAGAAAGTGCAATCCATGGAAAGACAAAAACCTTGACATTTATTTTTATCGAGAAAAAAAAGTGCACCACGCCAAAAACAACGTGAAACCTGGAGGCCAAAACAGGACATTCTCTTTCCCGATGGTTTCTGGTTGCAGAGATTTCCTTGTAAGGTAGAGGAGCCTCCACAGCTGCCACCCAACCGGCATATTCTGGAGTACCAGACAGGTATCCTTATACCGTATCGGGATGTTCATGTACATGTAGGATGGAGAAAGGCGCCCACTCAGAGTCAGAGTTTTGTGAAGCTTCCAGGAGCCAGGAGCCGCTATGTGCGGAGGAAGGTGAAGAGGAAGGTTAGGAGACCCACCCACAAAAGGAGGAAAAAAAAGGTATGTTTCATGGGAAAACACAAATGTTCTTTTGAGTGGGTACTTTTAAAGTTTACTTTTTAAATCTCTTACAAGAATTATTTATAAGATTATATTGAACAGTGAACAAATGAACGTTTTTATTTTGGGGGCTCCATTTTCGGGGGCTACTTTTCCAACTTTCGGGGACTACTTTTCCGACTCTCGGGGGCAACAAATTGTTGTCTCCTTTTCCAATATCAGGGCTCCTATTAAGCTGTTATGATGTAAGTGATCATTTTATAAGCATTTGATCACAATCCAAACAGAAAAAATGCTTTAAAAAATTCTTTAAAAAAAGGGGGCGTTTTAGGGCGTTTCGGGGGCGAATTCGCCCGCCGCCCCCGTGTTTTTTTTATTGAAACAATCATGTTTAAAAGCAAGAAAATCATCTCGGGTCAGTAAAAAAATAATGTAAACAGATTGTATAATATGCCTAGCATCCATGATAATTTTAGCTTGTTACTTTCAGCTCGTAAATTTTGAACAGTAAATGATTTTTCATTAAAATATAACTATATGTATTTCATGATTCATATTTTTCAGTCGAACCCGCGCTCTTCAGCAAAGGGACGATCGTCCTCAGGCCTGCCAACCCATCCCTGGCCCACCTTGTGCTCCTGACGGAGATGATCGGTTCGCGAAGCCCCCATTAGCGCTTTGCCCTCCTCTTCAGGACTGCCACCACCATGGGGGCCTTCACTTGCTTCGAACCTGCGCTCTTCAGCAAGGGGACGATCGTCCTAAGGCCTGCCAACCCATCCCTGGCCCACCTTGTGCTCCTGACGGAGATGATCGGTTCGCGAAGCCCCCATTAGCGCTTTGCCCTCCTCTTCAGGACTGCCACCATCATGGGGGCCTTCACTTGCTTCGAACCCGCGCTCTTCAGCAAGGGGACGATCGTCCTAAGGCCTGCCAACCCATCCCTATATGTTTTGCTTTTGGTCAGCTTATCATCCTATTTCAGAGTTCCGTGAGGCACACTCCCGTAAACAAAAAATCGTTTGTACCCCCCCCCCCCCAAGAAAAAAACCCAAAACAAACAAACAAGCAAACAAACAAACAAACAGACAAACAAACAAATAAACAAGACACAAAAACATATGTAATGTCCCATTATGGTACGCCACTCCAATAAATAGTCAAGTAAACACCAAATTATCATATGCATAATTATATCATTGCATATTCATAAAAAGTCACTGTTGCTAAGTTCAATGCTAATTCTCTATCGATGGTGTAGCTAGGTTATATTTATCTAAACACATGCTCGTTCAGTTGCTTAATAGTGATGATTTATTGGGTATACACCCCTAGTTCAGACAATTAGAATAAATGTTTGTTGCTTAGCGACGGCGTACGATCTGAAATAGATTTAGCATGGAACTAAGCTTGCAGGGTTCTATATAATTATGATTATATACTGGATGAGATTTAAATGTTTAATTTGTTTGCAAAACGTGTGAAGTTGTATGCAAATTAGAAACGAAATTGAAATCACGGAAGACGTTGTTACGTAATCCCGAATCGTCTCGCTTTAAATTGAATGAAAATTTTACGAAAAAGAAACACGTTTTAATTCAAATGAAAATAAAATGTTTTTGAATGAAATTGTTATGAATTCAAATGCTAAAAAACGAATTTGTTTGAAAAATAACAGCTACGGTGAGATAATCGGCGAAATAGAATGAAAATAAAATTAATTTGTGTGCAAAACTTACGAAGTTGACCGAGAAATCCTATATTATCTACAGCATATGAATACTTTTCTTAGAAAATGGTGTGTGAGAATAATGCCATAGATTTTCTCCATATCATAGATTTCTGTATTGTTAAGCACTTGCCAATTAAACGTACAACTCTTATTTGCTTACAGCAGTTTGGAAGTGACTTAAGTATTGTTACCATTCTGCACTTCTCAAGAGTATACAAGTCAATAGTATATTATATATAAAACCCACACATTTCAGAGTGTGCCTTCATTTATTTTACTCTTGTCGAACAAATAATGTGTTAATTTTCAACGAACATGGGTAGTGTATGAAGTGTAACATTACTGTAGACATGTTGCATGAAAAAACATGAACTTGCGGAAAGATAGGAGCCAAGTTTATGCCAAGTATATGCAGTTATATCTATTACAGCTTTTTAAAATTAATATTATAGTGTAAGGAGCAGAGAATTTCTGTTTGATAATAGAAAGTGTACTGAATCCCTATCATTTTAAAATCATCAAAATAGACAGTTAGAACAGTTAATATGTAGGGAAGCAAATAAATGCATCCATATTCAAGGATTATAATACATTATTTAGGGACGAAAATGATTTACAGGACTAAGCATCGTATCGTATAGGAATGATATATCAAATAAACATTGTTTTTGTATATCACCAAGTGTTAAAAATACCTCTTTATGAGGTAAAAAATGTGTTCTATTGTTCATCTTACTTGTGTATTTTACATCATTGTCAGTATTGAATAAACCTTTCTTTTGGTTTACACTAATTAAACTGTGCTGTGCATTATTTGTTTTGTGAAGTATTATTGTTAAAAATATAAACCTACAATGCGATTACTAGTGATGAGTGCGTTTGTATGCTTCTGTGAATGACTGAACTAAAGCTGAATGGATATGCTGAACTGAGTGCAGGAGTGTGCTCGTCGAGAGTGAAATGGAATTTTCTGGTCAAAATGTTCAAGTGCGACCCAGTGAATGCATCTCAAATGCATAGATTCTCTGTGTTGTATCAATTCATTTACCAAGTATTTTCTGGAATTTGAAAAAAATGATTAGAAAAAATAAAGAATCCCATTTGATTTGTGTATATATAAATACATGAATATATAACATTACAGTAAAAATCTGCCTTGCTTTTCATCAACAATAATGGCAGAAGGGGGGGGGGGGGGAGGCAGAGGGTGGGTGCCAGGGTGGGCGTGGGAGGGGTGCTAAGACAACTATTCTAAGTCAATAGGCTTTCATTTGCAATTAGTTTAAAGGTTTCAGGAGTCTAAACCATTATTTTGATTTCAAACACTGCCAAATCATTTCATTTTATTTTGCAGGTAAAACGTACAGAGACTTCTCAGAATGTTTACACATCGAGATGCCAACGTTACACCTGTATCCGAATTCCCACATTTAAAATTATATACAACACACTTGGTAGTATGTGGGACTAAACAAATGTCGCCCTCCGAAATAATGAAAACTGAAAATATCAATTAACATCGTAATATTGAGCAAACTATTGTCAAAAAGTATTGTAACTGTTCGATACTTAAATACTTAAACCTGCATTACAAATAATGTTTCGTAAATTTGACAAGAATATGCCGGGAAACTAGTGTTGATATTGCCCTACGCCTAGCAGCCGCTAATCGCTCAAACAAAAGTTTGCGTGACCTTGCATGTCCCGTACTTAATCAACCAATCAGGTTACGCTATTTTCGGATCACGTATATTTCCATTTTGGGCGCACTCGTAATTGTGCTACATGATTTTAAATCTTGGAACTTGACTCGATTAAAATGCAAAATAATTTAAAAATGTCCAAGATAGGAAGAGCACATACTACTCGTTGCGGTGATATAAAAATATCAGGTAGGCAATTAGATTTAGATATATTTTGCGAGCATTTTAAAACATGTACGATAAACTATTTTTGTATGATTTTTTAATTGATTATTTAACTTTTTTTCACGTAGTATACTTATTTCATCACAGGAATATAAAAATATGTAATATTGTCTTTTAAATAAGACCCCAACCTCTAATATTGATCAAGGATAAGGAAAGATATCGGCGTCAGAAGTGAGCTCATTAATATGCAAAATGTGCGCACCGTGCGGTCTTTATGAATACGGTATGAGTACAGGGAAGCTCCCCCGCGCAAGTTGCTGCTTGACTGAGCTAGCTATATCGCAGACTATGCTGCATGCTAGCGCTATACGGCTAGCCGGCTGCACCTATAGTAGCCGACAGATGGCGTTGTTGATTTTCTCGAAAGTTTCTGCTGGAATTTTCACACACGGAAGATGAGCCCAACACATGCCACACACGGATTTCCGTTTTGCGCATTCAAAGTGAGGATTTCGTTATGACGGTATATATCAATGTCTAGGGCCATCTTAAGTCAGTCTAGTGCAGAAGCAAAGTGAGGACAAGAAATTTGTCCTCACTCTGTAGTAAACTCCTCGCTTTGTTGGTGTTCAACATTGGTTTTTTCCTCGGTTTGTATGCCGAAACACACGCACACACACACACACACACACACTCACACACACACACACACACACACACACACACACACACACACACACGCACACACGCACATACGCACACACGCACACACGCACACACGCACACACGCACACACGCAACACACACACACACACACACGCGCGCGCGCGCGCGCACACACACATACGCACACGCACACACACGTACATCCACAATTACTTACAGAATCAAATAAAGCGCACATAAACATGTTATTTCATACACATTCATCAAGCTTACATAAACTTACATGCACTAACGTACAAACTCACACTTGCGCATACTATACGTCAAAGCGCGACAAACGTACGCACAGTCGGCCCAATTAGTGGACCCAATATTTAGACTGCATTACTATGATCATAAAGATGTGACAATACGTGCCTTCTTTTTTATCGCATTGCATGCCGGGTAATTAAGTTCGGCGATCCGAGCGTACTCCGAGCAGCCGCTGCCGCCGTTTTGTGTATAATGTCAAGGGACCCTTTACTTTCTAGCATGACACCCACAACTTAATGAAGATATTTTTGTTTTATACACATTCAAATACACACGCGCGCGCACACACACACACATACCTATACACGCACATATACCACATGTAAAATAAAAACATGTATTTTAATATACTGTATATCATTATACTCTCCACACATACTTTAGCATTCGAATGAACCAACAAAAGTCGAACAATTCAAAAAGGTCAGTTGTCTCACCGAATAAAGTGGTCAATGTTATTCACCACATTTGGGTTATCAAAACAGATGGCGGTGGAAAAACGGGTCACTTTTGATTATCTTAGTTTAATTCAAGTCATAATATCTAGGTAACAAAATGTTACGTTATGTTATGTATTATCAGGTTCTATCAATGACTCAATGTCCTCATATTACAGATTCACTTTCACTTTTATTACTCTTGAACCTAAAAACTGTGGTATCTGAATACGAAATAACAAAACAATTTCTTAGTAATCACGATAATATTTGTTAGACAAAATTGTAAAATAAATGGAGGGAGAGGTGTGTTTATGTGGTACTTATTTTACGGTAGTAAATCAACATAAAAAAAAAAACATTCTTTAGATTGAGGGCATGCACTCTATATATACCAGCTTTGATTTGTAGCAAGGCCCTCCATTTCCAAGTAATAATGCCAGTAAACATTGGTATGGCATTTCACTTATGATTGTGTACCCCCTTATAATAATCATAAAATAATGCATGATAACTATTCAAATTATACATTTTCAATAATTATAATAACTGTTAACAATTATACAGTTTCGTTTATTGTTAAAGTTAAATACGGTATAATCATACCACACGTTATATGAATTATTAAGAATAAAAAGTAATAATTACCCACCGTCAAAGATGCATGATGATGATGCGACCCATCAAGGAGGCATCGACTAAACCCCTCCTTAAACTCGCCCCCTCCTTCCTTCCTCTTTTTCTCACGTTTGCACTTTTAAGAACATAATCGTGTATTCACACCAAACTCGAGACTTGGGGTTAATCTCGGGAAAGATCCCATTTTTCCTACAAAAGTGTGTCCACCTTTCATAGTACTCGTCTTAGTATAAACTTAATTTGTATGCCGTATCAAACTAGCGTGATTTGTGGGGTCCAGTTTATGCAGGTTTTGTACATTTGAAGCTACTGGGTCTTCGATTCAAGAGGGTGCTTCTGAGCGACTCGATGGACAACGTCATGTCAGCGTAACCTGACGGCCGTATATGTACGACAGTCATGTTCATGACTGTGTTTGTGATCTACATCTGCATTCATAGGCGCTGTATCAACACGTCGCCTCCCTGTGAAACTCTCTAAAAAGGCTTCCTGTATGAAACGACGACATAGTTACTTTAACATACAGTGCCAGAGCCATTACCCACCATATATTTTATATGCGGGAGCGGGTTGCATCCGTCTTGGATATGCCTCTAAAGCCCTTCGCACACAGAGCCGACTCGACCCGATCCGACTGGTTTTTAGTCGGTTCAGCTCTGTATACGTTGCCTTAGGACTCCTCTTTTGCCGGTCAAGGGCCAGTCGGAGATCACTCGAGGCCGATTCAACATGTTGAATCGGCTCCGACTGAGCGAAACCGCCTCTAGCCTGACTGTAAACCAGTCGGATCGGGTTGAGTCGGCTCTGTGTGCGGAGGGCTTAACATGCGCTGGTCGTTCCAAGGTAGTCGAGGCAGAGCGGCCGAATCGCCTACGGTCTCACTTTCGGTGGCCAAACGAAAGGAGAAGAGAGTGACGAGGTGATGTAAAGGAAAGAGGTGACAAGAAAAGAAAAAGGCCTACAAATGATTCGGCCTGCTATACATGGCTTATGCAAATCTGACTTTCTGGCCATCTTCCTATACTATGAGACGTTATTTTATCTTCCGACTGACGAGCCAGATGTGGATGCGACTTGACGTGAACACGGACTTGAACTGTTTACTCACGATTGTCATATTCATTTTTTGCCTCGTGGCGACTGAAGATGAAAACCACTTGAATACGATGCTTTAGCACTCAAGGATGCGGCTAAATACGTGCGATAGTCATGACTGTGAAATCCCACACGGGATGGCGTCACTAGAGTTAGTTATGGTGCGCAGAGAGCAGGGGTAATTCGCCCAATCAGCTTTACACAAATTGGCAACGCCAAGAAATTGCATTGGGTTTCTGGTGTCGTTGAGCAAGCTGTGCATTATGAATAATATCATTGTATGAAACCCGCATGAACGGCGTAATCAAATTGGCAACCCCGATAAATGTGATCATTGTAATTGACAAGACAAAGGCAGAGACGATGGACATAGGGTGTCTGGTGTCGTTGAGCAAGCTGTGCACTTTGTATAGTATCAATGCAAGGCTATAAAAGTGTGGTGGTCATTAATGTGAAATCCTCTATGGAAAAGCGTCGTCACTCGAGTAGTTATGGGGTGCAAGGAGTAGGCCTGGGGTAATTCGCCCTATCGGCTCTAGCAAATTGGCAACGCCAAGAAGCTTGATCATTGCAATAAGTCTTTGGTGCCGTTGAGCGAGCTGTGCACTTTGTATATCATTACACGGCTGTATGAAATCCCGCATGGAACAGCGTCGTCGCTGGAGTAGTTATATGGGGTTCAGAGAGTAGGTAGGGATGGGTATTCGCTCTTACGGATTTGGCAAATTGGCAACGCAGTGAAGTTTTCATTGAAGGCCCAGCTCCTCCCAACTCTTCCCATTTTATTTAGAATATGACATTTAAGCATTCAAACAAATATGTTTTAGAGAGTAAGTCCGCCTCCATATCCATTCTTACTTATTCCTACTATCATCAACCCCAATCCCACGCAGTGCCCAACTGAGTGACATTCCTTGATCTGCGGCCGCGATATACAATCCTTACATTATTTGTTTGTTTGTTTGTTTGTTTGTTTTATTTCTGCATTTTTTCAAAACAATACATAATCATAATTGTACAAAATGTATTTCAAATATTAACAATATAATTACAAGTGATAATTATACATAAAGAAAAGTACAACAAATAATTATCAATTTGAAGTAATAAATAAAGCACATAAACGCAGGAGACCGCCATCATGAGCTGTAAGCTTGAAATCGATGGCGGCCTCGTAGGGACAATCAGCGACACAAACTAATGCTTTTGTGTAGTATATATGCATGACTTTGATCAGATGGGTGCAGTGCAAGTGCATGTGCAAGTGCATGTGCAAGTGGAAGTTCAATCAAATAGAATTCCGGTTATAATAAGTTTGGGGTTTAACTAAAAAATAAAATAAATATTCTTACATTTATATATAAGAGACAATGTTTAGTGAGTTACGACTCTGTATAGTGATACAAGGTGACGCTTTAATGTTGCTTTAAATGAATAGAGGGTCAGGCATGATTTGATTATATTCGGTAAATTATTCCATAAATCGGGGCCGTGATGTCTAATCGATTTATGTGTAATTAATAACTTGGGATTAATCAAGTGGAAATTCCCGGAAATACGAGTTGGATAAGAATGAATTATATTATTATAACAAAAATAATTATTGAATGAGATTGGAAGTTGTTTATTTATGTACTTAAACATAAATACTGCAACTTGGAGAATATGCACGTCAGTAATTGTTAACGTTTCTAACTTTAAAAATAAGGGGTCTGTATGGGCAAGGAACGTTGATCCTGTACAAATACGCAATACAACAGTGTTGCATGTATTACCTGAATAAGTGCAAGGTGTGTTGGTTCAATTCCATTAATCGACATAAAATAAGGAAAGTAGCTGAACAAATTTCCAAAGTATTGAAGTAAATACCCCGAAGACTTTGTCGGTCTGTGAAAAGTGGATTTGGCTGGATTGTAATATAAGAGTCTTTCAGAAAGAATGTTAAATCTCCATATTTCCGCGGGCTATGCTAATTTTGAACCGATGTCGATGTCCTAACGTTTATTGCTCTGTTGTTCATAAAATGTAGTCCATGCACATAAATATGGATTATACTTGAAAATAACCTTTACAGGTATCTAGTAACTATGTGTACGTATGCAAAAAAATGACAAATTGTTACAAATGAAAACCACTTGAATACGATGAAAACCACTTGAATACGATGCTTTAGCACTCAAGGATGCGGCTAAATACGTGCGATAGTCATGACTGTGAAATATGTTTCACATGACTCTCTCACATGACTGTGAAATAGTAACAAAGGGTTGATACAAATGTGTATGGCTGTAGTCTGGGTCTGAGTGATGACTTGTGTGAATATTCCATGTTAAATGAGTGTCTTATGGCCGAGTAATAACGACGAGCTATTTGCTTACATAATCACCATTAATTTGTACATAGTTGAATTATCCCGATTTTCTTTTTAAATGACATCTTAGGTATGTCAATGACACAGCGAAAATGTGTAAAACCATAACCGGCTTTATATTCATATTAATAAGAGGAAAACAAGCAGGCATAAAAGAACCACTTGAAGGACAAGTAAGTTTGGTCGATTCAGACAAAGATGTGCACCTCTAATATGTGGTGTTAAAAAGGAAAATCCCCATTTAGTTCTTAGAAAATCTCTAAAATAATGCCTCAGAAAATGTTTACAATTACCTATGACGTATCAAAGGATTACCCCGTTTGTCTGTAGGATTTTGTTTGTTTTCATTAAGGAATTAGCTATCCCATCTTCTAATATGTGGTGTTAAAAAGGAAAATCCCCATTTAGTTCTTAGAAAATCTCTAAAATAATGCCTCAGAAAATGTTTACAATTACCTATGACGTATCAAAGGATTACCCCGTTTGTATGTAGGATTTTGTTTATTATCATTAAGGAATTAGCTATCCCATCTTCTCAAAAAATACACAGGCAACATAACACGGATGCATATTTGTGACATGGTCTTCAGATATCCATCCAGTCTACGTTTGGCCGGTATTCAATTCCATACTTTAGTCAAAATTTAGCTTAAGTAGGCAATTGAGATTTGATTAATTCATCAACTGAAAATCTTACAAAAATGTCATATTTGCTATTACAGTTAGATTTTGTTTTAATAAAGTAAAAGTCAAAAAGTTGAGTTCTCAGCCTAGAAAATGCTAAGCAAATGTCTTACTTAATCTAAGACAGTAATGAATTGAATACCAGCCCTGGCATATATCCTGCTATATTGCTTTGTCATCAATATGTCAGTAGAAACATATTTCAAACAAACTGACATATTTTAAGACATGTAAGGTATTCTGTTTCAAAGTTGTACATAGTAAAACAAAAATTATGTCTTAAAAATAACCCAAATGAATACTGACTCCGGAATCATCTAAATACAGATGTACACGATATATATAAGAGAGCATAACCTGTAACATTCACTTCAATTCAAATTTTGGTTTATTAATATCATGCTGAATAAAAAAAGAAGTTGGCAGACATATAAATGTCGGTAATCAATAGATCAACTATGGAAAAATAGGAAAACAGAATGTGTTCATATAAGATTATTTCGTTATGAGTTATGTAATGAGTTATGTAAATACATGTAAGGAATCATTGTTTTTGCTAATGAAAGTATGTAAGGTGACGTGCTTCAAATACATAATATAACCGAATTTTCGTCGTTTTATTTAACCTTTTGCAAACGGGACCCAATATGGATCGTGGTAAATGTCTATGTCAATGGCAATATCTAGGGAGAAATGGGTTAACCGGATCATCAAGCGAATGTACATCGGCAGAAAACGGTAAAGGTTATCATTCTTTGTTTTTCTTTCAATGTCTATAATATAGAATTCGAACAAGCGTCTTACCAAAACGCAATGGTCTTAGTAAATCACATCTTCTTCTTCCACTCATAACTATATTTACACAACTGTTTTGTAGTTCGATGAAACGTTTCTTTGTTTTATTTAGGCCAACTTGCCAACCGTCATCCCGAATATTCTTCACAAGACACAAGTCTGTATTTTTCCTACGTAACGAAAGCACGTATACATAAGAGGCCATGACATTATTAACCATTTTGTCCTTTATATCTTTTCGTTATGAACATAATAGAACTATCGTTTGTATATAATGATATCGTTATCTTGTCTTATATGATACAACGTGTTTTGTTTTCGTCGTCTGCCCTGATTCTTTTTCATTAGCGGTATAGTATATTTCTTGCATTTAACTACAAAAACAATTCTTGTTTTTAACACAGAAACGCAGACACGTCTGCGCATTATAGAGCATGACCTAAATTAATTAAATCTTGCTATTGTAAACGTTTTGTTGAAACATAATATAGAAAGACATTATACCTATAAATGTAAAGTTGTCTGCTGTTATATGACACAATTTGTTATTTTCTGTATTTTACCTGATTCGTTTTATAAGCGGTAACAAAGAAACGTCTAGCCATTAGCCAATGACCGAACTGGATCCGCTTTTGCTATTTCATTAAACGTTATAAACATACGGTAATAATGAAACTACATTGTGTCTATAACTATTTAGGTTTCCCTTTAGTCTAATATTATACATATTGTTATTGATTTATTTTTCTTTGCCCTGATTTTTTTCATATAAAAAAAAAGCAGTTCAGTAAATTTCATAGAAAGCACAATACGTTTTTTTCATCACAGAAACAAAGAAACGTATATGACTTGAATGAATACAATCTTATTATATTTCACTTCGTTATTTGTTTATAATAACCATAATAATTAAACTACCTCATTACATATAGAACTACAGGTATGTAGCTGTATATGATACAACTTGTTGTTTCTAATGATCGTCTACCCATACGGCCATGCCATACAAAAATCTAGACTTACTACAACAAATCCGTTATAAATGTAGTAATACAACTGTAGTAAAACTATACTTATAAAAGCTCTGTCTTCTCTAATATTATGAAAGTAATTCTTCTCTTCATTTTGCCAGATTCTTACGTACATTTTCCGTAGCGTCGTAGACTATAAAAGACACAAGGATTTGTTGTCTATATACTTATAATCAAACACAATTCTACCTTCGAGGGCATCGCAATATAAACATATATTCGTATATATTTATAATTGTAACTATACCTATATAGTTGCCTTCTCTAATTATGATTACACATGTTCGTTATTTCATTACTAGCATAATCACTGATAAGTGGGAGTAAATTTCAAGTAATTCGCCAGGCGACTTTCTTACTTTAGCGATTATCAGGCAACCCAAACCACCGTCTATACGCAATAGGCCATGACATTAATCAATTCTATATTCGTATATATTCTGTTTTATAAACGGAAAACTATTGTTATATATAACTATAAATACATCACTGTCTACAGTAATCATTTTGATGAAACGCCTGTGTACCGTATATAGGATTTAAGACATGTTCCGCAATAAGAATAAAGGTCAAGCTTGACTGGGAGGTTACACATGTTTGTTTATATAAATGAGTTTGAGTTTGAGTTTGATGTTTTATTATCCAAACAAAAAGTACATCAATATAACAATCAAATGTGAATGTTTAACATTAGATATTGAAAGGGTAAATGGGACCAGAAAATAGCATTAAATGCTAATCATGTCTGGTACCAGGACAATAATAAAATCGAGCCGTATTGATGATAATTATCCGTGAAATATTGTTGCGATGACATTATAACTACTGCAAAACAATTCCAGTAAAAATAAAGTATAAACGCCACATGTACATAAGTCATTTTTATAGAACACGTGTATACTCTAAAAAGTTAAATCACACAGTGACGTATGTTGCACCACAAATTGTCGTACCTGCACAAATTGTCGTAGGCGACAATTTGTGCAAAATTTCACGCCACAAATTGTCGCCTCCTGCACAAATTGTCGTTTGCGACAATTTGTGTTGCTCTCGCCGTCCCCATACCCGGCGACAATTTGTGAAATCACGTAAAACCTCACATCACAAATTGTCGCATATTGCACAAATTGTCGTCAGTCGCTGTCTTCAAGCTACAAAGATGATGATGATGATGATAATAATAATAATCAGTGTTGGTGGACTCGAGGCCGGCCTCGGCGTCGACACCAGTGGAAGATTTTTACGAAGCAGAGACCGAGATCCGTCAACAAATCTCGAGGCCGAGACCGAGGGCCGAGACCACTACACTACAAATTGGCCTCGAGACAACTTAAAAAAAAAAAAAAAAAGCCATGTGTCATGTGCGTGAGCATGTGTTAATATTCGTTTTTATGTGATTTTCGGTTGTATTTCTGCTTTTCCTTCAGTTTCTAGCTAGGTACCTTTCATGGGTGATTGTGAGCTGGGGGGGGGGGGGCAATGATTTGTCCCCTTTTTTTTTTATTTCTTGTCTTTTTTGTATTTTCGTTTGTGAATACATGGTTTATTTATTCGTGCACGAATAAATAAAGCATGCTGTCTTTGTAATATTTTATTTATTCGTGCACGAATAAAAAAAGCATGCTGTCTTTGTAATACTTAAAAAAACAAAAAAAACAAGCCATGTCTGAGCATGTGTTAATATTCGTTTTTATGTGATTTTCGGTTGTATTTCTGCTTTTCCTTCAGTTTCTAGCTAGGTACCTTTCATGGGTGTTTGTGAGCTGGGGGGGGGGGGGGCAATGATTTGTCCCCTTTTTTATTTCTTGTCTTTTTTGTATTTTCGTTTGTGAATACATGGTTTATTTATTCGTGCTGTCTTTGTAATAATTAAAATGGTTATGTTTTTGTATTCGATGTCAAAAGAAATTTGTATTCAACCAGGCCTAAGGGGGGGGGGGGGGGGGGGGGGGCTCGACCTTTCGCGTGATAATTCCGCAACGCACGCAGGTATCGCCGCGTGACTTCATGGGTGTTTTTTTTGGTATTGAAGTCTTTTGAGACCAAATTTGCGACGACCGGGTATACTATTCCGAAGTCACGCAGTGACCGTTTGTAAGTGAGCGTCGGCCCCAAAATCACTAAATTGTGTGTTTGGTGTACAAATTCTAGATGGAAATGGTAAACAATTTTTTCCATTGAAAAAAAAAACATAAGTCTAAAAAACAAATAATAAGTAATTCCAAAAAACAAAGAAATAGCCTACATAAAGAAAATCTGCGCTGTCGCAATTTCTAACGTTCGAAACCGGTTAATTTAGGCAAACAAATACATTAATGTTCAGTGATTAGCGATTTACAGACAAAAAGGGGATTTCAGCATAAATGTGAATAATCAATTGAAATTGTATTATTTTCAAAAAACATAACAATGTAATCTTGTAGATTATGTCGCAAGCTGTGTGCCAAATTTCGTCAAGAATGATCATTTTAATCCAAAATGTATGTCATCATGGCTTTGAACAGGACCGTAGGTGTGGCGACAATTTGTGGTGCCAGCTACCAGCACAAATTGTCGCCGTCGCCTCCACAAATTGTCGCAAACGACAATTTGTGCAGAAAGCGACAATTTGTGGTGTCAACATTTTGCACAAATTGTCGCCTACGACAATTTGTGCAGGTACGACAATTTGTGGTGCAACAGACGTCTATTTTCATTGCACAAAGCACATACATAATAAGACACGTAGACAATACAAACGCACACGCATACATACAGACACATACGTCCGGTATACATGCGAACTCTCACATACAAACGAACAAACATGCAAACTCACACATACGAACGAACAAACATGCAAACTCACACATACACACGAACAAACATGCGTATTTACAACAACTTCACATAAGACATACGTTGACACACATGAGGTAGTAGAGCAGGAATAGAGGAGGAGAGAGAAGGGTGAAGATAAAAGGTACATGAAAATACAATCAAGAAACAAAGAGGGAAAATAAACTTTGTTTAAACAGCTAAAATATTTTTAAATATAGAAATGTTTGGCCATAACATTGATATGATTATTTGATAATATGTATAATGCCTTCACATTTTCGAAAACGAGAGAAGAAAGGCATAATTGAATCTCACACACAAATGTAAAACAATGATCGTTAAATTTGAAATTTCCATGACAACAATAACGTACTTCGAATCAGTATTTTCCGTAAGGGCCGGTCATACTTGCGGTAGTGGATGTAGTTGAACGTAGTGGTGGCTAACATTGTTGATCGTAGTTGAACGAAGTTGAAGGTAGTTGAACGTACTAGCATCCGTATCGTACCGTAGTTGTCCGTGATGTTAACTTGGTATTAACTCGAGGGAGCCGTGATCTTCGATTTAATTTTTGAACATGTTCAAAAGAGGGGTGCGTTAAAGGCATCCGTAGTAATAACGTACTTAACCGAAGTTCAACGTAGTCTAACGTAGTCTTACGAAGTCTAGCGTAGTCTAACGTACTTCGTTACGTACTTAAATGTACTCTAGCGTACTCTAACGTACTTTACCGTGCACAAAACCAGCATCGACAGTCTTGATCCAGAAATGTTTAATGAGGCGTTCCCACTGTCGTGCGATCCGTTACGAACGTCACGATTGGCCATTCGTAGCTGATCGTGGAACTTCTCTGAAATTTCAGGTTTGGATACGAGGTGATGCGAGTCGATACGTTCTGGTGCGATTTGATGCGCTTGGATGCGATATGGTCACCATTGGTCAATTTCAGGTGACACGATCTGTAACGATCTGGTCTCCCGTTCAGATACGATCATATACGTTTCGATAGGATTGTCCCGATGGAGTCCACGATTGGGTCACGATGTGATAAGATCATCATGATCGGGGTCCCCGATTTGGGACGATCGGGTACGTACAGATACGTTCGGATACCTTCCGATACGTTCATCACGAACCGATGCGCTCTGTTGCGAAAGGATACGATTGTGGTCGCGATGTCTTTCACGATGAGGATCGAGAGTGGTCACGATTTGAGCTACGATTGGACCGACTGACCATGGACTTCATTATGTCTTGAACTTCTACAGGGTAAACACTACAACCCACAACCATGAATGATGGCAGGGGTTGAGGATGATGACAACATGACATTAATTTGCAGTAGTACTGTATGCTTACATTATCGCAAGAGAGGAATAAGACCAGCAGCAGCCAGACCAGCCACAATCCCAAACCACAAAGGGCCAGGAGAACTGCGACCATGGCTCACAGAGGAGAGGAGGCAACAGCTTAGCCAGTTCTCCAGCCTCCTAGACACCAAATTGAGGCTGGCAGATCCAATAGCATACCAAAAACTACATAATGTTAACACCACAGCTCTCCGATGAAGTCTTGCAGAGGGTGGCCACAACTATCGAGAGGAAACTCACCAGTTTCAGGCAACCCCTCTCACCTGGACTGAAACTGGCAGTGAGACTGAGGCACCTTGTCACTGGAGAGAACTATCGATCCCTTGCATATGCCTTCATGTGTGGAGTGTCCAGAATCTCAGAGATGGTTCCAGAAGTGTGCCAGGCAATTGTGCAAGCGTACAAAGATGAGGTGTTTATCCTACCTGTGACCTCTGACGCGTGGACAGCCGTAGCTAACCAGTTTGAGCAGAGATGGACCACCCCCACGCTATCGGGGCCCTGGATGGCAAACACATTGCTATCAATAAGCCACTGGCAGTCTGTACTACATTTGCAAAGTCTTTTTTTCTTACACCACTCCTGGCTTTGGTGGCTTTGGCGACTCTGAGCTGTTCAACGACCTGGAAGAGGAAGCCATAGAACTCCCCCCCCCCCCCCCCCCACCCCACCCCGCCCTCTGGGGTGCAAGCCCTGATAACTACCAAGACCTTCTTCATCCTGGGATGACGCCTTCGCACTCAGGAACCACCTCATGAAGACATGCGGCACTTGCTGCTGCTGCTGCTGCTGCAAAAGAGGCCACATTTCCGGCATCCACCGTCTCAATGTGAGGGATAAAAAAAGAGAACTTCTGCTACACGCACTTCTCTGTGCTGTTCATGTCAGTATCTCCTCCTGACCCACTCTTCTTAGCGCGTTTCTTCAGCCGGTCCATCATGGTCCTCATGCTTATGTACCATATTTTAATCTTGGCTGCCTGTGCAGCCAAAAGATCCACCTTCTGGGTGACATCTTTGAAACCCGCAGGCGTTTGCTGTAGAGGACTTAATTTTTAATGTGGAACTTAATGATTTCCTCCTTTTGCTCTTCAGTAAAGGCAGTTACTGTTTTCTTTCTCTTGGTTTTCTGGGTGGGGTGGTCTCCTCTGCCTCCTCTGGTGCCGGCTCTGGCTGGACTGGTTCAGGCTCAGGGGTGGAGCAGTCTGACCTTTTCCCTTCTTGCGTCTGGCACCCTTGGGTGGCATCTCTCAAAGGCTCCAAAAATTACTAGCAAAAGCAATTTGACAGTAAAGATCGCTGAACGAGGCGCATTCAATCTTGTCCGGTATGTATATGGGCGCGAGAACTCCGTAACAGATCGTGAACGTCCGTGAAAAAGCATGACATATCGTATCTACTCGCATTTACTCGCATCTACTCGTATCAACTCGTATCTGCTCGTGAGTCATTCGTGTCAGGTCGTGAGCAATGGTACCCGACAGAGCGCCATAGAACGTGACAGATCGTGGGAGATCGCATCACATCTTAACAGAGCGTGGTGTTTGTCTTGTCCAAGGTTGATCCCGATCACCACGATTTGGAAGCACGATTAGATGCGCTTTGTTACGATCCAATACGATCCGATGCGATGATGACGATTGATAATTAATCGTGTTGATCGTAGAAATGTTTTGAACCGTTCCAAAAATTTCCTACGATCATCACGATTGCCACGACTGACCTTACGATCTGATAATATCTGATACGATCACCACGATTACTTCACGATCAGCTACGAATGGCCAATCGTGGCGATCATAACTAATCGCACGACAGTGGGAACGCCGCATAAGCAAAAAAATAAGACAAATTTCACGAGCGCACAATGGCCGTACCAGACCGCGGGCTGGCTGCATACTCCCCTGTGGAGTTGATAAATATACCGTATTGACGTTGTTTAGCGTAGTCTAGCGTAGTGTACCGTACTCAAGCGTAGTCAGACGTACCACTCCGTACCTGTCCGTGAGCGAGCTGCACCCGCATTACCGCAGTTTAGCGTAGTGTAGCGTAGTTTATGGTACTTGAACGTACTTATCTGTACTCTTCTGTGACTCATCACCGTACCTTAACGTATTTTATCGTAGTTTAACCTAGTTTAACGTACTTACACCACGTCTGACCCACATTTAATTACCCTACGGATCACTACGTCCACTACCGTAAGTATGACCGGCCCATTAGTTATCTTGAGTGAGTTGTAATTTTTCCTTAAACTATTTTCCTTTTTATTCGGGTCTCATCTATTTTGTTCAAAGCTATACGATTATGCTGGCACACCCTGAAAATAATATAGAGGATCATACTTAACCAATTCCCTACGGTAACTTGTTGGGCCCTGTATAAACTCTATGTGGGTTGTAAAATCTAGTAAAAATTAAGGAACATGTGGACTCGAAAAGGGTTTATTTCAGAGGGGAGATATTTTTAAAGGGGTAGTTTAGTTTTGGTAGAGAGGGCGCTGCTCATCACAATTTTTTTGTGAGGTAATGAAAAACTGAGTGTCGAATTTGAGATTACATGCAATTTTAATGGCAGAATAAACTTTATTTGGTCAAAATCGACCCAGAAACGGCTGAAATATCAATAAATATATCTGATCTTATAATTATTTGGGGCCCAAATAATTAGATGTTTTTTTTTTTTTTTTTAATTAAAAAATGCTTGCACTTTTTCGTTTTTAAATAGTTGTTGATGATCTCTCTATTTAATCATTGTTTCAATAAAACATCACATGCATAATTTTGTATGAAAAATGGTTGAAACCAATGCCTTTTAAGAAAGCGCCCTCTTGTGTTTTAATGGCTCTTTGTTAATGATAACGGGCTTTTTACTTAGTCGTTTGTAATGTTGTATACCTTTCGAGCATGGTGGAGTTATAACTATTAGTTTATAATGTTACTGTCCAGGTTTGGTTACTAAAGTTCAGCCTTACCAACACTGTACTACCCCTTTAACATATACTAGAAAACTGAAAAGTACCACATCCTACTGAGAGCCCATTTACTATCCTTGGTGGAGACAAGCTGCAATGACGCTGCAAGGTGAAAGGCGCCGGGAATAGTAGGAATCGAACCCGCAACCCTCGCACTGAAAGACGAGAGGCAAAACCACCGCGTCACGACGCTTCCACTCACATTAGTATCAATAACGTATTCAGGGCAAACCCAAGCAGGGAGTGAGGTGGGTCGAGGCTTTGTCATCAGAGGAGGGGTGGTGTAGGGGGAGTCAGTGCCTCCAAATGGTGTTATGTATTTTGTTTTTAATAATAATAATCATAATTATTATTATTATTATTAATAATAATTTAAGCGCAGTAGAGTATTTTAGCTGCGCTATATAAATGTTCATATTATTATTATTATTATTATCATTATTTTGTTTTCTCCGTCGGGATGGTGGAAAGGCGCAGAGTGAGACGTACATATGAATATGTGTGGGGGGGGGGGGGGGGAAGGGGAGGGGGTGCGGTGGTGGAGAGTGTAAGCGTCTCTTGTCCCAGTGCATCAGTTTATTACAAGCTTGTGTGCGCGAACGTATATATTCATTCTGTTTTTAGCAAGTAAGGTAATGCTTGAAATTTACAATGAAGCTTTCTAGGTCAACTGTTAAAAAGCGTGTATAAATGAATGGGAAAATTAGTATGATTTTTTTTTTAGCGATACAAATAAAAGTGTTTCGAAAAGCTGGACAAAATGAAACTTTATAGGCAACAAACTAACAGTATACTGGCTGATTTACAGTGAATACTTTTAAATCCTTGTACAAACACGTTGAGCGAGCGTCCACCAATCTGTAATCAGCCAAACCTTTCTACCCGATTGGTGGGATCAGTTGGGTATACTTTTCTACGATTGGAAAAAAGACCCCAGACTATTAGCTGCAGTAGACTATTTAACCCTTGCTGTATCACAGACAAACACAACATGCATAGTTGTTCAGTATATGCTGTGAAATAAGTTTTTGTTTAAGAGTTTGTTTTTCTTGGTTGTTTCCGTGATAGACGTGATTACATAATATTCATGCTAGTAATGAATAAGAAAAGAAAACGGTTAATTCTATAACGTTTTTACGCAATTATTATTATCCCGGTCAACGGATGCACACTGCACTCAATGTGCATATTTTCCACTCCCTAGGGAGGATTCCAGCCAGTCACCCGTTAGGCGCACACAGTGCTAAATAACCGCGTTACATACTTAATTCATACTTCTCATTGTTATATTTTTGTATTTTATCAATTAAATCATATTCCTATAACAAATACTCGTATAAGCACTGTAAAGACATGAAGAAAGTAAAAGGGTTAAATAGTTCATTTTGACGTTTTGTATTAGAGTGAGTGATGTGCACGAAAGACTGGTGGATGGTTTAGCGGAGACTGAGGGGAAAGTAGCTTTACGCATGTCAGCTATAATAATGATTGGCATTTGCAAAAAAAAGCGTAATAACTAACAGTGCTCAGTGAGCTTCCGATCCTATATAGCCGAAAGTTTACCAAAGGTACAAATGATATTGCTGCTTGTACCAGGCGAGAGGCACAGATGGTTATAATTTTACTGGGTGCACTTACACCCTTTACAATCCATAGCGTTCGAGGCGAGAGGGATAGTGATATCTCTGCAAAGGGACCTATTACTCGGTTAAATCGATCTATTAAACATTAAACCATTTTGAATGCTCGTGCTAGTCAGAAGCTACAAATGGGTCACATTTGACACGGCGGCCGTAGGGTCTAAAATTTCTACGGCCAATTAGAAAAATAGGGCCGCCCTAGAATTTCTACGGTCACATGCATTAGCAGTCACATTTGCCACGGCCGCCGCACGGCGTATCTTTAATTTGTGGAGACAGAAAATCTGCGGCTGCCGTACGGCCTTTAAAGTGATGACGCACGGTCGCCTTAGGACGTCCCTGCGGTTGCCGTAGGTTATTTGAACAAATATCAAGGCAGACGCAAGGTGCCCGCAAGGCGACCGCAAGGCGGCCGCAGGGGGGCCATACGGCAACCGTGCGGTCAGACTGACGCTACAGCTACACCCCTATAGAGTATAGGAGTGGTATCCATGGCTACGGCGTGTATAATTGCTTCGGCGACCGTAGAAATGAAAAAGAGTTATAACTTTTAGTTATAATTCTACGGCGACCCCTACGGCCTGTAAAATATACGGTTACGCCGTACGGGGACCCTGCGGCCACCGCAGATTTTCTGCGGCCGCCGCACGTTTCTCTCAATTTCGGGGGCGTACGGCCGCCGTACGCTCGCCGTAGAGCAAATGTGTGCAAAACGTGTGCGAGGGATCACCTAAAGGGATAGTTTGATTAAACAATTAATTATCAAAACTAATTAGTAACATTGGACATATATATATATGTTGACCCAGCAAATCTGTTAATATTGTTGATAGTAGCTTAAACGATAGAGGAGTGGCAACATCAACCCAAATAAAATATGCCAAAATGTTGCACACGAAACTGGCAGCGCTGCTGATATCACAACACATTATTGTCGCTATACGCCCGCCTTATCCCGCTACGGACACATGGCTCCGCGCTTAGCCTATCCAATAGGCATCGTGCTGTCTGGCAGGTTCTACAACCGGTACTGTATTACACCGCGAAAGGCTGAGTTTGAGCGGGGCAGCGCGAAGCCTATCGCCACTCGTGAACGTGAAAAGTTATATTTTCTTTTATTTACATAGAAAATCTTCGTAGAAATGCTACGAAGCCCATATTCATATGCCACAAGACCAGGTTGATCAGCTGTTTGTGAGTGTTAGTCTTCGTTTGGAAGCTGTAATGTAAAACCAAACGCGCAACCTTTCAAAATACACTGTTAGTGGCATAGAGTAGTGGTTGTTATAGGGTCTCCGCTTCGGACTAGCGTATGCTGTATGCTGCACTGAACATACCACCGCGGTGACAATGACAATGACAATGACAATGACAATGACAATGACAATGAATTTTATTCTCAATAACGGCCCCTCACGGGGGCATGGGAGAAATACAACAAGTGTATATATACATATATCAAATATAAACATGATAAAAAACAAACAAAATCTTTGGCAACAACTTTTAACTAGCACACACTAAGAAAACTTAGCCATAATAATACTACAAAACCTTGATAAATTTTTTAACTGTTTAATATTTCTAACATTAAATAACTGGTACATCTTATACACATTTGGCCTCTTAAAATAATGACCTTTAACTAGCTGCTTCCGATCATTCTGAAATGCAGGGCACACTAAGACATAATGAAATTCATCCCCCTGATCTTGTAAGGAACACAAGCTGCAAATCTGCAACTCTTGCTCAGGCAAGTAGCGACCATTTGCTATTGGGAGTTTATGGTTTCCACACCGAAATCTAGACAAAGTTATCCTATCTTTAACATCCAACTGCACTAAATATTTTTCAAAACCAACCACACTTTTAAAGATCCTATAATTTATACACAAACGATTCCTATTAACCTCATCATTCCAATTTTGTTTATACATATCAGCTAACCTCAAATTCAAAGACAATTTCACCCAATCAATATTCAATGGAACATCAACAGTCCAGATGTTTGACATTCCACACCTATCCAAAATATGTTTTATATGTTTAATCCACCTCGACTCAAAATCACCCTTATCATACAACTTACGCAGCAACTTACAAACAATGTAAGATAACTTTGACTTTTTCCCCTGGACAATTCTAGCCCAGTAGCTAACCATACGCGACTCTACAGTACTTCTCAAATCAGACCTACCAAGTTCTCCATAAACCATACAATTAGCAGTACCACGATTAACTCTAAGCAAACTTTTAAGAAATTTCTTATGAAACATTTCAATACAATCAAGTTTCTGAAACCCCCAAACCTCGCAACCATATAATAAAATTGGTACTACAAGCTGATCAAATAACTCACATTGAATATCCAAAGGCAAACACAATTTCCTTGCCTTACCAATTAAACAATATAATGACCGGACCGGGTGCGGACGCGTCCATTATTTATAGGGTACGTCATTACAAAATATGTTGTTTTCTTTTAAAATAAAGAGTTGAGATTTGATATGGATGCAAAAAGGTAATTCTATGCTTTAGTTTTCATTGTAATGTATCTCATATTTTATCATTATGATAGTTATGATAATATTAATGTCTGATACTAAATAAACCCTTAATACACGGTGGAACACGCCACCGATTAGGCATACAGTATCCACATCTAGCGATCTGATTGGTTGCTGATTTCTCTCATGAATAGTATAATGCCTTATTATCTTTGCTCATTAATAAATTACTGCGAATCCAGTGCTTAAAGGCTATATATGGAGCCAGTTTACTAGTATTTAGCTCTCTCACAGCTAGCTAGCTCGCGATCGCATAGAGAATCTCCAAGCCATATAGAGCCTTGACTAAAGGCTACTCCGCGCTTGGAACAAACTTGCCATATACTTTCCAATTGCGAATTAATTGTTTTATCGTGAACAACGATTAAAGTTATATCAGACATTTTAATTGCTAAAAGGGTCAATTTCAAGCCATTTTTTAAAATCAGATCTTTACATTAAAGGGACAGTTGAGTTCTGGTAAAGAGAGTACAGTTTTGGTAAAACTGAATTTTAGTAACCAAAACCTGCACCATTAAATTACAAACTAATATCTATAACTCCACCATGCTCGAAAGGAATACAAAATTACAAATGACTGAGTAAAAAGCCTGTTATCATTAAAAAAAAAAAGAGTCGTTAAATCTCAAGAGGGCGCTCTCTAAACTCTCATCGGTTTCAACCATTTTAAATAAAATATTGTGCATTTGATGTTTTTTTGAAATAGTGATTAAAGATTAGAGATATAATCAACAACTATTTAAAAACCTCTTTTGTAAATTTGTGAAAAGAGGAAGCATTTTAAAAATTTGTTCAACGGCTGGTTCAAAATTACTGAATAATTGTGGGGCCCCACAACATATGAGTCATGATGACATTTATTCACTATGTGTTGGTGATAGAATCGGATATTTTACAGATTTACTTCGAGGGGTTTCATGAAAGACAACTTTCATTCGTTCAATGGAAATATTGGCTTCACTGATAATCTAGAAACCGATCGGCACTCAAGAATGTCAATAATATACTGTATTTATCTCATGTGTATGGTTAGTATCACTATCAGGTCCATGGCCTTTATAAAAGATGAGGTCTTGCTATATTTTATGATATTGAAATTTCCTTTTTAAAACGAAATTTCGATATCATAAAATATAAAAAAAAGTCCTACTCTTTTATCACTTAGCAAATGATAAAAGCGGCGGGCATCGGATATAAAAAGCAAAAAACAACAATATATTAAATGGGAGTATCAAATTGTGATAATATAATACAAACTATAAGAAACGACACCAGCGTTTTCTATTATATTTTAGGATGTCGATTCATTCATAAAACAATACCACGCCGATAAATGTGGAGTAAACAAAAAAATATGCGCGTGTCATTTGTGCAGAATGCGAAGCAAGTAAATGTATGATTAAGGGAGTAATGGTTTTAACCTTTCCAATTGTTGCGGCTCGACCTCGATATTTATGGCTGAAATAATTTTATTATCAGCTCGCGATGTCGAGGAAGACCTATTTGGAGCCTCGTAATAATACAAAAATTAAATATTGATCCATATTCAGAATTTCATCATTCAGTGTTCTTTTTGTTTGTTTTGTTTTGTATGCATGAAAAGGTTTATCTTATGTAGAACAAAATGAATATGTCATGATGTATTTCGTGCATGTATATCAGACAAATCGAATGAATGCACAATACACTAGCAACAAAGTGCATTACTTATTTTACTCAATTAAGGCAATTTCTACTTGTGGATTCAATCCAACATGACGAGTTGTCAATTCGGCATGTCGTTTCGAACTGGACCACGGTTAGTTGTATGCAGACTACGATTTTGATGACAATTGTAATTGATATTCTGTATCTGTTTAACAATTAGCGGTTATGTTATCAAATAAAGAGTATGATTTCACATAATATAGACTTAATTGTCATTGAAAACTTCATTTATTACAAATACATCTTCACAAACTAATCAAATTACGTATATCTATCCAGAATACACGACACGTAGCACACACATAATATGGATACGTTGCATTCTTTTGTTTGACTTTTTTTAATATACATGTATTTACGTAATACACATCGATCAAGGTCGATACTGTTTGACGCCTTTTAGCCTATCGGTAAAAGATTTAGTTATTGCAATAATATCAACAATAAATTACAAATATTTGCAGGCGTTTTCATTGGCTTTTGAGAAGAAAAAAATGTATCCAGTTTCATAATTAAATTCGGCGGACTTCTTTCTCAGAAAGTATTGACACTCTTATTATTTTATTATTGACATTTCAGAATCCTTTCTTGTGGTACCCCTAAGAAATAGTGTGGAGAATTATATAAAGGAGAACTGATATACAAGTATTTATATTGAACACATTAAATTGTATCAAGAAGAATGAAGTCACACATAACGTCGATGTTATATATAGTTTAGTTGTTTAATATTCTATTCAAGCATAAAACAAAATCCATGGTGACAGAGTGGAAAAAGAGGTGATAAAACGATGCACGCGTGCTATTTTTTAAAGACGAAGCGAGTAAAAATCAATGAGTAATAAAGAGTCAGAGTAATGGCATTAACCTTTCCCATTGCTGGTGTAGGTGTATGTAAGTGTATTGAGTGTTTTGAGTGCGAGATTGCAATAATATTGTTTGTATTCGGCAAACAAGTGCATTTTGTGTTATATTTAAATGTTTTATGTAGATATACATTACTAGTGTCCAAGCACCACTACCCGACGCCGTGTGTGCGCATATAGGATCCTGTATACATTAATAGCTTGCGCTCTAGGTCTTTACATTACTAGTGTCCAAGCACCACTACCCGACGCCGTGTGTGCGCATATAGGATCCTGTATACAGTAATAGCTTGCGCTCTAGGTCTTTACATTACTAGTGTCCAAGCACCACTACCCGACGCCGTGTGTGCGCATATAGGATCCTGTATACATTAATAGCTTGCGCTCTAGGTCTTTACATTACTAGTGTCCAAGCACCACTACCCGACGCCGTGTGTGCGCATATAGGATCCTGTATACAGTAATAACTTGCGCTCTAGGTCTTTACATTACTAGTGTCCAAGCACCACTACCCGACGCCGTGTGTGCGCATATAGGATCCTGTATACAGTAATAGCTTGCGCTCTAGGTCTTTACATTACTAGTGTCCAAGCACCACTACCCGACGCCGTGTGTGCGCATATAGGATCCTGTATACAGTAATAGCTTGCGCTCTAGGTCTTTACATTACTAGTGTCCAAGCACCACTACCCGACGCCGTGTGTGCGCATATAGGATCCTGTATACAGTAATAGCTTGCGCTCTAGGTCTTTACATTACTAGTGTCCAAGCACCACTACCCGACGCCGTGTGTGCGCATATAGGATCCTGTATACAGTAATAGCTTGCGCTCTAGGTCTTTACATTACTAGTGTCCAAGCACCACTACCCGACGCCGTGTGTGCGCATATAGGATCCTGTATACAGTAATAGCTTGCGCTCTAGGTCTTTTCGATGAGCGTATTATTGCATAAATAAACGTCGCTCATAGTGTGTACAATCGAAACAAATTCCCATAATCGTGATTAAGAGCGCAATAATGGATGTAGACGCCACAGACGTTGGAGAGATACCTATATAGATAGATTCCTCATGGACTCTATTTGCAGGATCAACTGTGTGGTGATAAGCGATGACATTAACAATTAACTATAATTACCAACCCTAAACGAATAACGTCGGAAATGTCAAATTATAGAAGTAAGCATTCGTATTATTTTGCAAATTAAGCGAGCTCTTCAATTAAAGGGGTAGCACATTTTGGTAAGGCTGAACTTTAGTAACCAAAACCTGCACAGTAACATTACAAACTAATATTTATAACCCCACCATGCTCGAAAGGTATACAAAAATACAAACGACTAAGTAAAAAGCCTGTTATCATTCAAAAAGCGCAATTAAAACACAAGAGCGCTCTCTAATAAGGCATTGGTTTCAACAATTCTTCATACAAAATTATGCATGTGATTTTTTTGTTGAAATAATGATTAAATAGAGAGATCATCAACAACTATTTAAAAACCACTTTTGAAAATTTGTGAAAAAGTGTAATCATTTTTTAGATTTTTTCAAAAAATCATCGTATTTATTTGGGGCCCAAATAAATACGATCGGATAAATTTATTGATATTTCTGCCATTTCTGAACCGATTTTGACCAAATACAGTTTATTCAGCATGTTCTTTCAAATTCGACACTCAGTTTGTCATTACCTTACGAAAAAATTGTGTTGTGCAGCGCCCTCTCTACCAAAACTGAACTACCCCTTTAAGGATGACACACGAGAAAAGACTAAGGGTGCGCAATTGTTTTCTTTGCCTCTGTATTTAGAATGCCCAAAGAAGTGAATTGCTATTGAATCGGTTCTTAGGGGTAATACAAAGGCACATAAACTGCGACACGAACGAAAACAACACGGGCCATTTTGAAAGCGACACTAACATTTACGTAATAGGGTTGAAACCTCCGGGAAAGACTGGTCAAAAACACCAAAATCAACGACACTTAATAATAATAGCAAGAAGTATCCTCAAAACGGCACACGGTTCCATGTAAAAGACTAAAATGCATGCGCAATATTGACTCTCTTAACACTCATCCTAAAAATGGTATGTTTACTGAGACACTTGGAAGGGGGCAGAGCATGTTAGAAAGTGCTTATCCTTCTCGCAAATGACATCAAATTGTCACCAACCGGAGTCATTCCCATTTTGCGGAGAGCGCTCTTCTCCCCGGGGGGTTCTTGTAGAAGGGTATAATGGGTGCAACCTGCCATTAGCTGTTACAAATCTGTGTTGCGTGTAACAACAGCTGCTCGTTCGTGCATCAGTTGAAAAAACATTGTGAAAAGACGTCTGCAACTTCCGTCAGTCGGTTTGGTTTAACCCATCAAAGGCGAGTGTACACATTTTGTGTCGTGTTTTTTTAGTTGGTAAGTTATGTATAAGAGTTACACAATCTAATTTTGAATGTATTTTCCTCCAACTGTGAGACAAACTATATATTTGTGCTTTATATATATAATTTATATATCATTGATATGCTTTATATATACTAGGATGTATTTTGTTTTATATTAAACATTGTGTTGTGATCACATTCTAACCACTACATTTGAATTGATTTCCCAAAGTGGCAACTCATTGTGGAATGTTAGAATCACTGTTTACCGTCGTCGTATTCACCGCTCTAATTGACAATATCACGACAAATTGTTTATGTTTGTTCTCGAATTGAAAACAATAATACTTTCCACATATTTTGGTGTCTGAAAATCAAATGGAAAAATGGAAAGTTTGTTTAGCAAAATAGTGCTTTATTCTGTCTGGAAATAACATTCCGACAGAAAACTACAAACACAAGAAACATGCACACACGACCATTCCATACACATACGCTAATAAACGCAGACACCAAACACACACACATACCAACAAGCATCTGGCACACACATAGCATGCACGCACACGCACGTATATTGTACATACATACTCAAACATACCCACACATACAAACATAGTCACACACAGTCCAACACACACGTACACACTTGTTCTGATCATAATTGAATCTATTTATAAGCAATAATCATAATATTAAGGCAAAGCGTGACGGTTTAAACCAGAATAACTTAATATTACGTCACAGTAAGTCTACATCTACCGTAGATAACATTCCCATAATGTTCACATCATATCTTAAATAAAAGTAATACACTTTTGTAATAATCGTTATATTTAGGGCGGTGTAAATTAATGGTGTTTTCAGGGTAAACAAAGTCAAGGGGGCAACGGGGAGAGGTGAAAGAGGTATATTATCGATACTACCTCACAGTGAGTCCTTATCTACTATAGATCGCCTCGATATCAGGTTTGTATAGCTTTTCATATAAATCATTAACTTTTTAATATGCCCATTAAAGTGTAAAGCGGCAGTAGATTCGGACTCTGGACACGAAAGTGGGGGTGGGGATGAGGGAGGGGGCATGTATATTACATGCTATCAAAAAACCAGTAAGCCATTATAATCTGCATTGGATAGCTTGTATATTACGTTCATATCATATCCAACAGATCAGTCGTTATATTTGTTAATGACATATATTACAGGTTTTTTTGTAAGGTCATTTGTGGTAAAGTCAGTATCAACCCAGCGGGGAGCGGTGGTGATGGTTTTGGATGTTACATGTATATATCAACGTTTAAATAACGTCATGGTATAACTCCTTATCAACTTACGATAACGGGTACATTTTGTTCCTACCCTTTCAAACAGACTATTATATTTATGTTTAAAAAGGTTTATAACGTCTATCATAGGGTTATGTGGAAGAGGTATGTCGTATTGTCGAGGTCAACCTAAATTGGGGCGATGAGAATGATGGGGAGAGGGGGTGTCAGGCCGAAGGGAGGGTTAACAGGTGTACAATTATGTCAACTAAGTCATGGTCAGTCTTGATGTATTTAAGATAGCTGTAAGGTCATTTTTTTTTGTTCTAGCTTATTATGAATTGTAATATCAGTCGTTTACTTTGATAAGTACTAGTCGTTATCGTTTATGGAACGTTAAACATGATATATAGAACGCTTTGTAAAACAACATCGGAGTTCAAAGTGCCAACTAATTAGGAGGAAAGGGTTATGTATTTAACCCATTGCCTACGGGAACGTGGTGTACTTGGTATAGACGCTTTGAAAATTACAGTATTTACTAGAAAACGGGGTTAAATATAATGTATACAATGTACTACGTCATACTAAGGCTTAATCTGTGTTGAATAGATTGTGGTATCATGTTTTTATCCTTGCCTAAATGTCGGTCGTTTACTCCTAATTTGCCCATTAAATGGCGAAGCCATCAATAGCTAGATGAAACACCCACGGGAGACAGTGGGAGGAGGTTTCCAACTATGGAGGGGTGGAGATAGCCTGGTCAAGATGAAAACGATGTTAGGTACATTAAGCACATTTATTGTTGCATTTTAATTGGGAGAATAAAGGTCACAACAGCTCTCGCTAGGGTGCTTTGTCCCCTTGTTCTTTTTACTTGCTAACTTTAAGAAATTTATATTGTATAATGTTAATGACACTGTATATTCATGTTCATGAGAAGCTTAGCATTGCGAAGATGCGTTCATAATCGAGGTTTATGTTTCTCGATAATTATAGGTTCATAAATAGCGTTATTAATGTCTTGCTATTCCTTAAAGGGATGGTTCGGACGATTTCAAAATTAATGTACCAGAATCTAACAAAATTACTCATTGGTAATATATTTTTATCAAAAAATATCCTATCAGGATGATTTATACTCTATTGTTTTGTGTCTGCAATTTTTGATATTCATCGTCTATTTTCTGTACGCTTCCGATTTTTATCACGTGGTCGCGTGACGCGCCAGCCTCACTTTGCTTTGTATTGGCAGCAAAGTGAGGCATCGACGTCACGAAAATTGCATGCTGGGATAGATCCCACTGGCGGCAGATTCGATCAAGAACTGTTACCTTATTTAGTCCCAAAGTGATTGTGAATGATCCAGTTGGTCTTTTTTCGTCTGGACAAAGGCAATATGTTGAAAAAATATTGCTTCTTTGATTGGTAAATGCTGGAAATCGTCCGAACCCCTCCTTTAACTGATTGACTGACTGGTCTTTTAAAGTGCCTCGATCAAGTGTAGACACTCTTTGAACCACCTAGGCTACGGTTTATTATCCAGATTTAGTGGATTTGGTTAATTTGTGTATGAAACTTAATTCTGGACCCCGTGGAAGACCAGGTGTGTCATGTTGGCACACTTAAAAATGGGCCATCCAGCCTTTATTTTAAATGTGAACTTGTATTTATATTTGTTGTATATTATTTATATCGGAAAATAAAAATCAATCAATCAATCAATCAATGTGATTGGTATGTTCAATATCAATAATTATAGTGAATCATTCACTATCACGAGAAGCAATGCCTGAAATAGGATGATAACATTCAAAACAACTGTTGCCTATACGCCTACTCATGGCTGTTTAGTTCATGTAGGAGCTTAGTCCTGGAAGGTGCTTAAATTGATCCTCTAACTTGATAATATTTTAGACTATAATTATATAGAGGTGGTGTGGCAAGATTGGTAGAGCGCTTGCTTTCCAAGCGGGAGACCCCGATTTCGAACCCGGAGTATGCCCATCGCGTTTGTCCTTCAGCAAGACAATTAGTCCACATTGCTGCTTTCTACCCAGATGTATAAATGGGGACCCGGTACGAGGTGAAAGCCTTTATAGTGGAGTACCTTATGAGCAAAAATGAAGGAATCGTGACACGGTGGACAAAATCCTAATTTTTTCAGCAAAGCTTCCTCTTGATGTAAGAATTAAGAAAAGTGGTTGCTACAACAAATCTGATGACGGGATCATGTTCAAAATGGCGGCCATCTTGGATTTCCAAGTTAATACACGGTTTAATCCCGCCCAAAATAATATAAAGCGTGTATGAATTTGTTTTTAACGGTTGCTGGCAGTATGTTACATCATAAAATACATACCTAAAAATTAAGAACATCGCACTTCCGAAAAGCTGATTTTTAAAATTCAAAATGGTCGCCATTATCTTCAAATTGCCATAATTCTGTTATTATACATCCCACAGATGTAATTTTGATGTCTACCCCCACATTTTGTGGGTCAAGCAGTTCATTGAGAATAGTGATAGCGCAATTCAGTAATTAGAAGCCACAAAAATCCAAGATGGTGTCCAAAATGGCCGCCATTTTCTCAAATTCTGTTATTACACATCACACAGTTGTAATTTGTGTGTCTACCCCACGTGTTGATGGTTAAGCAGTTCGATCATCGAGGCTTAGCCCATTAGTAGAATGTGCTACCAAAGGAGCAAGCAGACTTTAGACCCAAAATGAGTTGTTCCGATCAAGTCTATTAATAGCCCTCACTACCTTCATCGAGGCTGGACCGGATAGTGTAGCATGTGGTACATGACTGTCCTCTCCAATGTTTCCCTGATGGTTTTGAGGGGATTCATCAGACAACAGATGCTGCTCTGAACTGGCTGATAAATTGGCCGCCATTTTAGACGCCATCTTGGATTTTGTTAGCTTCTTATTACTGAATTGCATTATCGATATTCGCAATAAACTGCTTGACCCTCAAAATGTGGGGGTAGACACAAAAATGACAACTGTGTGATGTGTAATAACAGAATTATGGCACTTTTGAGAAAATGGCGGCCATTTTGGACACCATCTTGGATTTATGTGGCTTCTAATTACTGAAGTGCACTATCACTATTGTCAATGAACTGCTTGACCCACAAAATGTGGGGGTAGACATCAAAATTACATCTGTGGGATGTATAATAACAGAATTATGGCACTTTGAAGATAATGGCGGCCATTTTGAATAAAAATCAGCTTTTCGGAAGTGCGATGTTCTTCATTTTTAGGTATGTATTTTATGATGTAACATACTGCCAGGAACCGTTAGAAAAAATTCATACACGCTTTATATTATTTTGGGCGGGATTAAACCGTGTATTAACTTGGAAATCCAAGATGGCCGCCATTTTGAACATGATCCCGTCTTCAGATTTTTTGTAGCAACCACTTTTCTTAATTCTTACATCAAGACGAAGCTTTGCTGAAAAAATTAGGATTTTGTCCACCGTGTCACGATTTTTCCTCTAAGGTACTCCACTATTATGTGAAGGATCTTCTCAATGCCCATAAGCCGCTTGGAAGAAATGCTCCCCAGTGAATGGAGATGGTGCACACATTATGTGCTGGTTTGCATTGTATCCTATGACCGGGGTAATAATATCATTGTAAAGCGATTAGAGATGATTATCAATCATATTAGGCGCTATTATAAATCGAGTATATTAGTATTATTATAATAATCGGAAGATCCTTCTGAATGATATGTGATACTTCATACAAAGAATACTGTTTACCTACCAGTAATCAATGCAAACATACCAGTTGATGTCACATTGTATCACCTACTGCACACTCATTTTTAGTACAATAAAATGCGTTCCGGTGTGGTGGCGGATTATCCGGCCAAGGCATAAATAGTCCGAGCAGTGTCATTTAGGGGGATATATTGTGGTTGCTAACTTCAATTTCCATAGGTTTATCCACCAAATCTAACTACATGCAGCCACTATATCTGGGGCTAGGGTTAGTATTGTTAGCAGCCATATTTTTGAAAATTGAAACGGACTAATCCCGCGGCCGGACTATTTCCACTACTACACCGGTACGCTTTCATTCATGTATCCATAATAAGGGAAAACCCCATTTCACTCACCATTTCATTCACCATAAACCAAATAGCAATGTACGATAGAAACGTGAAAGCTCCAACTGGCTGGTCGGCTTTGACTTTTAAATTAATTTAATCTTCTTTCCACAAATCTGATGAATTAACGTAATTTTATTGATGTAACAATTTCGTTGTAAGATTGTATTCTGCTTCCCATTCATACGTTCAGGCCTTCACACCCCCCCCCCCCCCTCCCTTTCTATTAAACAATGCCCATACAAAGACGTTTTTAAGATATAATCTAATTTATGGCACTAGCTTAATGAGCTCTTAGCTTCCAGCCACGGGAGTCGAGTACTTATTCGATGCCCAAGCATTCAGCAAGGCACTTATTACACATTGCTGCTCCCCGCCCAGGGCCACGTTGCAGAAAGAGATATAATCGATTGTAAGTTATGATTGATCGTAAGTCAGCAAATTTACGCTTTGCAACTAATCAGATTTGCGCATCTAGAACACGTGATCTGACTTACGATTAATTCCAACTTACAATCGATTGTATCCCTTTCTGCAACGGGGCCCAGGTGAAATAAATGGGTACTCGGCAGGATTAAAGGTTCCCTGAAATCCAAATGCAAGTTGCCTTCAACTATTGTGTATTAGTGTAACCATCGACTATTTGTTAACTATTGGACCTACATGTATATTTGTAAACATTTTAGCAATTATTTTCTTCAGTTTGCCAAGGCCCATCTTTAAAAAAAACTCCAGAGTAAAAACCCCTTGTGACATCATCTCCCTCTCAATCACATGCTTACAAAAGAACATGCTCACAATAACATGGACTGCATGTCTCCATACAAAAGCATTTCCCAATCAATACTCAATTACTGAAAAGATGAACAATACAGAGTGGAATGCAACTTATCCCAATACACAATAGTTGAAGACACCTTGCATTTGGATTTCAGGGAACCTTTAAGTGTGTGCAAACTGAAAAGCATGGGTGCACTGTAAAGTAGCACATGCTGAAATGCTCCCCAGGGAGTAAAGAGAGTGCACAATAATGCTGGATTGATGGTAGAGGTGCATCCCATGACCGCTGTAATAACATTAGATACATTTCTCTCTGAGAGAACAGTGGCTAAAATGGATATACATTAAAACAATAATATACAAAATAACATATGTGGTGCATAATCGGTACGTTTAGCACTCTGGCGAAAGTGGGTATCGGCACTCATAGTACACACGCGCAACAGGATATAGAGTTGAGTATTATGTATAACCACAACCACAAAAGGACAGCTTCTGATAAAGCGCGGAATAAAACAAAAAGTGAGAAAAGAAAATATACGTAATTCCATACTTCAAACGTTTTAAATAATGCTTTTATTGTGGTCTTAGCCCAAGAACTTGATACAAATCCTCGATGGCGGCCGCGGGATATAAGACATCAGTAATACTGTTACAGTAGTTCAGTGGCCTCAAAATGTTTTATAGTGAAGAAAGCAAAATGTGTATGAAAATGTCATCTAACGTATTGTCAGGTGGACGCACAAAAAAGATATGTATAGATGTGTATATTTAAAAATAAAGTTAAATGATCCCATTGTAAGTAAACTATCTATTTAAAGAAACCTGATATTACGTAAGTTGAACTATTCCGGGATTTGCAGATTGCTGTGTGGACGTAGGGCTAGATCAGTGCTCAATAGACAAAGATGGATTAGCCGATTGCTGTGTGGACGCAGGGTTAGATCAGTGCTCAATAGACAAAGATGGATTAGCCGATTGCTGTGTGGACGCAGGGTTAGATCAGTGCTCAATAGACAAAGATGGATTAGCCGATTGCTGTGTGGACGCAGGGTTAGATCAGTGCTCAATAGACAAAGATGGATTAGCCGATTGCTGTGTGGACGCAGGGTTAGATCAGTGCTCAATATACTAGGATGGGTTAGACGAATGCTGTGTGGACGCAGGGTTAGATCCGCGTTCAGTAGACTATGATGGGTAGGACGAATGATGTGTGGACGCATGGTTAGATCAGTGCCCAATAGACTATAGACGAATTTTGCGTGGAGGCAAGGTTAAATCCTCGTTCAGTAGACTATGATGGGTAGGACGAATGTTGTGTGGAGGCAAGGTTCGATCAGCCCTCAATAGACAAAGATGGGTTAGCCGATTGCTGTGTGGACGCTGGGTTAGATTAGTGCTCAATATTCTAGGACGGGTTAAGCCCTCTGCAGACAGAGCCGACTCGACCCGATCCGACTGGGTTCAATCAGGATAGAGTTGGGCCCGGTCGGTCGGATCCGATTCATAGTGTTGAATCGGCACCAACTGCCATCCGACTGTCTCTCGACTGGCAAAATGCGTGCCGCGAGGCACTGAAAACTGAGCCGATCTGAATGAAAACTAGTCGAATCGGGTCGAGTCGGCTCTGTTTGCAGAGGGCTTTAGACGAATGCTGTAAACGTGGTTAGATCAGTTAGTTAAACCCGACATTCTTGGTGAAAAACATGCTGTGTGACTCAGTGTTGGCGTTTATTATAGATAGTTGTCAGAGTGTCTATCATAAGCACGAGTATAATACAAATGATTAACTGAATAATGTGTTTGTCCTGGATACAACCATACACACCACGCGAAACGGGGACACCTGTGATTTTTAAAAACATAAATAGGAAATGATTGCTTCTTAATAATCACCGTCAGTCACAGTCTATCAAAGTTAATGATGATTGATATCGCACCATGAATTGCCGCAATGTGTATCTCTTACATCAAGGTTATTATAGAAAATGAATTAGATCCGAAATAAATCGAACCCATCTCGCAAAAAAAAAAAAAGTTTCCGCTCGTTAATTGACAAGGCAATCAGGAAACTGTATATTCCCACCTGTATTTGAATTTTTTTTTTTTTAAAGAGACAAGCGCTCTACATTATAAACTGATGTTACTTTTATCGTACCGAGTGTGGTACATTTTATAGGACTATAAATAGCATATATATTGTGCTAAGTTTATTTCCTTTACCAAAATAGAACTTGAATAATACTGAAAATGCTGGCGGTATGATTTGTATTATAAATAGAGTAACTTATTTCCGATACATTTATACAGCTTTATACACTCAGTTAAATCTCGTGAAATATTTGATTGAAGAGAAATGTGCGTACGGTGCTTTTGTCTTTAAAGACTTTTTGTCTTTCTCAATGTTATTATTATTATGTGCTATATAAGTATATATTTTGTTTTATTATTTTTATTTTCATTATTTTGTATGAATTTAATGGGGGCACGTTACCCCCCCCCCCCCCCCCCCCCCCGACCCTCTCTCATTGCCTTGTAGCCACGTCTTATTGCTTCATTATTTGTTTTATGTGTCCTTTGGTACATGCAATACATAATGATTTATGTAATTCAAACAGTTGCTATTGATATGTGTTTGTTTGTTTGTTTGTTTGTTTGTTTGTTTGTTTGTTTGTTTGTTTGTGTGCGTATGTGATTGCTTGCTTGCCTCCATGCACCGTTTACGTCACATCCGTTTTCTGGGCTGAACCTGACGCGGAGAACCATGATAATGATAATAAAATAATATATATGAGCGATATTGTTTTAATGGAAATGCTTTTAGTGGGTATTAAGAAGAGTAATTATTAATTTACTTGCAAGCTTGACCTCCACTTATGGTTGCCTATTCCTCGGACCAACACTGATTAACCCCGCATCATATCCCCTCATATCTGTGTAAAATTGAGTCAGATCTTCGCGAAATACTGATTAACAATAACCAGTGTTATGGGATAAGGTTAGGTTAATAACGCGATATTGATGAGTAGAAATGTTTATTGTATATAGATTATTTAATTCCATTCATCTTCCATTAAAGTAGGATTAATCGGCGTCGATTATTTTGCATGGGGCTAACTTCCGTGTGTTGTTGTTGTTGTTGTATATGTTTTTTTATATTTTGTCCGCATTACAAAGTTAAATGAAAAATAGAAGTAGTAGTGGTAGCTGTAGTATTAGTAATATTACTATTAGTATTTGTATTATTATTAGTAGTAGTAGTAGTGGTAGCTGTAGTATTAGTAATATTACTATTAGTATTAG